>SJYX01008894.1:139497-242710 GCA_006410675.1 Oreotragus oreotragus
ACTGTCTTGATGACTGTGGCTTTGTAGTAGAGCCTGAAGTCAGGTAAGTTTATTCTTCCGGTTCCATTCTTCTTTCTCAAAATTGCTTTGGCTATTCGAGGTTTTTTGTGTTTCCATACAAATCTTGAAATTATTTGTTCTAGTTCTGTGAAAAATACTGCTGGTAGCTTGATAGGGATTGCATTGAATCTATAGATTGCTTTGGGTAATATATTCATTTTCACTATATTGATTCTTCCAATCCATGAACATGGTATATTTCTCCATCTATTAGTGTCCTCTTTGATTTCTTTCATCAGTATTTTATAGTTTTCTATATATAGGTCTTTAGTTTCTTTAGGTAGATGTATTCCTAAGTATTTTATTCTTTTCGTTGCATAAAGAAGTATTTTAAAACTGCATATTGTATTGTATTCTTGTTTTATCTATTAATCTTCCTATTTCGCTTAACTTATTCACCATATCTTATGAACATATTAACAAGACATATATTCTAACAATATATTGGTTATGACATTAAGTATTTAAAGACTCACAAACATGAAATAGCCACATTACTAGTAAAGTTTCAGTTCAGTTCAGTCACTCAGTTGTGTCTGACTCTTTGCGACCCCATGGACTGCAGCATGCCAGGCCTCCCTGTCCATCACCAACTAGTAAGGTTTAGTCCACTGTAATTTTTTATTAGTCAAAACTATTTTAAAATTTGTATCTTTAATGCCAAGTTTCTATAATTGTACAAAATACTTGATAAACATATTTCAAGTATATTCTGCATATAAGAGCAGGACACTCCATGACAACTTGACACTGTGACCATGTTATCCAGAATATTGAAAAATATAGCTTGGGAAGTATAATTTAAGGCAGAGAACAGTTCCATTTTCATCACAAGGGGCTTAAGTTTGGAGACAATAGGTTTGTTCTGATATATCTTCACATTAACCTAGCCTGTGAGCTAAGCTTAAGTCTTTGTGTATGTTTGTTTATGTGCTTGTGATTGATCCTAGATGAAAACAATAATGGAATTCATGGAAACATTTCCTAATTAGAGTCATTAGCTAAGATGGGGAGGCAGAAGAGTATGTTTTCAGTAGAGAAATTATCTAGATGAACAGAAAAGTATACTTAAAGGCAACTATGGTAGAATTATAGAGAAGTATTGAGTATCCTTTTAAGGTTTGTAATCACATAATGTAAAATCAAATCCATCTACTCTGATACCAAAATCAGACATGAAAAGAATAGACCATTATTTCTTACAAATGTAGAGACAAAAATCCTTCACAAAATACTAGCAAACCAAGTCCAGCAACATATAAAAAATACCATACATGACGATTAAAGAAATTTGTGTCAGGAATTTAAAGTTAGTTTAACATCTGAAAATTAATTAGTATAGTATACCATGTCAGTAAAAGAAAACCACATGATCATCTCAGTCAGTCAGTTCAGTTCAGTCGCTCAGTCGTGTCCGACTCCCCTGTCCATCACCAACTGCCAGAGTCTACCCAAACCCATGTCCATTGAGTCAGTGATGCCATCCAATCATCTCATCCAATAGATGCAGAAAAAGCATTTAACAAAATCTAACACATTTTCCTGATTTAAAAACAAATTTCAGCAAACTAGGAATAGAAAGGAACTCCCTCAATCAGAAAGGGCATCTGCACAAAACTCATAGACAACACTACACTTTATGATGACAGAATGGGTGTTTCCTCTGAAATAAGCAACAAAGCTGGGGAAGGCAATGGCACCCCACCCCAATACTCTTGCCTGGAAAATCCAGTGGACGGAGGAGCCTGGTGGGCTGCAGTCCATGGGGTCGCTAACAGTCGGACAGACTGAGCGACTTCACTTTCACTTTTCTCTTTCATGCGTTGGAGAAGGAAATGGCAACCCACTCCAGTATTCTTGCCTGGAGAATCCCAAGGATGGGGGACCCTGATGGGCTGCCGTCTATGGGGTCACACAGAGTCGGACACGACTGAAGTGACTTAGCAGCAGCAGCAGTAAGCAACAAAGCAAGATGCTCACTCTGCCTAGTTCTATCATTATAGTCAAGGTTCTAACCAGGGCAGTTAGGCAAGAAAATGAAATCAAAAGCATACAGGTTGTAAAGGGAAAGGTAAACTTTTCTATGTTTATAGATGATTTGTTAAATAGAAAATCCTAAGGAATCCAGTAAAAAACTATTAGAACTAATAAGCCAGTTCAACAAGGTTGTCAGATAAGAGGATCAATATACAAGTGTATATACTTGATCAATATACAAGTGTACACCAGCAAACAGCAATCCAAATGTGAAATTAAGAAAATTCTATCTACAATAGTATGAAAAGAATATAATACTTAGGAATAATTTCTACAAGAAGTGCAGTGCTTATATTCTGCAAATTATAAAACATTGTTGAGGAAGACCTAAATAAATGGAAAGATTTCTCATGTTCATGGATTGTAATACTTGATATTGTTAAGATGACAATATTCCCTCAATCGATCTATAGATACAATGCAGTCCCTGTCAAACCTTTCATTGGCTTCTTTGTAAAAGAAAGCTTCCAGATTTCATATGGAAGTTGAGGGACTCCGAAGAGCCAAACAATCTTGAAAAAGAACAAAGGTGGAAGACTCACACTTCTATTTTCAAAAAAAATTACTAGAAAATTGTAGTAATCAGGACAGTTCTGTTCCATGATGCATTCCTCCATTCATATGGTACTCTCATGGTGTGTATTCTTACGTTAGTCCTGTAAGAATGGAATGCATCAGTGGAATAGAATGGTGTGTCCAGAAATAAACCCTTAGAGTTAGACTTAACTGATTTTCAACAAGGATGCCAAGACAGTTTAATGGGAAAACAGTCTTCAACAAATGTTATACTGGGACTGCTGGATAGCCACATGCAAAGAATCAGGTTGAACGTATTCGTAATATTTTAAAAGATAAAAATGGATCATAGGACTTAAATATAAAAATTAAAACTATTAAATTCTTAGAAGAAAATACAGGAGTAAATTTTCCTGACTTCGACTTGGGCAAAACCTTCTTATGTTGACTTCAAAGTCATAGGTAACAAAAGAAAAAACAGAAAAATTGACTTCATCAAATTTAAAACCTCTTGTGCTGCTATCAAGAACGTGAAAAGACAACACACAGAATGAGAGTAAATATTTTTGAAAAGATATAATGGTCTTGTATCTAAAATATATCTTTAATAATAAAAAGCAAGTAACCCAATTTTAAACACTGGCAGAGGACATTTCCCTAAAGGTGACGTGAGGTGAGGTGAAGTTGCTCAGTCGTGTCCGACTCTTTGCGACCCCGTGGACTGTAGCCCACCAGGCTCCTCCGTCCATGGGATTCTCCAGGCAAGAATACCGGAGTGGGTTGCCGTTTCCTTCTCCAGGGGATCTTCCCGACCCAGGGATCGAACCCGGGTCTCCCGCATTGGAGGCAGACGCTTTAACCTCTGAGCCACAGTGGCCAAAAAGACATGTAGATATTCAACATTAGCTATAAGAAAAACAAATCAAAACTGAAATGAGAAAACACTTCTCACCTTCTAGGATGGCTGTAATAAAAAAGACAGATAGCAAGTGTTGGTGAGGATGTGAAGTGGGAACCCTCATACGGTCACTACTGGGAATATGAAATGGTGCAGCCACTCAAGAAGACACTTGGATTCTTCAGGAAAGTGAAACCCAAGGCTCCGCTGCCCAGCTTGACTGACTGCATTGGCACAGTGGACAGCAGAGCAGACTCCATTGACAAGAAGATTTCTCGGCTGGATGCTGAACTAGTGAAGTATAAGGATCAGATCAAGAAGATGAGGGAGGGACCTGCAAAGAATATGGTCAAGCAGAAAGCTTTGCGGGTTTTAAAGCAAAAGCGGATGTACGAGCAACAGCGGGACAATCTCGCCCAACAGTCATTTAATATGGAGCAAGCCAACTACACCATTCAGTCATTGAAGGACACCAAGACCACGGTTGATGCTGTGAAATTGGGAGCAAAGGAAATGAAGAAAGCATATAAGCAAGTGAAAATTGACCAGATTGAGGATCTACAAGACCAGCTAGAGGATATGATGGAAGATGCAAATGAAATCCAAGAAGCACTGAGTCATAGTTATGGCACCCCAGAATTAGACAAAGATGACCTCGAAGCAGAGTTGGATGCACTGGGCGATGAGCTTCTGGCTGATGAAGACAGTTCTTATTTGGATGAAGCAGCAGCTGCGCCTGCAATTCCAGAAGGTGTTCCCACTGACACGAAGAACAGGGATGGAGTCCTGGTGGATGAATTTGGACTACCACAGATCCCTGCTTTGTAGACTTGCATCATTCAAGTACATCATGTAAAATAAACGCGTATTCTGGGACTGGGGAATATTTATCTTTCCAAGTTTGCCATAACAGATTTAGGTTTCTTTTCTTTCCTTGGAGGAAAAGTTAATTATTTTGCTTTTTTTTTTTTTTCCCTATAAGAGACTCATTGCTTGGAGGAGGCTTTCTTTATACTAAATTTTTATTCCTTTTCTCTTATGAAAGACTAAAATTATCATTGGATATGTCCATCTTAATTCCTATTAATAATAATTTTGAAATAAAACCAAGGAAATGGAAATCTTTTAAGTTCTATGACAGCATATCTCCACAATCTCAAACTGACCTGATAAATTGATAGCAAAGATGAGAATGATGGGACTGTCCATATTATGATTCAAAACCATTTTCTCTTGTGGTGTTATAGGTTGGTTAAAGTGATGGCCTTTTTGGGTGAGTTTTGTTGTGTCTTGTGAGTAAATTATTACTGTGTCCAGTATTGGAATGGAATTATCACTACTGTATCATGGTTAGATATTTTGATTCTGTGGTTCCTTCAGTATTACAGCTGACTTGGAATCAATAATAAATATTTCTTGATATTTAATGTATAGGACATTTATTTATACTCAATAAATATTTTTCAAAAGGAAAAAAAAAAAAAAGAAGACACTTGGACAGTTCCTCAGAATGGTCAACATAGAGTCAGCCTATGAACAGGCTGTTAAAGTGCTGCACTCAATATGCCAGCAAATCTGGAAAACTCAACAGTGGCCACAGGACTGGAAAAGGTCTGTTTTTATTCCAATCCCAAAGAAAGGGAATGCCAAAGAATGTTCAAATTACAGTACAATTGCACTCATTTCACATGCTAGCAAGGTTATGCTCAAAATCTGTCAAGCTAGGCTTCAGCAGTATGTGAATCAAGAATTTCCAGATGTACAAGCTGGATTTAGAAAAGGTAGAGGAACCAGAGATCAAATTGCCAACATTCACTGGATCATAGAGAAAGCAAAGAATTCCAGAGAAACATCTGCTTCTTCTTCACTGACTATGCTAAACCCTTTGACTGTGGATCACAACAAACTGGAAAATTCTTAAAGAGATGGGAATATCCAACCACCTTTCCTGCCTCCTGCAAAACCTGTGTGCAGGACAAGGAGCAACAGTTAGTACTGGACGTGGAACAACAGACTGGTTCACAATTGGGAATGGAGTACAACAAGGCTGTATTTTGTCACCTTGCTTATTTAGCTTATGTTCAGAGTACATCATGTGAAAGGCTGGGCTGGATGAATCACAAGCTGGAATCAAGATTGCCAAAAGAAATATGCACAACCTCAGATATGCAAATACTACTACTTTAATGGCAGAAAGTGAAGAGGAACTAAAGAACCTCTTGGTGACAGTGAAAGGGGAGAGTGAAAAAGTTGGCTTAAAACTTGACATTCAAAAAACTAAGATCATGGCATCTTAGTCATGGCAAACAGAGAAAAAGTAGAAACAGTGAGAGTATATCTTCTTGGGCTCCAAAGTCACTGTAGACAGTGACTGCAGCCATGAGATTAAAAGATGCTTGCTTCTTGGAAGAAAAGCTATGAAAAAACTTAGATGGTATTAAAAAGCAGAGACATCACTGTACTGACAGAGGCCTGTATAGTCAAAGTCATGGTTTTTCCAGTAATCATGTATGGATGTGAGAGTTGGACCATAAGGAAGGCTGAGTGCCGAAAAACTGATGCTTTTGAATTGTGGTGCTGGAGAAGACTCTTGAGAGTCCCTTGGACATGAAGATGGAACCAATCAATCCTAAAGGATATCAACCTTGAATATTCATTAAAAGGACTGATGCTGACACTGAAGCTCCAGTCCTTTGGCCGCCTGATGCAAAGAGCTGATTCACTGGAAAAGACCCCGATGCCAGGAAGAACAAGAGGAGAAGGGGGCAACAGAGGATAAGATGGTCGGATGGCATCACTGACTCAGCGGACATGAATTTGAGCAAGCTCAGGGTGATAATGAAGGACGAGGAAGGGGGCAACAGAGGATAAGATGTTCGGATGGCATCACTGACTCAGCGGACATGAATTTGAGCAAACTCAGGGTGATAATGAAGGACAAGGAAGGGGGCAACAGAGGATAAGATGGTCGGATGGCATCACTGACTCAGCGGACATGAATTTGAGCAAACTCAGGGTGATAATGAAGGACAAGGAAGGGGGCAAGAGAGGATAAGATGGTCGGATGGCATCACTGACTCAGCGGACATGAATTTGAGCAAACTCAGGGTGATAATGAAGGACAAGGAAGCGGGCAAGAGAGGATAAGATGGTCGGATGGCATCACTGACTCAGCGGACATGAATTTGAGCAAACTCAGGGTGATAATGAAGGACAAGGAAGCGGGCAAGAGAGGATAAGATGGTCGGATGGCATCACTGACTCAGCGGACATGAATTTGAGCAAACTCAGGGTGATAATGAAGGACAAGGAAGCGGGCAAGAGAGGATAAGATGGTCGGATGGCATCACTGACTCAGCGGACATGAATTTGAGCAAACTCAGGGTGATAATGAAGGACAAGGAAGCGGGCAAGAGAGGATAAGATGGTCGGATGGCATCACTGACTCAGCGGACATGAATTTGAGCAAACTCAGGGTGATAATGAAGGACAAGGAAGCGGGCAAGAGAGGATAAGATGGTCGGATGGCATCACTGACTCAGCGGACATGAATTTGAGCAAACTCAGGGTGATAATGAAGGACAAGGAAGCGGGCAAGAGAGGATAAGATGGTCGGATGGCATCACTGACTCAGCGGACATGAATTTGAGCAAACTCAGGGTGATAATGAAGGACAAGGAAGCGGGCAAGAGAGGATAAGATGGTCGGATGGCATCACTGACTCAGCGGACATGAATTTGAGCAAACTCAGGGTGATAATGAAGGACAAGGAAGCGGGCAAGAGAGGATAAGATGGTCGGATGGCATCACTGACTCAGCGGACATGAATTTGAGCAAACTCAGGGTGATAATGAAGGACAAGGAAGCGGGCAAGAGAGGATAAGATGGTCGGATGGCATCACTGACTCAGCGGACATGAATTTGAGCAAACTCAGGGTGATAATGAAGGACAAGGAAGGGGGCAACAGAGGATAAAATGGTCGGATGGCATCACTGACTCAGCGGACATGAATTTGAGCAAACTCAGGGTGATAATAAAGGACGAGGAAGCCTGGCATGCTGCAGTTCACTGGGTCCCAGAGAGGTGAACACTTCTTGGTGACTGAATGACAACAATGACCAAGCTATTCCACTCCAAGTACATACCCAGGAGACACAAAAACATTTACACCTTTTTTTTTTTTTAACTTGAACAATCACTTCTTACTTAATTCCCTCTCTTCTGCTGTAATCTTTCAAATATAATCTTAAAACACCTCCATGTTTTTTCTTCTGCAAGGAGTGTTCTCACCTCCTCCAGGTCTGCATTGTTAGCTATATGCTAAAGTTCCCAGGAGCAAATAAAAACTGAGAAATAGGAACTGAGGAGGGGAAGATAAACTGTATGTTTAATCTCGGTGTCTTTATATGTATGTCCTGTCGAGTCTTTAGAATGCACTTCTATACGAAACATTCTTTAGCACCTTGCAATGCCAGTTTACCTCCCCCCACATCCATGAATTCTGCCCCTTCCTTGGGTTTTTGGAGCTTTGCTGTGTGCTGCTTCTTTGTTAAAAGCAAAACCAAAAAAGTAGTCTGATGGAGAACTATGGGAGACAGTCATCCTAGATAAGGCGGTTGAGGAGGGAGGGCCTGGATGTGGGCCGGGGGGTGGCCTAGTGTACATGTCACACCGCAGGAGTGTTACTGAGGATGGAGATGGAATGGCAGCTTTCGGAAGACTATTTCTAGAAATAAAGATGTTGAGTTTTACAAGCCAAGGATGTACTGCACAACAGAAGGCTACTATATTTGCAGGGCTAGGTTCTCTGGTTCTCACTTGAGTAGAAGTAAATGCTGAAGAACTTCTAGAGCTGTCTGCAGTTCCAAGAGACTCCTTCAGAGCAGGTTTGCAGTGGTGGAGTGCTGCTTGTGAAAAGACAGGAAAAGCTGCCAGTGGGATGAAAAACCAAAATCTAGAGTCATGTGATATCAGCGCAGGCTGTTCTAAGCTGTGTTGAAGCCAAAGTGTAAGCTCTGTCTAGAAAGGGATGCAGAAGCCATGAGACAACTAAACTGCAAGAAGAATTCCAGTGTCACCATTCTGGTGCCTGCAGTCCCCTCTCAAGTACTTCTCCAGCCCAGGCTTTTGTTCCAGTTACCACTCAGGTGATGGCCCTCATGCAAAGATGGTTTCTGGCTTTAACAAGGCAACTGTCTTTCATTTTCAGCCTCACATGTTGGGAAAGGCAGGAAATATGTTGTGGGTTTATCTTTAAAGGCATTTGGGAAAGCCCTCCGTAACACACATCTGTTTAAGCCTCACTGAAACAGTGAGAAAGCAGTTTCTGAGAAGCTGGAGGAGCAGGGCCATGGCTGAGGCTTACAGAAAAAGGGGACAAAAAACTACCTCAGTTTTGGAAAAACAGAAGTGGCTGTGTATGTTTTCTGGGTCTGTCATGACAAAGTACTAAAGATAATGCCTTAAACAAGAGAAACGCATTTTCTCATGGTTCTGGAGGCCCGAAGTCTGAAATCAAGGTGTCTCGGGGTTGGCCCCTTCTGAGACCCTTTCGGTCAGGTTCTGTTCCTTGGCTTCTAGCTCTTTGTCTTCCCCCGTGTCTTCATACGGTCTGTGCTTGTCTGTGTCCAGATTGCCTCTTCTGATAGGGATACCAGTCAGAAGATCAAGACTCACCCTGACGACTTCTTTTTTATTTAATCACCTCTTTAAGGACCTTATCTCTTTTATTCTGAGATAACTGAAGTTTAGGACTTCAGCATATAAATTGAGCGGGGTGGGGAACAGTTTAGGCCCTAGCAGTGCCTATCCTGTTTTTGATTTGTATACTTGCTATTCTACCAAAAATGATTTCTAGAATGATAATAGGTGATTCTTCTTTTTTTCCATTTCCACAAACTCTGAAGCTGGTATCAAGTTTACTAAGAGAAAAAAGTATACATAGTGTTTAAGATACTGAGTATTTCATAGGAAAGCTGAGTGTAGCTATAAAGTGCTGTTACAACTTTAAGTCCCCTTTTACTAATTGATATTAAGGAAATTTCAGAGGACAGAGATTATGGCTAAGTATGGAGTTTTATCCTATATTGAGTAGCAGTGACTGAGGCATTTTATAAAAATGATTGCTTTCCCTCATAGTAATAAATTTGTAGTAATTCCATAGTCTTCTCACTAGAAATATTTGTTAACAATTTTTGAGTTCTAGTTTTGCCAAGGTTCTGATCACTAAAAATTTTACCAGTGAAATATTAATCAGGCCACACTAAGCTTTCCAGTGTAAATACCTCGAAGGAGAAAGTTATTCCTGTATATGCAGAGAGGTGACTTGACTGTCTATATTGTGTCCTGTGTCACCTCCCTCTGTGTTAATATTTAATAAGGTGTTTAATTTAGATGAGATTTCTAAAGCAAAACCAAAGCTCCTCTTGGGGAAAACTCACATCATTTAAGATAAGGAATGCTATATGAACAGTATCAAAGCATCATCACCTAGTAGTTAATGTATTCTATTGAAATGTTGCACTATATGAGCAAATAAGATACGCAGGTCTTGACGATGGCACGGAACACAGGCTACTGATGCTTGGAGTGTGTTCCTCAGAGGGCTCACCATGTAGAGGGCTCACCATGTATGTCTGTAGTTGCCTTTTGTTTGGATTGTGTGACTTATGATTTCACTGAAAACTTCACAATTTAGGTTTAGCTCTGGATTTAGTTGACTCTAAGGTATTTATGTGTGTAGGGTGGGTATTTGGCTTGTTTTATCACAATAAACTGTGGAAAATTATGAAAGAGATGGGAATACCAGACCACCTGACCTGCCTCTTGAGAAATATGTATGCAGGTCAGGAAGCAACAGTTAGACCTGGACATGGAACAACAGACTGGTTTCAAATAGGAAAAGGAGTATGTCAAGGCTATTTATTGTCACCCTGCTTATTTAACTTCTATGCAGAGTACATCATGAGAAACACTGGGCTGGAAGAAGCACCAAGCTGGAATCAAGATTGCCGGGAGAAATATCAATCACCTCAGATATGCAGATGACACCACCCTTATGGCAGAAAGTGAAGAGGAACTAAAAAGCCTCTTGATGAAACTGAAAGTGGAGAGTGAAAAAGTTGGCTTAAAGCTCAACATTCAGAAAACGAAGATCATGGCATCCGGTCCCATCACTTTGGAAACAGTGTCAGACTTTATTTTTTTGGGCTCCAAAATCCCTGCAGATGGTGACTGCAGCCATGAAATTAAAAGACGCTTACTCCTTGGAAGAAAAGTTATGACCAACCTAGATAGCATATTGAAAAGCAGAGACATTACTTTGTCCACTAAGGTCCATCTAGTCACGGCTATGGTTTTTCCAGTGGTCATGTATGGATGTGAGAGTTGGACTGTGAAGAAGGCTGAGCGCCGAAGAATTGAAGCTTTTGAACTGTGGTGTTGGAGAACTTGAGAGCCCCTTGGACTGCAAGGAGATCCAACCAGTCCATTCTGAAGATCAACCCTGGGATTTCTTTGGAAGGAATGATGCTAAAGCTGAAACTACAGTACTTGGGCCACCTCATGTGAAGAGTTGACTCACTGGAAAAGACTCTGATGCTGGGAGGGATTGGGGGCAGGAGGAGAAGGGGACGACAGGATGAGATGGCTGGATGGCATCACTGACTTGATGGACGTGCATCTGAGTGAACTCCCGGGAGCTGGTGATGGACAGGGAGGCCTGGCGTGCTGCGTTTCATGGGGTCACAAAGAGTTGGATACGACTGAGCGACTGAACTGAACTGAACCTATTAAGATTTTATTTTCATTTTATATTGAAGAAAAATTCTACTAAAAGAAGAGAAATATGCATTAATACTGAGTGGACTGGTTTGGGGATCAATTTTAGTCAGAATTTCTAAACATTAGAAAGTCCAGCTCTTCAATTTTAAAATCTTCATTAAATGTCTCTCATTTGTGCTCACAACAAAAGTATCTCACTGCTGCTTTTCTAAAAGTTCAAGGACAAAAAGTCTCCAGTTCAGAATTTTTCTAATGAGGGAAGAACATTTTGCATACCTTCTAAAAATGTGACTCAGTGCTTAATTTTAAAACTGGATTTAAAAATTAGTATAAATAATAATAAGCAGTGAGCCATTTATGGGTGTACTATAATTTTATAATTACTAGTCTAAAAATTGGGTACTTATTCCTTCTGGAAAAACCTACATGCTACATGTCACAATGCTACATGCTACATGCTACACAAACTACATGGTGAGGTAGATGGACTCTCCCATAACCTTTGAGATACAGTGAACAAATCTTAAGGGATTTCCTGGTGGCTCAGACGGTAAAGAATTTCCCCGCAATGTGGGAGATCTGTATTCGATCCCTGGGTTGGAGAGATCCTCTGGAGAAGGAAATGTCAACCTACTTGTGTTCTTGCCTGGAGAATTCCATGAATAGAGGAGCCTGGCGGGCTACAGTTCATGGGGTCGCAAAGAGTAGGACTCGACTAAGTGACTAACACACTTCCATATACAAATCTTAGCCATTATTCTCTCTTTCTTGAGTCCTATTTGAGTTTTATTTTTTATACTTTGGTCTTGATCTTGGTAGAATATAATTGAATGTGGATCATCTCAAGTTTCATATTTATTATTAGATCCAATCACAGTCTTCTTTTCTCTTTCCCCCTCTTTGCTTGTACAATGCACTATATATTATACATGGTCATACAGTTTGTAATCATATATTAGAAATAAAAAATCTGTTTTGTGCTTTTTATGTTGTTAGATCCTGACACTCAAACTTTTATTAGGATATCAAATTAATTTAGTCTTATGACAAAGTTTTAAAAATAATATAAACCGAAAAGCAACCTTGAGGCTTCCCTGCTTTCACGAAGCTCTTCTACCAAGTACACTCACTTTTTATTGTGTATAGTCTGAATATTAATCCCTGTATTCAACCTTGTCTTTTTCTTGCTTTTCAACTTATTATGGTTTTAATTTTTTTAAGTTTTATTTACACGGAGTATTTAATCTTTACATTTTCAAAGTCTTTCTTTTATGACTTTTTTGTGTTCTGCATACAAATGCATTCTTATTTCAATTCTGTATGTTTGATACTTTTTACCTTACTGTTTAGTCAGCCCAGAATTTGTTTTAGTAAATGATGCTGGGTTGGGATTGAACTTTATTTTCTGCTGTAAAAATCATGAATGGATGTTGAATTTCTCACTTGTTTGGGGGAGGTAAATATGAAGATGATCATAATGGCTTTCCTTCTCTAATCTGTAATGTGGCATGTCATGCAAACAATGTGAGTAGCCCAGCAGCCCATGTGTCAGAAGCCAGGTCAGTATTACTAGAGAGCCCTCACAAGGACAGAGTCAGTAATTTAATGGTGAGCCTCCCTTACCTCATTTCACTCTGAAGCAGAATATAACACAATCTATTCAGTCCATAGGGCAACTTATCGTTATAGAGCCATTGACCATTGAAGAGTTATAGACCATTATAGAGTTATTGACCATTGAACTGGGGAGCTTCTGATGAATAATCAAAGAAACACATGATTTGCCCTGGCATGATCAGGGACCAGGATACAGTAGTAATAAAATGTGGCAGAACTGTGATTCTAGCACTGTCCTGGCAGCATGGCATTGAGGGTTGTTGGGAACTCTAAGACAAGTGGTTACAGTTGTGAGATGCTGCAAGTTTGTAGCAGGACCACCATGCTTGAGTCACAGTCGGCCATGCCAGCATACAAATTGGGCCAGCAGGGTCCCCTTCCCTGGCCCCTGGTGTCCGCATGTTGTAGTTGATCAGGATTGATTGTTTTGGGTTCTTGGCTCTAGCCAGTATCCATGGAGCTTTGTATGATGCCACAGTGAGGGAAATCAGGTTGGAGGGGACCAGTGTTGGACTAATTAACTATGACTTCTCACTGCCAATTTAGCCATGATCCCTTTTTCTTTTAATATTCTAATATATCTGACTTACTTTTCAGATCTGATCTGCTTTAGCTAGGATGTTTAAAATCTACTTTCCTAAATGAGGTTAACATAGATTTTTCTTTTTTACACTCTGACTTTTAAACTTTTCTTTTATGCTAAATATGTACAAGATATCCTATATAGGAACTTTTAAATTTTTCTATAGTTTGCAAATATGTTTCTAATATGGTTTATTTCTGAATTTTCTCCTTTTAAAGACCCAGCTTTTGTCTTACTGATTATTGTGGACAGAATGTTTTTGTGCTTCTAAATTCATATGGTGAAGCCCTAATCTCCAGCTATGTTTGGAGATCAGGCCTCTAAGGATAGTAGTTAGAGTGAGGGACTTGATCTTATAGGATTGGTTGCTTATCAGAAGAGACACCAGAAAGCTCGCTCTCTCTGGTCATGGACCAGAGAAAGGCTGTGTGAGAGAAAACATAGTGAGAAGGTAGCCGGTCACAAGCCGGGAGGGCTCTCACCAGAAACCAGGTCAGGTAGAACCTCATGTTGGACTTCTAGCCACCAAAGCTATAAGAAAGTCAACTTGTTTTCTGTTGTTTTAAGACTGTTGTTTAAGTCACCAGTCTACTCGTTGTTTGTTTTAATGGCAGCTTACATTGATCATAACCAACTCTCTTGGTTATTTATGTGCTGCTTTTTCACGTGTTTGTCTCCTAGCTTATTCATTTGTCTTATACATCATTTTTAAACTTTGGGTTGCATTCTGTGAAAAACTCCTGGCCCAGTCTCGTAGTTTACTGATTTTATTTGACCATTTTAATAGTGTATCATTTGATTTTTTTTTAATTTCAGTGGTCAGACTTTAAATTTCCATGATATTCTGTTATTCTTTTAAATAATGAATATCATTTCTTATCTTTCTGAAGTTAGTGGCTATTCTAAAATGCCATCCTATTTAGTTTATTAAACGTGTGTTTTTTACGTAATGGATTATTTGTTTTGTTGGGTTTGTATCCTCTCAGTTTTGAATTTTCTCTTTGCTGTGATTGAATGCTCAGCTATATACTTGAGATTATTTATGAATTCTTGGTTTACTTTAGCTTCTCTCCAAATGTGAAAGAGTGGCTGACACAGAGCCCCTGGATGAGGTGAGCCAGTCGCTGCTTCTGGGTAGGGAGAACCCTCTATTTTTCCTGGGTGTTGCTGACCTCCTGAAGCTCCCGTTTTCCCCCTTCACTCCTGGGATCGCCTGTCTCCACTCTACCTGACAATAGGCATCTCTGTTGCTTAAAGCCTAACCTGAGCAGAGGTGACCCTGTGTGCTGTACTTGAATTCATTATCTTAGCACACCCTTGAACCAGCCTACCTCTTTGTGGGAGTTTTTTTTTTTTTCTGTGGGTGTGTTGGGCTGTGTTGTCCTCCTCTTCATTCCGTGTATTTTTTTTTTTTTCATTCCATGTATTTTCTTTCTTGAAAGGATTTCTTATAGTTTCTGGAGACCTGAAGATACTGCTTGCTTATTACTATTATTATATCTTTAAGGGGATATGGAGATCAGTTCAGTTCAGTCGCTCAGTCGTGTCTGACTCTTTGCGACCTCATGGATCTGCAGTAGGCCAGGCCTCCCTGTCCATCACCAACTCCCAGAGCTTGCTCAAACTCATGTCCATCAAGTTGGTGATGCCATCAGGTGGCTAAAGTATTGGAGCTTCAGCTTCAGCATCCGTCCTTTCAATGAATACTCAGGACTGATTTTCTTTAGGGTTGGCTGGTTTGATTTCCTTGCAGTCCAAGGGACTGTCAAGAGTCTTCTCCAGTACCACAGTTCAAAAGCATCAATTCTTCAGTGCTTAGCTTTCCTTATGGTCCAGCTCTCGTATCCCCCTACATGACTGTTGGAAAAACCATAGCTTTGACTATACAGACCTTTGTAGGCAATGTAATGTCTCTGCTTTTTAATATGCTGTTCAGATTGGTCATAGCTTTTCTTCCAAGGAGCAAGTGTCTTTTAATTTCATGGCTGCAGTCACCATCTGCAGTGATTTTGGAGCCAAAGAAAATAAAGTCTGTCACTGTTTCCATTGTTTCCCCACCTATTTGTCATGAAGTGCTGAGCCCAGATGCCATGATCTTCGTTTTCTGAATGTTGAGTTTTAAGCCAGCTTTTTCACTCTCTTCTTTCACTTTCATCAAGAGGCTTTTTAGTTCCTCTTCACTTTCTGCTATAAAGATGGTGTCATCTGGTTATTGATATTTCTCCTGGCAATTTTGATTCCCACTTGTGCTTCAGCCACCCTGGCATTTTGCATGATGTGCTCTGCATATAAGTTAAATAAGCAAGGTGACAAAATACACCCTTGATGTACTCCTTTCCCAGTTTGGACCCAGTCTGTTGTTCCATGTCCGGTTCTAACTGTTGCTTCTTGACCTGCATACGGATTTCTCAGGAGGCAGGTAAGGTGATCTGGAGATAAAATCTTTAATTTCCAGACCTTTGGGGTGGCATGAGAAGGCTTTGGCATGTATTCAGTTGCCCATCTTGAACCAGTCTCTAAACCAATTTAGAAATTGGTTTATTTTGATTTAATTTCAGACTTACAGAAAAGTTTCAGAAACAGAAGAGAGAATTTCCAGTTGCTTTACACCCAACTTCCCAAATATTCTCAATGTTAACATTTGAAAGTAATGATTCTGGAAAATATATAATTCAACATATATTTGAGAATCATTTAAGTAAGTTGTGATGATATTACTGAAAATTGCAGATTAGGGAACTTTAAAAAGATCTATTCCTCCACTGAAGCAATGATTAAACTGGGGGGAAAATACTGTTAAAATTAGCTCTTCTGGATCTCTGGAGTCTAATTTTGGAATCTGATAAAAACTTGACAATACCCAGAAGATTGCTTACTAAAGAAGGCAGCTGCTATATTTCATTAAGTGAGCTACTTTCCCATGTGTTAGGGTAATTTCTGAGTAACACAACCAACAGAGTGTGTGTGCGTGTATGTATACACAGAGAGAAATTTGTTTTTAAGGAACTGGCTCATATAATTGTGGTGTCTTAATAAGTCCAAAATGTGATGGGGTAGGCCAGCAGGCTAGAGACTCAGGAAAGAGTTGCATTTCAAGTCCAAAGGCAGTTAGTTCTGCTACAGAATTCCTTCTTGCTTAGGAGAGGTCAGGTTTGTTTGGTTTTTTTTCCTATTAATGCCTTTGACTGATTAAATGAGACCTGTCCACATTGTGAAAGGTAATCTGCTTTATTCAGAACCTATCAATTTAAAGGTTCATCTCATCTAAAAAAAAAAAAAAAATCACCTTCATACAGCAACATCTAGAATAATACTTGACCAGATATCTAGGTACCCTGACCCAGCCAAGCTGACACATAAAACTAACAATGGTTAGTTTTAACACCCACCTGCTGTCGCCCATTCCCAGCTCACAGGTGGCCGTGGGAACGGCAGCTCACAGGTGCCGTGTGGTAGTGTTATGCTGTTGACCACACACAGCAAAGATTATAGTCTTCACAAAAACTTGTAGATGCAGTCTTTGAACCACTTGATACTTGAGTATGCTGTTTCCAAAAACAGACAGACTACAATGTAGTTACCCAAATCATCAATTTAATTTTGATGAAATACTATTACTATGTGGATACATTTTAAAGGCTCTTGTTATATAGTTCAAAATTTCCTTCCCAGGTTTCTACCAATTTATATTTTTGTCAGTAGTATGTGAGCATTTCAAATAATTCTTTACAATGTTAGAATTGTAGACTTACATAGTTTTAAGTTTTGTAGACTGATACATAGTGTCTTCAGATTCATCCCAGTAGAATCCTATCTCTTTTTGTTACTATAGTCCTCACCTTCCTTATCTATATTTTGGATTTTCTTCATGGAATTTTCCTAAGAATAAAAAATAAAAAGTTTACAACTCTGAAAGTGTTGGGGGGAACTTTCAGACTTGACTGTCCCTGCCACAAAAGCACTTTTATTACTATAACTGTTCTTTATTACATATATTTATTTTTTATCTTTACAACCTCTCTTATAAAATATAATTTTACAGGTGAAATTATGAGGTTAGATGTCTTTCTCAGTTATACAACTATGTGCACTCCTCTTTGACTGCCTGACTTCAGAGCTGATAACATTATAATTATATTGGGCTGCTTAGGTGGAAAGGACAGTGAAACACTCTGAACATTTGCCAAAGAGAATTCATATCTGGTATATTTAATTGTCTTGAAGACAGTGATCAAAGCATCTCTCATGAAAGATGATAGAAGGTATCAGACTTCTATCATTAGGCTCCAGGTGGGGATTGAAGGTGATAAAGAATGTTAAAGGTGATAAAGGATGTTAAAATTGGGCAAAAAAAAAATTCAACAGATAAGAGAATAATGCTTGGTGTATTCAGATGTATCTGTAGGAAATCTTTGACCAACAACAACCAGTTTGCTGAATAACCAGTTCTCTCTTTTTCCTGTGAAACTAACAGCCGCCCCATGCAGATGAATTGTTTGCTTATTGTTATTTTAATAAAACTTTTCTGTTCTCTCAAAAAAAAATTGGGCAAGAAATAGAGCTTTTAGACTAATATGATTGCCAAATCAAAGGAGATTGTATGTGAACTGGGGACAGAATAAACACTGAAAACCAACATATACTACAAAACTAATAAAGTTTGGCAAGTCTTCAGAGCCGACAAGATTTAACATAGATATGATGAAAGGGGGGCTGGTGAAATTTGACGCTGATACATGGTTAAATACAGGAGAGGAGCTGATAATTCATCAAGGGGGAATAGAAGACTTTTGAGGAATAACAGCCAGAATGGCTCAATTAAGGAATAAGGGAGATTGGCTCACAATAAAAGAGTAGAAGGATGTGTGCTCATCTTCTCCTGCAAGAGCACCAGAATCGCAGCTAGCTGTTGACCAGCCATTGGCCGGCGGATGCTGGAACCCGCCAAAAAGAGAAACCCCATGTCCAGAGAAAAAGGAGAAGCTGCAGCAGGACAGTAGGAGGGGCGAAATCATGATAAAGTCAGACCCATACCCACTGGGATTTCCTGGTGGCTCAGATGGTAAGGTATCTGCCTGCAGCACGGGAAACCTGGGTTTGATCTCTGGATCAAGAAGATCCCCTGGAGAAGGCAACGAACGGTTACCCACTCCAGTATTCTTGCCCGGAGAATCCCATGGACAGAGGAGCCTGGCAGGCTATGGTCCATGAGGTTCCTAAGAGCTGGACACGACTGAGCGACTTCAGTTTCATTTTCATACCCACTGATGGGCAACCCACAAACTGAAGAACAATAAGACTAGAGAAGTTCTCCCCCTGTTGTAAAGGTTCTGAGCCTCGCATCGGACTTCCAAGCCTGGGGATCCAACAAAGAGAGATTAGGAATCCCCAGGGAATGTGACTCGGAAGACTAGTGGCATTTGATTAAAGGACTTCCACAGAACTGGGGAAAGCAGAGACTTTACTCTTAAAGAGCACAAATAAAATCTTATGCACACCAGGACACAGGAGAAAGGAGCACTGACCCCACAATAAACTGAACCAGTCCTACCTGCTAGTGTTGGAGGGTCTCCTGTGGAGCTGTGGGTTGGCAGTGGCTTGCCGCAGGGACGGAGTCACTGGCAGCAGCAGTCTGGGAGGTGCCCCTTAGCATAAGCTGTCTTGGAGGTTGCCATTAGTCCTACCATAGAATGTGTAGACTCCAGGGCTGTGTTCCCTCAGGCCAAACAACTAACAGGGAGGAAGGGAAGCCCCATCCATCAGGAGATAACCAAATTAAAACTTTACTGAGCAAGGCCCTGCCCACTAAAGCAAGACCTAGGTTTAGGCCTCTTTGCCTCCTCCACCAGAGGGCAGACAGATGAAGCAAGAAGAACCATGACTCCACAGCTGCTAGAATGAAAACCACATCACAGAAAGTTATTCAAAATGAACAGCCAGAAGATTATATTCTAGATGAAGGGACAAGATAAACCCCAGAGAGACAGCTAAATGAAGTGGAGATAAACAACTTTCTAGAAAAAGAATGCAAAATAATGATAGTGAAGATGATCCAGGATCTCAGAAGAATGGAGAAGATGCAAGAAATGTTCACTAAAGACCTAGGAGAGCAGAAGAACAAACAGAGATGAACAGTTCACTAGAAGGAATCAGTAGAATTACTGAGGTGGGAGGATGGATGAGTGACTTGGAAGATAGGATGGAGGAAATCACTGCCACAAAACAATATTGAAAAAAGAATGAAAAAAAAAAAAATGAAGACAGCCTAAGAGTCCTCTGGGACATTAAATGCACTAACATTCACACTATATGGGTCCCAGAAGGAGAAGAGAGAAAGGACCTGAGAAAGTATTTGAAGAGATAGTAGCTGAAAACTTCCCTAAATTAGGAAAGGAAATAGTTAACCAAGTCCAGGAAGCACAGCGAGCCCCAGGCAGGATAAACTCGAGGAGGAACACACCAACACACACAGTAAACCAACTGACAAAGATTAAATATTAAAAGCAACAAGGGAAAAGCACAAGGGAACTCCTATCAGGTTATCAACTGATTTCTCAACAGAAACTCTACGAGCCATAAGGGAATGGCACGATAAATTCAAAGTGATGAAAGGGAAGAACCTACAACCAGGAATACTCTACCCAGCAAGACTCTCATTCAGATTTGACAGAGAAATCAAAAGCTTTCCAGACAAGCTAAAGTTAAGAGAATTCAGCACCACCAAACCAGCTTTACAACTAATGCTAAAGGAACTTCTCTACGCAGGAAACACAGAGAAGGGAAAGATCTACAGAAAATAAACCCAAAATGATTAAGAAGATGGTAATAGAATCATACATATTGATATCAATCTTAAATGTAAAAGGATTAAATCCATCAGCCAAAAGGCATAGCCTGGCTAAGTGGATGAAAACATTTGCATGTATGTTACCACATCACTTCTACTTACCATGTCATTCTACCCCTCAAATTATATGTAATTATTTTATATTGTTAGATTAATCCTGTTCCCATTACGGCTTACAATTGTAATTATCTTGTTTTTTGCTCTGGCTATTGCTTGTTAAAACTGATAAACATCTTTTACTATTGTGATTATGTAATTATTATTCATTTGATATCATGTATCATGACTGGTTAACAGAAAATGGAATATCACAAAAACTACCATTTAATAGAAAAACTTGTAATCACTTCTTAAAATCCAGATGCATGTTAGAATTATCTTGGAACTTTTTGAACGATAAAAATGCCCAGGTATTGTTTTCTTTCTCCAAAGCTTCAAATATGAGTCTTAAGAGCAGCCATGTTTCAAAACAACTGGACTATATGGTGATCTTTCACCTTTGTCCGGTTTGCTTTACTTTTTCTATTCGTGGCCAGTGCTCCCATTTCTTTTAGTTTATGTTTTCTAATTTCTCTGTCTCTTTTTTTGTTGTTCTTTCTCAAGCCTTTATCAAGTGTAGTAGAAAAGCTTTTATATGCATATGGGGTCACGAAGAGTTGGACACGACTGAGCGACTTCACTTTCACTTTTCACTTTCATGCATTGGAGGAGGAAATGGCAACCCGCTCCAGTGTTCTTGCCTGGAGAGTCCCAGGGATGGGGGAGCCTGGTGGGCTGCCGTCTATGAGGTCGCACAGAGTCGGACATGACTGAAGCGACTTAGCAGCAGCAGCAGCATGTGTTATATATATGTATAGTATGTATAATATACACATTTTAGAAAATACATGAATTTTTGCCTAGATAAAAAATTTGTGACATTTTGATTCCACTTGTTTGACTGAGTGTGAATAGAATGCTAGATTTCTCATTTATATTCACTTAAAACTTTGATATAGGTCCATTTATTCTGGCATCTAATATTACTACTAAAAAGCTAGAAAGCGTATAAGCTTAGTGATTTTTAAAAAATTTTGATGAGAAACTTTTAATCCAGTTCTGAGAATATAAAGAAATACTGTGTTGTAAAAAAAAAATAAGAAATTAATATGTGATCAGTATGATTAAAGTACAGATATTGTGCAAATATCACACAATTTTATGCTAGTACCCATTTTTTTTTCCATACATTGTATTTAGTTACTTTATCTTCATGCACCAAATTCTGATAAATTCTTTTTTTTGTTCTGTTGTTAATATTTTCTAATTTTCCTTGTTATGGCTTAGATGCATCCATCACTTAAAAATGAACATTTAATTTCCAAATACATGAGGTTTTTAAAGTATATTTGATATTAATTTTTCATTTAAATTCGTTCTTCTCTGTAATCACCCTCTGTGTTTTTCTAGTCTTCTAACTTTATTGAGGCTTTCAGTGGCTAAGTCAAAGATCTCTCTTGGTGAATGTCACATTGCACTTGAAAATATGTGGGTTATTTTCAGATATTTTAAAATATTGATTTCTAATATAATTCTACAGTACTGAGAATAGACTCTGTATGAGTTCAATACCTTTAGACCAAGAAATTTTTGCACCTTGTTTTATGTCCCTGGGTAGGTTCCAGAGCTAACACCCCACCCACCCCAGATGTGTATAAGAGACAGCTATTTTTCCTGGGTGTTGCTGACCTCCTGAAGCTCCCGTTTTCCCCCTTCACTCCTGGGATCGCCTGTCTCCACTCTACCTGACAATAGGCATCTCTGTTGCTTAAAGCCTAACCTGAGCAGAGGTGACCCTGTGTGCTGTACTTGAATTCATTATCTTAGCACACCCTTGAACCAGCCTACCTCTTTGTGGGAGTTTTTTTTTTTTTNAGATTGATTATATTCTTTGCAGCCAAAGATGGAGAAGCTCTATACACTCAGCAAAAACAAGACTGGGAGCTGACTGTAGCTCAGATCATGAACACCTTATTGCCAGATTCAGACTTAAAAGTAGGGAAAAAAGTAGGGACTTGAAAAAAGTAGGGAAAGCCACTAGACCATTCAAGTATGACCTAAATCAAATGATTATGGTCATAATGGTCCCTTATGATTATACAGTGGAAGTGACAAATAGATCCAAGGGATTAAATCTGACAGAGTGCCTGAAGAACTATGGACAGAGGTTTGTGACATTGTACAAGAGGCAGTGATCAAGACCATCCCCAAGAAAAAGAAATACAAAACACCAAAATGGTTGTCTGCAGAGGCCTTACAAATAGCTGAGACAAGAAGAGAAGGTAAAGGCAAAGGGGAAAAGGAAAGATATACCCATTTGAATGTAGAGTTCCAAAGAGCAAGGAGAGATAAGAAAGCCTTCCTCAGTGATAAATGCAAAGAGATGGAGGAAAACAATAGAATGGGAAAGACTAGAGATCTCTTCAAGAAAATTAGAGATACCAAAGGAGCATTTCATGCAAAGATGGGCACAATAAAGGACAGAAATGGTATGGCCCTAACAGAAGCAGAAGATATTAAGAAGAGGTGGCAAGAATACACAGAAGAACTGTACAAAAATGATCTTCATGACCCAGATAATCATGATGCTGTGATCACTCACCTACAACCAGACATCCTGGAATGTAAAGTCAAGTAGGCCTTAGGAGGCATCACTACAAACAAAGTTAGTGGAGGTGATGGATTTCCAGTTTAGCTCTTTCAAATCCTAAAAGATGATGTTGTGAAAGTGCTGCACTCAATATGTAAGCAAATTTGGAAAACTCAGCAATGGCTACAGAATTGGAAAAGGTCAGTTTTCATTCCAGTCCCAAAGGCAATGCCAAAGAATGTTCAGACTACTGCACAATTGCACTCATCTTACACTCTAGCGAAGTAATGCTCAAAATCCTCCAAGCCAGGCTTCAACAATACATGAACCATGAACTTCAGATGTTCAGCTGGATTTCAAAAAGACAGAGGAATCAGAAATTAAATTGCCAACACTCGTTGGATCATCAAAAAAGCAGGAGAGTTCCAAAAAAACGTATGCTTTATTGACTATGCCAAAGCCTTTGACTGTGTGGATCACAACAAACTGTGGAAAATTCTTAAAGAAATGGGAATACTAGACCACCTTACCTGCCTCCTGAGAAATCTGTATGCAGATCAAGAAGCAACAGTTAGAACCATACATGGAACAACAGACTAATTCCAAATCAGGAAAGGAGTACATCAAGGCTGTATATTGTCACCCTGCTTATTTAACTTATATGCACAGTACATAATGTGGAATGCTGGGCTGGATGAAGCACAGGCTGGAATCAAGATTGCCAGGAGAAATATCAATAACCTCAGATATGCAGATAACACCACCCTTATGTCAGAAAGCAAAGAAAAACTGAAGAGCCTCGTGATGAAAGTGAAAGAGGAGAGTGAAAGAGTTGGTTTAAAGCTCAACATTCAGAAAACGAAGATCATGGCATGCGGTCCCATTACTTCATGGCAAATAGATGAGGAATCAATGGGAACAGTGACAGACTTTATTTTGGGGGGGCTCCAAAATCACTGCAGATGGTGACTGCAGCCATGAAATTAAAAGACACTTGCTCCTTAGAAGAAAAGCTTTGACCAACCTAGACAGCATATTATAGAGCAGAGACATTACTTTGCCTACAAAGGTCCATCTAATCAAAGCTATGGTTTTTCCAGTAGTCATGTATGGATGTGAGAGTTGGGCTGTAAAGGAAGCTGAGGGCCAAAGAATTGATGCTTTTGAACTGTGGTGTTGGAGAAGACTCTTGAGAGTCCCTTAGACTGCAAGGAGATCAAACCAGTCCATCCTAAAGGAAATCAGTTCTGAATATTCATTGGAAGGACTGATGCTGAAGCTGAAGCTCCAGTAGTTGGGCCACCTGATGCAAAGAACTGACTCATTTGAAAAGATCCTGATGCTTTGAAAGATTGAAGGCAGGAGGAGAAGGGGACGACAGAGGATGAGACAGTTGGATGGCATCACCGACTCAATCGATATGAGTTTGAGCAAGCTGGGAGTTGGTGATCGACAGGGAAGCCTGGCAATCCTGCAGTCCATGGGGTCACAAAGGGTCAGACTGACTCAGTGACTGAACTGAACTGAAGTGATGTTCCAGTATCTCCTGGTTTATAGTCTGTGGGAACTTGAATAGAATTTGTATGCTACTATTGTGTGAAAATTATATAAATCTTATTTATGTTGAATTGATTCATAGTGCTTTTTAAGGTCTACCATACCATTCTATTTTTCTGTCTATTACTTTTTGAGAGTTTTATATTGAAACTCCAACTAAAAATTCTTAATTTATTTGCTTAAAAATAATTATATGGTGAAACTCTGTTTAACTTTGTTCTGTATTTTCCAAATCTCCTGTAAATGTGTTGTCATACTTTCATAGTTTTAAAAATAAAGAAGAAAAAATATGAAAGCCTGACAGTTTTTTAGAGATGATCCAGTCCTACTTCTTTCCCTTACAGTTGAAAACAGAGTGCTCTTGAGATTATAAATGTAGGAAGTTGCATGGTGATAGAAACTGCAGTTTTTGACTCCTAAGTTCTGATGTTTTTTTACTGTCTCTTGAATATTATGAAATTTTAATCTATAATATAAAAATGATCCTATTTTCACTTTAAATTCTCTTTGAAAGTAAGCAGATCCAGTATTGTAGTCATACAGTCATTGTTTACAAGTGATATATCAGGACTTCCCTGGTAGTACAATGGATAAGAGTCGCCCTCCCGATGCAGGGGAAACGGGTTTGGTCTCTTATCTGGGAAGATTCCACTTGATGCAAAGCAACTACACCCACATGCTCCACAACTACAGAAGCCCTCACCCACTAGAGCCTGTATGCCACACTAATGAGCCCACAAGCAACAGCTCCTGGAGCCCAAGTGCCTAGAGCTTGTGCTCGGCAACGAGAAGCCACCACAGCGAGAAGTCTGCACCACAGCCAAGAGTAGCCCCACTCACCACAACTAAAGCAATCCCCTGTGAAGCAACGAAACCCATTGCAGCCGTTAATTAATCAAAAAGAGGGAGATACCATCTAGAAATGGACATGACGAAAATTGAAATTATAATGTTGAAATACCCCAAGTGTAAAGATAGTGGTACAGATAGTTACTTTGCTCAAACTCAGAAGAGTTGCATCATCTGGGTTAGTCTGTATTTAAAACGTATGTGCTTTCTATAACAACAGTGTTAGAGAGCAAAATAATAATGACAACTTTTTTGTTTGGAGGAGCAATCATTATTTTTCTCAGTCACATACAAACAATAAAAGCAATTTCTATTATAAGTAGCCATTTGTCTTCATTCCTATNATCATCTGGGTTAGTCTGTATTTAAAACGTATGTGCTTTCTATAACAACAGTGTTAGAGAGCAAAATAATAATGACAACTTTTTTGTTTGGAGGAGCAATCATTATTTTTCTCAGTCACATACAAACAATAAAAGCAATTTCTATTATAAGTAGCCATTTGTCTTCATTCCTATTCTGTATGTATTTATTCACACTGTCTCATTAAATTCTGAGATTATTCAGAACTCCTTGGATATGTTGTAATTTTACCATCTGGGATACATCAGTCATAAAATACATATACATTGTAATAAAAACTGATGCTTCATAAGAATTCATATCGGCTATACTCTATATCTGAGACCTTTGTTCTGTTGAACAATGGAACTGTGTAATATTTCAATTAAAAAAAAATTGATCTTATTTTCTAATTTTCTTCAGACTCTGCTTTAACACTAAAGTAACATTCATGGAATGCAGAAATCTTTGGAGAATTTATGTAAAATCCATGTTATTTATTTAGCTCATGAGTTTCACTTTAATGCTACAAATATCTATAATAATCATACTATATTGAGTTATTTAGAATAGTTTGGTGGGGTTCTACAGACCTTGGTGGTCTTATTAAATTCCATATAACTAATAATATGTTGTGATGTATTGTGACAGATAAAAAATTGCTCACTAGCCCCTTTCTCATCTGTTAATATATTTAACTCGTTCCAGATGCTTCACAGATACAGAGAAAAAAATAGAGAAAAATTAGAGAAGTGATATGAATGCTTCCTGCATATAAAATACTATTTGGGTATTGGGGGATCAACAGACAGAAAACAATGTTTCTAATATCAAATCATTTTTTACTGAAGATTCAAAATAATATCCCTGTCCTTGGAGAGGATGCAATCAAGTGGTGGGAATTAGGTAGTAAACATCATTGTAATATGTCACACAATATTGTAAAACCAGAAGTTAAGAGGATATGAATGTGAAGCAGGGAGAAATTGCAACTGGTTGAGGACTTCCAAGAAGACTTCTTGAAAGGCATGGTATTTGAGGTGGGTC
Organism: Oreotragus oreotragus; assembly: GCA_006410675.1. NCBI lineage: Eukaryota > Metazoa > Chordata > Mammalia > Artiodactyla > Bovidae > Oreotragus > Oreotragus oreotragus. The sequence goes on from SJYX01008894.1 coordinate 166,263, forward strand.
TTGAAAGGAGGCAATTTACACGTTATGCTAGAGTAAGGAGGATACATGAGCAAAGATAAAGAGAATACATTGGATATTTTGGGGGAATAACATAATGTAAATTGATGTTGTTTGGAAGGATGAATAGTGATGCTTGCTAGCTACCATTTAATGAACACCTGCATGCCGTGCTTCTTGCCACATACCCTGCATGCATCATTTTATAGAACTTTCTGAATACTTTATGAGGTAGTGCTAGTATTATTCCCACTTTCTGGATGGAAAGAAATGATTTACTGAAGGTCATACAGCTATTAAATTGATGTTTTTATATCTTAGTCTAAGTCTGACTGGTAATAAAATTCATAATCTTAAGTATTTCACTATAGAGTTACATTGTGGAAAATTGAAAGTGGGGACATTATTTCCAACTATGTTAGCAGTGGCAGACTATACATTTTTTAGCAAAAGTACCAATTTTTGTGAGTTTCTAAGATTAATCTCTTATTGATGAGTCAAAATAATTAATATGGAGAGAGAGAGAGTAGACAGATTGGTTAGTAGGCTATTTCAGTTCAGTTCAGTCACTCAATCGTGTCTGACTCTTTGCAACCCCATCAATTGCAGCACGCCAGACCTCCCTGTCCATCACCAACTCCCAGAGTTTACCCAAACTCATGTCCATCAAGTCGGTGATGCCATCCAGCCATCTCATCCTCGGTCATCCCCTTCTCCTCCTGCCCCTAATCCCTCCCAGCATCAGAGTCTTTTCCAATGAGTCAACTCTTCGCATGAGGTGGCCAAAGTACTGGAGTTTCAGCTTTAGCATCATTCCTTCCAAAGAAATCCCAGGGTTGATCTCCTTCAGAATGGACTGGTTGGATCTCCTTGCAGTCCAAGGGACTCTCAAGAGTCTTCTCCAACACCACAGTTCAAAAGCATCGATTCTTCGGCGCTCAGCCTTCTTCACAGTCCAACTTTCACATCCATACATGACCACAGGAAAAACCATAGCCTTGACTAGGCGGACCTTAGTCGGCAAAGTAATGTCTCTGCTTTTGAATATACTATCCAGGTTGGTCATAACTTTTCTTCCAAGGAGTAAGCGTCTTTTAATTTCATGGCTGCAGTCACCATCTGCAGTGATTTTGGAGCCCAAAAAAATAAAGTCTGACACTGTTTCCACTGTTTCCCCATCTATTTCCCATGAAGTGATGGGACCGGATGCCATGATCTTCGTTTTCTGAATGTTGAGCTTTAAGCCAACTTTTTCGCTCTCCTCCTTCACTTTCATCAAGAGGCTTTTTAGCTCCTCCTCACTTTCTGCCATAAGGGTGGTGTCATCAGCATATCTGAGGTTATTGATATTTCTCCCGGCAATCTTGATTCCAGCTTGTGTTTCTTCCAGTCCAGCGTTTCTCATGATGTACTCTGCATATAAGTTAAATAAGCAGGGAGACAATATACAGCCTTGACGTACTCCTTTTCCTATTTGGAACCAGTCTGTTGTTCCATGTCCAGTTCTAACTTGCTTTCTGACCTACATATAGGTTTCTCAAGAGGCAGGTCAGGTGGTCTGGTATTCCCATCTCTTTCAGAATTTTCCACAGTATATTGTGATCCACACAGTCAAAAGGCTTTGGCATCATCAATAAAGCAGAAATAGATGTTTTTCTGGAACTCTCTTGCTTTTTCCATGATCCAGCAGAGGTTGGCAATTTGATCTCTGGTTCCTCTGCCTTTTCTAGAACCAGCTTGAACATCTGGAAGTTCACGGTTCACATATTGCTGAAGCCTGGGTTGGAGAATTTTGAGCATTACTTTACTAGTGTGTGAGATGAGTGCAATTATGCAGTAGTTTGAGCATTCTTTGGCATTGCCTTTCTTTGAGGTTGGAATGCCAACGTAGGCTATTTAGAGCAGTCTAAATGAACTGGTGAGGAACTGAGCTGTGTTTGTAGCCATAAGATTAGAAAGGGGGAAACACACAAACACTTTTTTTAATGACCAACCTTAATAGCATATTGAAAAGCAGAGACATTACTTTGCCGACTAAGGTCCGTCTAGTCAAGGCTATGGTTTTTCCAGTGGTGATGTATGAATGTGAGAGTTGGACTGTGAAGAAAGCTGAGCGCCGAAGAATTGATGCTTTTGAACTGTGGTGTTGGAGAAGACTCCTGAGAGTCCTTTGGACTGCAAGGAGATTTAAGCAGTCCATTCTAAAGGAGATCAGTCCTGGGTATTCTTTGGAAGGAATGATGCTAAAGCTGAAACTCCAGTGCTTTGGCCAACTCATGTGAAGAGTTGACTCATTGGAAAAGACTCTGATGCTGGGAGGGATTGGGGGCAGGAGGAGAAGGGGACGACCGAGGATGAGATGGCTGGATGGCATCACCGACTTGATGGACATGAGTTTGGGTAAACTCTGGGAGTTGGTGATGGACAGGGAGGCCTGGCGTGCTGCGATTCATGGGGTTGCAAAGAGTCGGACACGACTGAGTGACTGAACTGAACTGAACAAAATGACAACTATTTCAATTGAGTGGATAAGGAAGTAGGCATTTTCAGAGTTGACCCTTGCCGACATTTGAATCTAGGTAACAGAGGGATGGATGGTTGGATGACAACAGCGATGCAGTGGACATGAGTTTGAGTAGACTCCAGGAGTTGGTGATGGACACAGGGAATCTGGACACAACTGAGCAACTGAACTGAACAGAACAGTAATGTGCAAGAGAAACTTCACATTCAAAACTTTGAAGGAAAATAAAACTCAATTTGGTTCAAGTTCAGTGTGCCTGAGTAAATCTAGGTGTCAAAATTACATAGAATGTAGGTGTGCTGGTGAGACTTGAGATGGAATTCAGCGATTGAGGTGATTTGGTAGCCATTTGCAAGGGAGAGATAGTGGAAGCTATTTGAGTGAAGTCTCCAAGGACGAAAATGTAAGTGAAGTTTGAAGACAGAGCCTTAGAAAGACTTATTCAGGGCCTTGGGAGAGAAAGAGCAACTGGTCAAGGAATCAGTAGTGCTTAGAGGTTTAAGAGTAAGTTTGGATTAGGTGATTATAAACCTTTGGTTTCCTTTAAAAGAAACTTAGCAAAAACCAGGTGGTCAAGCATTTAAGAGTTGAATAGATGTCTAGGATTTATAGTACCTAGTTTATACTCTCACTTTTTGTTATGTGACTCTGAAATTTTCTCTAGAGGAATAGAACCAAATTTCATATTGTGTATTTAGCTAACACACAAGCATTTTAAAATCAAGACCCAGAAGACTGTATTATTTCTGTTCACCGAATCTCAAACTTGCCCTATATTTGTGTCCCCCTACTTGGTTATTAACTCCACTTTTCATCCATTTACCCAAATGGATGTCTAAGATTTATGTGCCACTGTCTTCCCTTACCACTAAGACCCTTCCCCTTGCTTTCAAAACATCTAAAAAAATGTTTGACTGATTATTGCTATAGACTGAATGGTTGTGTCCCCCACCCAAAACATGATAACAGGAAGTGTTAGGATGGTATTGGGGAGGTGATAATGTAGTGAAGGCAGAGCTTTCATGAATGGAATTAATTCACTTATAAAAAGAGAACCCCCAAAGTACCTTGCCCATTCCTCAAAATGAGGTTACTATAGAAAGCAGCCATTTATGAACCAGCAGTGGGTGCTTTCTAGATACCAGATATATCAGTGCCTTGATCTTGGATTTCTCAGCCTCCAGATCTGTGAGAAATAAATTTCTGTTGTTTATAAGTCACCTGGTCTGGTATTTTTGTTATAGCAGTCCAAACAAAGACAGAAATGGTACTGAGAAAAGGGGACACTGCTGTAATAAATACCTAAAAATGTGTAAATGGCTTTGAAATTGGGTAAAAGGTAGAGGCTGGAAGAGTTTTGAGATGCATTCTAGAAAAAGCCTGTGCTGTGCTAAGTTGCTTCAGTCATGTCTGACTCTTTGTGATCCTATGGTCATAACCCACCAGGCTCCTTTGTCCATGGAATTCTCTAGGCAAGAATACTGGAGTGAGTTGCCGTGCCCTCCGACCGAGAGAAAAAGTCTGCATTGCCATAAATGAATGGATTGTTAAGGGCAACTGTGATGTGAGCCCAGAAAGAAAAGGTGAGAACTGTAGAGACAGCTTCAGTCTTCTTGGAGAATACCCAAGTAATTTTGAGCAGAATTTTGGTAGAAACGTGGACAGTAAAAGGGGCATTCTGATGAGGTCCCAGATGGAAATGAGGAGCATGTTATTGTGCAATGGAGAAAAAATGGTCCTTGTGATACAGTGGCGAAAACTTGGCTGATTTGTGTTCATATGTAGTGTCTCATAAAAGGTAGAATTTCTGAGTAATGAAAGTGAATATGTAGCTGAGGGAATATCTAAGCAAGGCTTTGAAGGTAACTAAGTAAAATAATAAGTTCCTTTATCTCCGTTGCACTGCGGAGCTGTGGGCCAGGGCCACCGTCATGAGGCTGACCAGTAAAGCCCAGCTGAGCCACAGGCACTTGACTCTTAACCTGTGAGAGCTACGTGTGGGCTGCCTTCAAAGCCATATGGGGACAAGACCAGCTATATCCTATAGGGCCCCACCCCTACCTGGCAAAACTATGCGGTTACCTACCCTAGTAGGTCTGGAAGGGGTCTACAGCCCTGGTGTGCCTGGAGGGAGAGGATAGAGCTAAAGATTATTATCCAGAATTAATGTTTAGACTTGCTTGGAACCTTTCATTCCTTTCTTTTTTATTTCTCCCTTTGGAAAGGGAGCATCTGTCCTATGCCTGTCCCACCACTGTATTTTGGAAGCAGAGAACACATTTAATTTCATAGGTTCACAGATGGAGAGGAATTTGCCTCAAGATGAATCCTGCATTCAGTCTCACCCATGTCTGATTTAGGTGATATTTAGATGAGACTTTGGACTTCAGATTTTTTGGGTTGATGCTGGAAGCAGTTAAAACTTCTGGGAATGGAATAAATGTATTTTTCATGTGAGAGGAATGTGAATTTTGGGGCCAGAGATGGAATGCTATAGACTGAATATTTGTGTCACTTCAAATTCATATTGAAACCTAATCCCCAACGTGATGTTATTAGAAGGTAGATGCAGTGGGTGGTGATTAAATCATAAAGACAAAACCTTTATGAATGGGGATTAGTATCCTTATAAAAAAGGTTCCAGAGTGATAGTACTCTTGTTATCCCTAGAGTAGTGGTTAACTAATTTGCAAATTAAAAAGTGGTAGAGTTGTCTGACTGAAAATTGAGTGTCTGTAACCATTCATAACTATTGCATTAAATGAATGAATGAATAAACTAATAGCCCAAACATGACTGCCTAATTTTGAATAGACATTCAGTGTTTTCTATTTTCCCAAATCTAGTTTTTAAATTTTCTTTTGAATTATCTAGCATAGTATATTAGCTAAGTTATGAAATAAAAAGTTGAAAACAGAAGTTGAGTAAGGCAAGTATACTCAGCACAGCTCTGCATTTGTCATCATCTCTTTAAACTGAAGTGTGGACTCCTGTCCCTGTGATTTTATAGGGCATCTCACCGACTCCAGCACTCTCTCACCACAGTTTCTTTCTACTCTTCATTTGTACCTTCTGTGCAGATAGTAATCATGTTCTACTTTCTTTTATATTCCTTATTAGGTTGGTGAAAAAGTAATTGTGGTATTGAAACATGAATTTTAAATCATTAAAACTAGGCTCAAACACATCTTAATTAATCGAATTAGGAACCATTACACTCAACACGGTTTTGCCAACAAGAAATAAGTTTGTTTATTCTTGTAGCATAAAAATCCATGCTTTGGAATTCCATGAACTCTTGGAAAACATTTTCTGCCTCCTGCTGGTTATGGAAGCATTTTCGCAGCAAAAAGTTGTCAAGATGCTTGAAGAAGTGGTAGTCGCTTGGTAAGAGGTGAGGTGAATATGACAGGTGAGGCAAAACTTTGTAGCCCAATTTGTTCAACTTTTGAAGTGTTGGTTGTGCTATGTGTGGTTGGGTGTTGTCATGCAGAAAAATTGGGCCCATTCTATCCACCAGTGCCAGCTGCAATCATTGCAGTTTTTGATGCATCTCACCAATTTGCTGAGCATACTTCCCAGATGTAATGGTTTTGCCTGGATTGAGAAAGCTATAGTGGATCAAATCAGCAGATCGCCAAACAGTGACCATGACCTTTTTTTTTTTTTAATTTTTTTTTTTAGAGCTTCCATTTTACTTTATTTTACTTTACAGTACTCTATTGGTTTTGGCATACATTGACATGAATCTGCCACGGGTGTACAAAGCACCAATACAGTATACTAACACATATATATGGAATTTAGAAAGATGGTAATGAGGACCCTGTATGCAAGACCATGACCTTTTTTTTGGTGCAAGTTTGGCTTTGAGAAGTGCTTTGGAGCTGCTTCTTGGTCAAACCACTGAGCGAATCATTGCTGATTTTCACATAACATCCACTTTTCATTACTCATCACAATCCAATCAAGAAGTGGTTCATTGTTGCTACGTAGAGTAAAAGAAAGTGACACTTTAAAATGACGATTTTTCTTTTTCATCAGCTCACGAGACACCCACTTATCAAGCTTTATCACCCTTCCAATTTGCTTCAGATGCTGAATGACCATAGAATGGTTGATGCTGAGTTCTTTGGCAACTTCTCATATAGTTGTAAGAGGATCAGTTTTGATGATCCTCTCAGTTGGTCATTGTCAGCTTCCAATGGCCGGCCACTGTGCTCTTTCATCTTCAAGGCTCTAAGTTGCACTGCAAAACTTCCTGAATCACCACTGCAGAGTATGTGTGTTAGCAGTTCCTAGGCCAGGTGTGTTGTCGATGTCGGAAACTGTCTCCGTAACATGTTGTTTATGACCCATTTTGAACTCAGTAAGAAAATCACTCGAATTTGCCTTTTGTCCAACATCATTTCCTTAGTCTAAAATAAACATAAACAGCAAGTAATAAGTCATTAGCAAAAAAAGCAAAGCAATAAATGAGCATTAAAATGATGTATAACGTAATCACATTTATTTAAGAATATATTCCAGTATCGAACAGCAAAGTTCAACAATCCAAAACTGCAAATTACTTTTGCATCAACCTAGATACTTTATTTGTATTTTTAGTATTCTCTTCAATATGCTGTTTCTTTGTAGAAACATATTTTAGTATTCATTTATTTATTTACTTTGGCTGAGCTGCGTCTTCATTGCTTCGCGCGGGCTTTCTGTAGTTTCAGACGGTGGGGGCTACTCTCTAGTTGCTGTGTGCAGGCTTCCCATTGCACTGGCTTCTGTTGTTGCAGAGCGTGGGCTGTAGGGCACAGGGGCTTCAGTAGTCGCTGCATGTGATCTAAGTTGTTGCAGCTTGCAGGCTGCGGAGCACAGGCTTAGTAGTTGTGGCCCAAGGGCTTAGTTGCTCCGCAACATGTGGGATCTTCCCAGACCAGGGATCAAACTGGTGTCCCCTGCATTGCAAGGTGATTCTCAACCACTGGACCACTAGGAAAGCCCTGTAGAAATATTTTAAAGTGACTTCACTATGTGAGGAAAATTCTGGATAATATAATCTGTATATATGTTTTAACTAGTTAAATATAGCTGATGTGGCAACAATTTTGAAAACCAACCAAATGCTGGAGAAAAAAGTAACAGAAATAATGTGAAACTGGTTTGAAAAGAATAAGTATTTCATAACCTGTATTATACATTCTATTAGCCTGGATAAACTATCAAATCTAAAATAACAAGAGGTTTAAGTTTGACACAATTGAAAATGAGTCTCACTACTTAAATAATAATGACATTTTCTTGGTATTAATTTATCTTCTCAGTATTATGCACTGACTTCCTAAGAAAATCTGAAAACTTTATCTACCACTTAAAAGTAATCTTTTAATCCCCTTAACATTTTATAATAGGCTATCATAATGGATTTTCCTAAGCTTTCCACTGATGCAGCACAGTGAACTTAGAGTGCTTTCTCCAGTGGTTCTAGGATGGACAGAATCCTAGGCAATTGAGTGATAGATAGTAATATCATGTTCTGCTTTCTTTTATACCTCTTAACTTTCATTATTTGTTATTAGTATTCTCTTCAATATGCTCTTTCTTTGCAGGGATATTTTAAAGTGACTTCACTCTGTGAGGAATAATCTAGATGATATAGCCTGTAGATCTGTTTAGCTAGTTAAAAATAACTGCAGTATGGTAAAAGTAAATGGATCACTGAAGGGCACCAGATACTTTACATGTGGTATCTCCCATCTTTCCAGCAGGAGGCCTCACATCCCATTTAGAACATATGACCTGCTTTTATATGGTCTGAGTGAGGGTTCTAGTATCAATTTGATATTAAATACTAAGAAATCCTATTTTTCTTATTAAATAATAAATAGAAGGTTCTTGAATGAACTTGTAATGGATTATCTCACTGTTTATAGAACCGTTCCCCAACTCCTTACCCTTGGCTTAGTTGTCCCAATACCTGCTTTAGACTTATGAGTCTCCCTTGTCTCTCTTCATATTTGAACTTGGGGTTGGTAGCCCTTTACCCAGTGACCAGTGTTATCTCCTCCTACTGTTACCAAATCACAAGTCCGTGTGCCCAATATACAGTGGGGCTCATCAATACTAAAACATTAGAGTTTGGAACAGAGAAAGATTTATTACGGATTTATACAAAGAGATGGGTGGCTCATGCCCTAAGAACCCCAAAGTTACTGAAAACTTTCAGCAAACCCCTTTAAAACAAAAGGTGGGGGAGGGGCATGGTTAGTTGTTGCAAACTTTTTGGTGTCAAATCCTTTGCTGTTGAGGTCAGATCATGGTGAGGTGACAGTCAGGTAATGGTATTCTTGTGAGTCTCTACCAGACAACTTTTATTCTCGGTCCTGACACAAAAGGGCAGGGTCTTAAGTTACAACTTTCACCCTCCAAGTTCCCAATCCTGGCTAAGAGAAGGTGGATCACGATTGGCAGCTCCTATAGGGCCAGGTTCCCACATCCTGCTGAGCTGCCATTGCTGAGGGAGCCAGGTGCCCAACTCAGCTGGTCTCCGGTTTCCTCAGGCCACCCAAATGGGGAAGACCAGGTCTTGGAGAGTGCGACCCAGGCAGGAAGTCACAGAGACACGGAGGGAGAGCGGTTCACTGCTGCCTCAAGGACTGGGGCAAGGCTAGTGGGGGGCCTTACTGAGGGCGCTGGAGCCCTGCAGGATGTAGTCCCCAATCTCTTCCCTGGGCACTCCACGTCACCTGTTGGATCAAGGGTAGGTGAGCTGGAGGGCCTCCAGGAGAAGGCCTGAATCTGCCTCTTACCCCACTCTCCACCTCACGACCCCCCCACTCCTCTGTTGTCTAAATCCCCTCACTAACTCATTATTTTAACAGTTGGTTGCTTGTGGGCAGGGCCCACTGCTGCACTGTTCAGTGGCTGAGCGGACACTAGCAGTCGCTCACTGACAGTTGCTGAATGGGTGGGGCCCACTGAGGCCCTGACTAATAGGTGAACAGGACACATTGCCTGGTAACAGGATATGAAGTAAAGATGCACAGCAATGGCTGCTGTGGTAAGGACTGAGGTCACTGCACTCTGTTACAAGTTAGAGATATTACTATTACTGTTTAAAATTTCCTGGAGCTCATCTTTAAAAGTAAAGAAAACAAAATACAAAGGACGGCACCAAGACAGCAGAGTGAATACAAGGCATCAGACTTTTCTTCCTCCCACAGATGCACTGAATGAGCAGCTCCACACAGATCAGTTCCTTTGGAGAGAAATATAGAAACTAGTTTAGTTCCTCCTATGGCTTCCCTGGTGGCTTAGAGGTTAAAGCATCCACCTGGAATGAGGGAGACCCGGTTCAATCCCTGGGTCAGGAAGATCCCGTAGAGAAGGAAAATGGCAACCCACTCCAGTGGGAGGAGCCTGGTAGGCTACAGGCCATGGGGTCGCAAAGAGTCGGACACGACTGAGGGACTTCACTTCAATTCACTTAGTTCCTCCTACACATTGAGGTGACTGAGGAAATAACCACACTAAAATGAGTTAGGAAAAGCTAAGATACATTCATGCCATAAACCTTTAGTTTAACCACGGAGGAACGCAGCAATTTCTCCCTGAGAAACAGATGGTTTGGACCACACAGCTAGTTCCTCAACTTTTATGGCTATTACCCAAGGGACCAGCTCCTAGATCACCTAGCTCTGAGAGCCAATGGGAATCAGCATTTGTGCATCCACCAGGACGGTGTTAAGCAAACAGATGGTTTTAAACAGAAGTGCAAACACTTAACCTTGGCTCTACCCTTGGACTCAACACAGAGGGACTAGAATAAAACACAAAATTACCATTTTTTTCCGTGGAAGGAATGTAACTGCATACTTTTCTAGTTGCTGCCCAAGAATTGGGCTTCTAACCAGCTTGCATCTGGAAGCTGATTGTTCTCTTCCAGGAGCCTGAAAGGGCTTGTGAGCACTTTCCTCTCCCTCTCTCTAGTTATAAAAGTGAGTGTCCAGCTTCTTTCTGGAAGGAGCTTATCTGTGCATCTAGCACCCCAACTTTTATGACTGCCACTCAAGGGACTGGCTCCCAAATCACCTAGCTTAGAGAACCAAAAGGGCTTGGCATTCACAGTCCCCTTTCACCATAGAAAACAAGTGAGCAATTTCTAACAGATGTGTAAACACGTCCTGCCAGGCTTATCACAGAGAAAGCAGGCAAAAACACAAGTCTCAGTTTTCCCTAGAAGGGATTTGACTATATACTTTTTCAGCTGCTGCCTAATGGTTCTAATTAATCTGCATCTGGGAGCTAATGGGGCACATAATTAGTAGTAGTTCTGTGAGATCCTGAATGGACATGTGGAAACTGGGGTGAGACGAGAGAAGGCAGAAGATCAAACAGAAGATCAAACAGAAGAAAGGATCAATGAGCTTGAAGATAGTTCACTGGAAATCATACAGTCAGGGGAGCAAAAAGAACAGAAAAAAGTGAAGACAGGGAGTGGAATAATATATTGAAAGTTCTAAAAGAACTTATGAAAGAAAGAAAACTGCCAATCAAGAATAGTGTTTCTGACAAAGTTGTTCTTCAGAATTGGTGGAGAAATAGAGATATTGTTAAAAGGTGAAGGATTTCATCACTAAACCTGCCTTACAAGAAATGCTAAAGGAATTCTTGAAGCTGAAATAAAAGGCTGCTAATTAGGAATATGAAAACATAAAAGTTTAAAACTCACTGATACAGGTAAATATAAAATTGTATAAAAATAATATATGATGGTATTATGTAAATCACATATAGCTCTGGTATAAAGGTAAAAAGACAAAAGTATTGAAAATCTCTGTGGATAAAATAATTTTGGGGCTTCCGTAATAGCTCAGGTGGTAAATAATCTGCCTGCAATGAAAGAGATCCTGGTTCAATTCCTGGGTTGGGAAAATCCCCTGGAGAAAGGGATAGGCTACTCACTCCAGTATTCTTGGGCTTCCCTGATGACTCAGCTGGTAAAGAATACTGCAGTGTGGGAGATATGGGTTCAATCCCTGGGTTGGGAAGATCCCCTGGAGAAGGGAACAGCTACTCACTCCAGTATTTTGGCCTGGAGAATTCAATCGACTGTATACTCCATGGGGTAGCAAAGAGTTGGACAGTTAAATGATTTTTATTGGACACATAATATGGAAAGCTGTAAATTGGGACATCAGAACATAAAAGGTGGAGACAGAGAGTAAAGATGAGAAGCTTTTGTATATTATTGAAGTTATCAGCTTAAAATGAACTATTATAATTGTAGGATGTTTTAGGCCAGCCTCAAAGCAAAACCTTTTGGTAGATATGCAAAAGAAAATGCAAAAGGAATCCAAGTATACCACTACAGAAGAAGAAAAAGATCTATAAAACACTTAGAAAAAAATTAACAAAGGGGCAATAATAAGCTTTTACCTGTTAAAAATTACTCCAGATGTAAATGGACTAATTCTCTAATCATAGGCTGAAAGTGAAGGGAAGGAAAAAGATATTCCACACGAATGAAAACCAAAAGAGACCCAGAAATAGCTATTCTTATATAAAACAGAGTAGAAGTAAAAAATGTAAAAAGCATCAGGGTTGCTATACAATGATAAAGAGGTCAATTCATCAAGAGAATATAATAACTGAAAATATTTATGCACCCAGTATTGGAGCATCTAAATATATAAAGCAAATATCTGGAGAAATGGACAGCAGTGCAACAATAAATAAAATTGAAATTAAAAGATGCATGCTCCTTGAAAGAACAGCTGTGACAAACCTAGACAGTGTTATTAAAAAGCACAGATATCACTTTGCTGACAAAGGTCTATATAGCCAAAGCTGTGGTTTTTCCAGTAGTCTTATATGGATGTGAGAGCTGGGCCATAAGGAAGGCGGAGTGCCGAGGAATTAATATTTTTGAACAACAACAATAATAGGGGATTTCATTACCTGACTTTGAACAATGAATAGATCATCCAGACAAAAAATCAGTAAGAAAACTTTGGACTTAAATTATGCTTTAGATGAGAATTCCACAGATGTATACAGAACATTCTATCTAATAGCAGCAGAATATACATTCTTCTCAAATGTACATGGAGCATTTTTCAGGATATATCATATTCCAATACTATCAGGCATCTTTTCTGACCATAATGGTGTGAAAGTAGAAATCAATAAGGGGAAAAACTGGAAAATTGATAAATACATAGAGATTAAACAACATGCTCCTGGAAAACCAGTTGGTCAAGGAAGAAATCAGAAACCTGAAAATGTCATGAGACAAAATGAAATACAACATACTAAAATTATGGGATATTGCAAAAACAGTTCTAAGGGGGAAGTTTATAATGATACATGTTTACATTAAGAAGAAAGACCTCACACTAACTTTACACTAGAAGAAACTAGAAAAAAGAAGAGCTACTAAGCCTAAATTTAGTTGGAGGAGGAAATAACAGAAATCAAAAATAAATGAAAGATTAAAAAAAATAGAAAAAGATCAGTGAAAGTAAGAGTTGGTTTCTTGATAAAAGACACAAAACTTTAGCTAGACTAGCAGGAAAAAAAAAAAAGACTCAAAATCATAAGTGAAAGAGACTTTATAGCTGAGCCACAGAAACACAAAGGATCCTAAGAGACTATGACAAACAATTAGATGCTAACAAATTGAATAATTTAGAAGAATGGATAAATTCCTAGAAGCATATAACCTCCCAAGACTGAATCAAATGAAATGGATTGGAACAGATAACAAGTAAGGTGATTGAATCAGTAATCTAAAATTCTCCTAACAGAAAAGTTAGAACCAGATGACTTTATTGGTAAGTTCTATCAAAAATTTAAGAGTAATTAGTGGGAATTCCTTCTCAACCTCTTTCAAAAAATTGAAGAGAACAACTCCAAATACATTTTACAAAGCCAGCATTAACTTGATACCAACATCATAAAAGAACACTAGAAAAGAGAACATCAGACTAGTATACCCGATGAACATATGTGCAAAAATCCTCAATTTTCTAGCAAACAGTTGAGGAGCACATAGAAAGTATCATACACCAGGAGCAAGTAGAATTTATTCATAAGATGCATGGATGGTTTAACACTTTCAAATGAATAAACATGATACACCACAGTGAGGGGAAAGGTAATCATATTGTCATCTCAGTAGATGGAGAGAAAGCATTTGACAAAAGTTAATATCTCTTGATGATGAAAACTCTTGACAGATTGGATGTAGAAGGATTATATTTCAATAAAATGATGACTGTATGTAACAAGCTCACAGGTAACATCATGCTCACTAGTGAAAAACTTAAAGCTTTCATTTAAGATCAGCAACAAGACCAGGGTGCCCACTCACACCACTGTTATTCAACATGGTACTAGAGTTTCTAGCCAGGACAGTCAGGCAAGAAAGAGAAATAAAAAACGTCCATATCTGAAAGGACGAAGTAAAATTTTCTCTGTTTGTAGAGTACATGATCTCATATATAGAAAACCCTGAGGACTCCACTAAAAAATTGTTGAAACTAATAAATGAACTCAAAGTTGTAAGATACAAAACCAACCAACAGAAATGAGTTGCATTTCTATCCACTGACAACAAAGTAGCTGAAAAAGAAATGAAAATAATTAATTTACAGTTGTGTCCAAAAAATGCTTAGGAATAAAGTTAATCAAAGAGGTGAAAGATCTATAAACTGAAAACTGTAAAACATAGATGAAAGAAACAGAAGGCAAAAATAAGTGGAAAGATATCCCGTATTCATAGATTAGAAGAATTTATATTGTTAAAATGGCCATACAACCCAAAGTAATCTACAGATTCCGTTCAATCCCTATCAAAATTCCAGTGACATTTTCACAGAAATAGAAAAAATCCTAAAATTTGTATGTAACCATAAAACTCCAGATAGCTAAGCAATTTTGAACAAGAAGAGAAAAGTTGGAGGCATTCTACTTCCTGATTTCAAACTATTTTACAAAATTGTAGTAATCAAAGGGGTATGGTATCAGCATTAAAAACAGACAGAGATCAGTAAAACAGAATACATAGCCCAGAAATAAACCCAGGTATATAGAGATCAACCAATTTTAAACAAAAGCACTGAACAGGGAAAAGATAGTCCCTTCATTAAATTGTCTTGGAAAACTGGGTATTCATATGCAAAAGAATGAAATTGGATCCTTAAACTGTACACAAAAATAAACTTGAAATTTATTTTTGGATTAAAGACCAAAACCAAACTGTAAAATTCCTAGAAGGAAACTTAGAGGAAAAGTGTCTTGAGATCGATTTTATCAATGATTCTTTGGATCTGACACCAAAAGCATAGGCAACAAAAGTAAAAATAAAGTAGGACTACATTAAATTAAACTGTTTCTTTGTAGCAAGAGACAGTTAGTTAAATGGAAAGTAGCCTACAGGATGGGATAAAATATTTGTAAACATTTAAAAAAGTGATTAATATCCAAAATATATAAGGAACTCATACAGCTGACACAAAATGTTTAAACCTTAAAATGGGCCATTTTTCTAAAGAAGCAATATGGCCATTGGGTATATGAAAAGATGCTTCACATCAGTAATCATCAGGGAAAAGCAAATCAAAATCACAATTAGTTAGCACTTCACACCTTTTAGGATGGCTGTTATCAAAAAGTCAAAAGGTAATAGAGATTGATAAGGATGTGAATACCCTGGAAACTTGTAGGTGGGAATACAAAATGCTGCTGGTGCCATGGAAAACAATAAGGAGGTCTCAAAAAATTAAAAATAGAACTACCATATGATTCAGCTACCCCACGTCTGGGTATTTATCTAAGATAACTGAAATCAGGATCTCCAAGACATATTAGTACTCCCATGTTTATAGCAGTACTATTTACAGTAGCCAAGATATGGAAACAACCTAAGTGTTAATCGATGGACAAATAAAGAAAACATACAGTGGAATGCTGTTCAGCCTTAAATGAGAAGAATGTTCTGCAACATGCAACAACATGGATTAACCTGGGGAACATTCTGCTAAGTGAAATAAGCCAGTCACAGAAAGACAAATACTGTGTGATTCCACTTATATGTTATATCTAAAATAATCAAGTTCATATAATTGAAGAGTGGAATGATTTCCATGGTTGAGGAAAACAGTGAAGTAGAGAGTTCTGAATTAGCAGGCATAAAGTTTTAAGCAAGAAAGATGAGTAAATGATAGAGATCTGCTATACAACATTCTACCCATAGCAATACTCTTTAAATGCACTTTAAAATTATTAAAAGGGTAGATCTCATATTAAGAGTACTTACCAAAATATAATAAAATTAATAAAGTTTAAAAAAGACTTAAAATGAAGCATCAACTCAGAAAGATAAGCTCAAAGAATGCCCAAAGAAAATAGAAGGAAGGAAAGAATAAAGTACAGCTATTAAGGTGAAAGAGGAGAGTGAAAAACATTAAAAAAAATCATACCATGGCATCTGGTTCCATCATGTCATGGCAGATAGATGGGGAAACAATGGAAACAGTGACAGACTTTTATTTTCTTCATCTCCAAAATCACTGCAGATAGTGACTGCAATCGTGAAATTAAAAGATACTTGCTCTTTGAAAGAAAACCTATGACCAACCTAGATGGCATATTAAAAAGCAGAGACCTACTTTGCCGATAAGGTCCATCTATTCAAAATTACGGTTTTTCCAGTAGTCATGTATGGATGTGAGAGTTGGACTATAAAGAAAGCTGAGTGCCAAAGAATNTGACCAACCTAGATGGCATATTAAAAAGCAGAGACCTACTTTGCCGATAAGGTCCATCTATTCAAAATTACGGTTTTTCCAGTAGTCATGTATGGATGTGAGAGTTGGACTATAAAGAAAGCTGAGTGCCAAAGAATAAATGCTTTTGAACTGTGATGCTGGAGAAGACTCTTGAGAGTCCCTTGGACCTAAAGGAGATCAAACCAGACTGTCCTAAAGGAAATCAGTCCTGAATATTCATTGGAAGGACTGATGCTGAACCTGAAGCTCCAATACTTCGGTCGTCTGATGGGAAGAACCGACTCACTGGAAAAGACCCTGATGGTGGGAAAGACTGAAGGCAGGAGGAGGAAGGGACGACGGAGGATGAGATGGTTGGATGGCATCACCAACCAATGGACATGAGTTTTTGCAAGCTCTGGGAGTTGATGACAGACAGGGAAGACAGGGAAGAGTCTGACACTACTGAGCCACTGAACTTGGTTAGTGATGTTGATAGTGGATAGTGATAGCGGATAGTGATACTCAATGTGTGTGCTCTGACTCCTTGTGACCCTGTAGACTGTAGCCTGCCAGGCTGCTCTGTCTATGGAATTTTCCAAGCAAGAATACTGGAGGGGGTTACCGTTTCCTGCTCCAGGGAATCTTCCCAACCCAAGGATCGATTCCCCGTCTCTTGCATCTCTTTTGTCTCCTGCACTGGCAGCCGACTCTTACCACTGAGCCACCTAGGACACCCCAGTGGTGGTCTACTAATTTATCAATATAGTATATGCAAGTCTTTTTCTAACAATAGGTTTGTATTTCAAAGTGAGTTACTAATAATTAGTTTCACTTATATTTTACCTGTATTATTATTTTAATATACACATAACTTATTATCAAAGCTGGCAGTTAGGAACTTATATAATTCTAATGTCTTGAATTAATAGTGAATAAAATCACTTGAATTAATAATAAAAGGCAAAATAATAAGCAAAATATTCCTTTAATTTTTTAAAAATTTCACATTTTCATATAGTGAAATATTTTGCTACCTTTGGTTTTCTTCAGGGTTAGAAAAAGAAAGGGATCAAGTCTACACTGTATACATCATATACCCAAGAGGCAACACTACCTAGTGGATAAGATCGCAGAATTAGGGAACTGCCTGACTTTAAATCCCAACTATATCATGTATTAGCTCTGGGACCTTAAACAAATTACTTGACTTTTCTTAGCTTTCATTTTCTCTCTGAAAATGGTCACACGGAGGTTGTTGGGAAGGCTGTATAAGTGGTGTGCATTGAATAGTATCTGGTCCAGAGTAAGATTTTACCTCTTACTATAGTGGCTTAGCAGTAAAGAATCTGCATGCGATGCAGGAGATGCAGGTTCAATCCCTAGGTCAGGAAGATCCCCTGGAAAAGGAAATAGCAACTCATTCTACTATTCATGCCTTTGAAATCCCACAGGCAGAGAAGTGTGGCGGGCTACAGTCCATGGGGTTGCAAAGAGTCAGACACGATTTAGCGGCTAAACAGCAACAATGGCAAAAGTACCGGGTATCTATTAGATGTATATTGAGTAGTAGTAGAAAAGATACTGTAGTTAACCTGTACCCCTTTTCTGCTCCACCATACTTTACTTATTTTTAATTTGGGAGCATATTATGACCAGAATGACCAAGGCTTCCCTTTTCTTCCTTTGTCTCTGGGTGGGTGGAAACACGACATGTTCAACGTTTACAGAGAAGAGGTGGGCAAACAAGGTATAAAGAGCTACTTCTCAGATTTTGGCCTGAGCTTTCTCTCCTTATCCCCTGAAATCTGTATTCTGTCATTTTCTAGGTTAAATGCACTTAAGGGAAAAGGCAAATTTGATAGCAAGATAATAGAATGTTGTAATATGGCAATGGATTCCTCCGTGGAGAGCAACACGTATATAAACAAAGTGTGGGTTCAATGTGAGAATGAAAGTTGTTTGAAATGGAGACTGTTATCGAATGAGGATAAAGCCAAGGTCAATCACAGTGAACCATGGTACTGCTTCATGAACACTGACTCAAAATACAATAAGTGCTCTGTTTCTGAAGAAGACTTTCCTGAAGAGTCTCAGCTTCATCAAAGTGGGTATAAGATCGTCTATTCACAGCTGCCTCTTGGGAGCCTGGTTTTGGTAAAATTACAGAATTGGCCAAGGTAAGATTTTTGCTGGTGTTTTCTAATAAACTTTTGAAGTGTAGTCTTGCTGAGTTTATTAACTTTCAAAACTTTTCAAACAATCAACTTCTCTGTTGTTGTCTAAGTTATTTATTGTTTTCTGATCTCATTGTCATTCTTGCCCTGACTTGTTTGGGTTTAATTCCTCTTTGTCTAGTTTCTTAAATTGGAGACTTAGATAACTGATTCATATCTGTTTTTCTTCCAGATATGGGCAATTAAAGCTATAAATTTCTCTTTAAGCACTGCTTTAGGTATATCCCACAAATTTTAATATGTTTTGTTTTATTACTATTCAGTTTGTGATTTTTTCTTTGAAGTGAGTTATTAGAATTGTGTTTTAAAATGACCAAATACGGGATTTAAAAAATATTATTGAGTTCTAATTTAAATCTCTTGTAGTCTGTTTCGTTGAATCTTGTTTTATGGCCCAGTGTGGCCTATCTTGAAAAAAATTTACATTCTTTAATTATTGCCTAGATGCTTAAAAGATCTTTTTTCTTTTGATTTTTGTACATTTGCTATTTTATAGCTCAGTGTTTCCCATTCTGGGTTGATTTCTCTAGTATGCAGTGGGCATTTTCAGTATGCAGTTTCAAGTCTTTTCATCTCGATTATGTTTTCCTTAAATTACAACCAGTTTATTCTGTTTCATTGCTTTGATTGTATGTTTGGATCCCTGTAGTACTGATGGTGAATCTTCTCTGGTGAGCTTTGGTATTACTTTTTCTTCAGGAGTTTTCATCTTTAGAAATTATGTATTTTCCCTTTCCATATGTTATTTTTCTGAAGGAGTTACCAGTCCTTGTGTTCTTCTAGTTCAGTCTTTATTGAAAAATTTAAAATTTCTTTCAAGAGTTTTGCCCCTTCTCTTTTCAAATCTTCCTTTTCTCCCATCACCTTGTTTTCATTTATACTCAGCTATTCGCCTTGAAAAATATTAGATGTTTGCTTTCCTAGGGAGACTGTGATGGGCAACACAACACGGAACACACACACAAGAGGCTTCAAGCCAGTCCCGAGCCACGTGCTCTTACTCTATCACTTCCTGTTACGGGCTGAATTGTGGTTCCCCCAAAGGTCGTGTGTTAAATATCTAACCTCAGAATGAGAGTGTATTTGGAATGACAGCCTTTAAAGGGGTGGTTAAGTTAAAAGAGGCCCTCGTCCAGTCTGACTGGTGTTCCTGTAAGAAGAGAAACTTCGAGCACACAGTAGACAACCAGGGCCATGTGCAGAGCACAACCCGTGAGAAGACAGCATCTGCAAGCCCGGAGAGGCCTCCAGGAAACCAGCCCAGCTGATACCTTGATCTGCGACTTCTAGCCTTTAAGACTATGGGAGAATAAATTTCTGTTTGTAAGCTATCCAGTCTGTGATATTTTTCTATGGCAGCCTTAGCAAACCAATATACTTAATATCTTTCCAGATGTGGAAATCTCTCAAATATGTACCTTTTGTTACTGAGAGTTTTTCTAGGGATCAAATGTGAAATATTGTTTAAAAATACATATATGTTAATTGATATGCACATGTATTAGTTGATATATAATTATACATATATAATTGTTGTTGTTTAGTTGCTAAGTCGTGTCCAACTCTTTGTGACCCCATGGACTGTAGCCCACCAGGGTCCTATGTCCATGGGATTTTCCAGTCAGCAATACTCGAGTGGGTTGCCATTTTGTTCTCCAGGGGATCTTCCTGACCCAGAGACTGAATCTGCATCTCTTGCATTGGCAGGCAAGTTTTTTTTACCACTAGGTCACAAGGGGAGCCCATGTAATAATAGTATGGGCTTTAAGAGGAGCTAGAGTTATATAAGAACAAATGTTTTTAAAGGTGTGAATATGAGCACTTATTTTTGAAGTTACTTATGAAAGTATTTGTAGTCCCATGCTATTTTTCATATCTCTAACATTTTGAAAGCAGAGCATTTATATTTACTAATGGAAATTCTGAAGGTTCAGTAATTCTAATTCAAGAAACAGATTTGAATCTTGTCACTATGTCTGAAATATTACATTAGAAATTTGATTAGGAATTTCTTTTGCAGTTTTGTGCTTATAACTGAGGGTTAGAGTTTGAAATACGAATGAAGCATGTTTTACTCCAGTCCGTAAATTACCTCTAATCTATGATTAAGACCATCAAAATGCTGCAAAATACAGCTGTACCCACCTTCTTGCTTACTGGAAAGAGTGAAATACATTTTGCTATGTAGTCACATAAATTCTTCTTTATAAACTAACTACAAATGAACACAGACTTAAAGTACAGACTAAGAAAATCAAATCTATTGCTTTATTGCTTATTCAGTACCACAAATACATAGAAAGGTGATAACAGGGTAAACTGCAGTAGTAGAATAGAAAACTGAATTAACTTATTAAAAATAGCCAAACATCAGTTCTTAATTAAGAAATACAGATACTGAAGTTTCAAATGGGAAGACCAGTCAACTGGCTACAGAGACACTTGGCAATGTAGCATTATGTGTGTTAGCCTTCGCCCTTACTGCTAACTGAAGGCTCAGAACTCAGTCTTATCAACATCTTGGAGTTATTCTTTCTCAGAAGAGTTCACATTCTCCTATAAAACTAAAAAAGCTAAAGAGAAATTAATACAGAATCAAGAAATACCTGCTTGATCACTGTATAATAAAAGCAAATAATAGCTAAGAGAACATCACTTTCTTTGTCTGTGGTCAAGCTCCATGAAAAATCTTAATTGTAATAGTCCTATTTGTCACCACATCATAAAATAACACACACTTATAAAAATACTTATGCAGTCTCTTTCCTCTGAGTTATGCCCATTTGAGCTTGAGGATGGGGCTGTCTTCACTGCTAGGAACAGAAAACCATAATGTTTAAGGAGTCTTAGAGCAAGGAAATTAAAGGTAAAAAACAACTTCATATCTCAGTATAGGAAAATACAATGTCAAGCAGAAGATAGGTATTTTACACAGACGTTTTGCAAAGATTTCTCATAAATATGAAAATTAAAGAAAATACATTTGCATTCTAAATACTATGGGCTAAACAGTTCGACTCTGTCTATAAGTTAGCAAACCAATCCAGTGTTACTTTTTAGATATAGTGTGTATATTTAGGGCTTCCCAGGTGGCATTAGTGGTAAAGAACCTGCCTGCCAGTGCAGTAGATGTAAGAAACCTGAGTTTGATCCCTGGGTTGGAAAGATCCCCTGGAGGAGGGCACAGCAACCCACTCCAGTAATCTTGCCTGGAGAATCCCATGGGCAGAGAAGCCTAGTGGGCTGCAGTCCGCAGAGTCTGACACGACTGAAGCAACTTAGCACTCATGCATGTATTCATTCATAAATCATATCTCTACTACATTTTTTATTAATAGTATTATAAAATATTATTTGATTCTTATTTGCATACTTACATACTTTTGTATGTAAATATGTGTATGTATGTGTAGAGATGAGAAATTTCCTCTTCCCATTGGTCCCTGCTGTTAGGTACAGCAAAGAGATTTCTTGGCAAATAAAACAGTAAGTTAGTGATGACTCCAACTCATCCATTTTGTTTCCTGTAGATTAAGGATGACGCTCAAGTAAAATTTGCTATCTCCTTAAACATCCAGACTACAGTTTGAAAAATGTATTTATTTCTTCTCATTGGTTATAAATATATGGCAGCCGATATGCTTAAGCTTCAACTTCTGTTGCAGGCAGTAGCTATCTTAGATCATTTCCACTGGATAAGGAAAGTATAAAACATCAGTTTCTTTGTGATATATTTTCTGTTCTTTTGAAATTTCTTGTGCTGCCTAAGTTTCCCACTTCCTGCTGCAAGTGGATTTCAATACCCAATGTCTGTTTGACCTTGCTGTGTTTGCACATTTTACCTTCCACCGCCCACAGGCTCTGAGATTGACTGTACATTTTTCCTTGTAATTCTGATATCCTTCCCTTGGGTTGTTGACTCTTCCTTTCCCTGTCCACCTTTCAGCCCCCACACAGCACTTCAGAATTTCTTCTCAATATGAACATGAAAAATCAGGAAGTAGAAGTGCACAGTGCACTATCAGTGTTGACAGTTTGGGAACTCAGATTGAGATCAGAGTGAGGGTGAAACTGGACTTCAGCTTCTTTCTTCAGTTACAGCAAATCAGAGCAGATGATGGATGTAGCAGCTGGAGAGAAGTAATCAGGTTTTCTACATCTATTGCCTCTGCTCAGCTTTCCCTGCTGTTTGGTACATTCTATTTTAGCTGAGATATGCAGACTTGGAGTCAGATAATTCCTTTGCATCACCTGAAAGTGCCCAAGTTATTTGGACATTTAATAATGCTTTTCATAATTCATCTTCAAATCAGTATGCAGTATATTCTGTAATATATTTCAAATGATGAACAGAAGCTTTTCTGTTGGCATCTAATTCTTTTTAAAAGTCATCTCTTTATATTTTATAGAGTAATTAAATTGAATACTCTTGGACCCAATAGGTTTCACTTAAAAAATAGTATCAGAATTTGTGTCAGAAAAGTAGCAGCTCATCTAACACACAAAAACTGCCAACTATTTCTTTTTTTAATATAAATTTATTTATTTTAATTGGAGGCTAATTACAATATTGTGTTGGTTTTGCCATACATCAGCATGAATCTGCCACAGGTGTACACGTGTTCCCCATCCTGAACCCCCCTCCCACCCCCCTCCCCATAACATCCCTCTGGGTCATCCCTTCTTTCATGTGTTAAATATCAGAAATCCATTTTCCGAGACTGTTTTAAACTGAATGGAGTAGGTACTGCTTATAATTTGGTATTGGCTTGGTAGTAATCCTTTTAAAAATTTCAGTGAGGTGCAAATCACCTAGTATTAAACATGAACCCCTTATGTTTTACAAAGAGTTTAAACAAATAGAATGTAACAATCGCAGTTGGGTTACTTTTACAATAGTTATTGATCACGTTGAAGGACCCACTTGTTCCTTGATTTCTTGTAAGTTGGGTGTCTCCATTGCAGCTGCCACTCATTCTTAGTCATTTATCTGCCTGTTGAAGTCTTCTTTTGAGTGG
This sequence comes from Oreotragus oreotragus, assembly GCA_006410675.1. Classification (NCBI taxonomy): domain Eukaryota; kingdom Metazoa; phylum Chordata; class Mammalia; order Artiodactyla; family Bovidae; genus Oreotragus; species Oreotragus oreotragus. The sequence goes on from SJYX01008894.1 coordinate 189,802, forward strand.
ACTCCTTCAGAAATGTAGGTTTCTAAAATAGCTTTAAAATATAAATTGAACTTAAGTTTCTCTCTCAAGCACAGTCCAGTACGCGTTGCCAAATACCAGTAAGATGCTGTGATGTGAGCCTGGTGACAACCAGATGGTCCTCTTCATTTTGGTTCTGAACTCTCTTGACTTCCCATTATCCTTTCCACTTCTTCCCAAGTATTCGACTTCTTTGGATGCCAGGTTGTTGGACTTAGTTTTCCGTTCTCTGTCGTGTCCAGTCATGTCCGAATCTTTGCAGCCCTGTTGGCTGTAGCCCGCCAGGCTCCTCCGTCCATGGGATTTCCCAGGCAAGAATACTGGAGTGAGTTGCTATTTCCTTCTCTAGGGGATCTTCCCAACCTGCGGATCAAACCCACATCTCCTGCATTGCAGGCAGAAGATTCTTTACCACTTGAGCTATCCAGGCCCTTTCATTCTCTAGCCCTTATTTTCTCACAATTCCAGGGGCTAGAAGTCTGAGGTCAGTGTGTCAGCAGGGTTGATTTCTTCTGAGGCTTCTCTTGGCTTGTGGGAGAGTCTCTCTTTTGTCTTCTTGTGGTCTGTCCTCTGTGTGTGTCTAGTTCCTAACCTTTTTTGTAAGGAAACTAGTCATGTAAGATTAGGGCCTGCCTTTTAACTTGGTTACTAGACCCTATCTCTAAATAGAGTCACATTCTGAGATACTGGGAGTCAGGACTTTGACATATGAATTTGGGTTGGTGAAAGGGAAAGTCAGGTCGCTCAGTCATGTCCGACTCTTTGTGACCCCTTGGACTGTAGCCCACCAGGCTTCTTCGTCAGTGGGATTTTTCAGACAAGAATACTGGAGTGGGTTTCCTTTGGGGTTGGTAGGATGACATAATTCAGTCCATAACGATGACACTTTATAATATTATAATTTGCCAAAACCCCAAAATGTGTAAAGTGTATATTCCTTTGAACTTTGAAACAGCACAGTGAGGACCCAGAGTGACAGGCCTAGTTACCTGCTAGAGGCCTCATGTCTGGTACAAGGCAGAACAAGATACTGGGCCTTCTAACTTGAACGTCACTGCCTCTCTCTCTCTGCAGTACTGCAAACTGAAGTAGAACTTGATCATCGTACAGATTTTTGTATGCTTGGTTGCATTAGCCATGCATATTTTGAATCTTGATCTGTAAAGTTTAGTCAGATTGCTACTGTACATCCCTTAGTCACAGGCTTCCCCAGTGGCTCAGCAGTGAAGAATCTGCCTGTAATTCAGGAGCCACAGGAGACATGGATTCAAACCCTGAGTTGGGAAGATACCTGGAAGGGAAAGGCTACACATTGCAGTATTCTTGCCTAGAGCATTCCTTGGACAGAGGAGCCTGGCGAGCTACGGTCCATGGGGTCGCAAAGAATCAGACACAGTTGAAGTGACTGAGCACACACACATGCATTCCTTCATCACAGCTTGCTGATCTTCCTTCTTTGTTCTCTGAGCAGTAGGTCAGAGTCTTCTGTGATTGTAAAAAGGCTAAAACTCAGTGGATCTGTATGCTGTTTTTGCCAAGTGGGAAACTGAAACATATTAAGGTATTTCTGAAGGTGGTGTCATGAAAGAACGCACCCCTAGAGATTTGTTTTTAGTGAAGGATAAATGTTATTCACAGTCTTCCCTGGTGGTTCAGACGGTAAAGAATCTACCTGCAATGTGGGAGGCATCGGTTTGATCCCTGGGTTGGGAAGATCCCCTGGAGACGGGAATGGCTGCCCACTCTAGTACCTGCAGTGTTGAGGATGCTTACCATTCGCTCACTGCCAGTGGAGCATGTGTGGTGGGGAGGATGACTGCTGTGGTGGGGAGGATGACTGCTGTGGTGGGGAGGATGACTGCTGTGGTGGGAGGGTAAGAGCAGAACTGCTACTTTTGTGTCTGCTTTTCCCAAAGTCACTACAGCGTCCAGTGTCAGCACAGCCCAAGTCACCAGTCCACTTTGGCATCCTGGTTCACAGATCACTAGCTCTCTCCTACCAAGTCAGTGGGTTAACATTTTAGTGGTTAATCATTACAATTTGTGAGAGTTGATTCAAGCCTGCCATGAATCTGATGACCCTTTTTCTCTTAACTTTACTGTTAGCAGTGCCTAAATGTCTCTTATAAACCCTGGAAACCATTCTTTTGTCTCATGATTCTTTCTTCTCATATCTTATGAATATCTTCAGTATGTGACTGTTTCAAAACTTTCTCTATTTACAGAGCTACAACTGATTACTTGTATCAGTTGAATATTCTACTTAAAAGACTAAAGTATGAATATATTTAAAATTTGTAAAAAAGTTATTAAAATTCAAAGGAGGAAGTTTGACAGTTGATTGTGATAGATGTATTAATGTCTGCCCTTTTTAAAACATGAAAATAATTTAAAATATTTTATTTTGCAAGTTGGCCAGGAATACTTTGCCCTGACCGTTTTAAAGGGAAGTATGTGACCTATGACCTGGATGGAGATGTTGAACAGTATCACGTAGAATTCCTGGGTGATCCACATTCGAGATCATGGATAGATGCGGCGTTTGTCAGACATTATAGTATCATGTCGAAGGTAGGTACCGTAATGTCAAAACTTTATTCTTCTTCTACTTGTTTTTAATGATGACTATTTTCTCTCATATCCTAAAAGGTATATAGTTTTTTACTTTTATGTTTATATGAACAAAATAGTATGTACTATTTGTTTAAACTCAAATATTGGTATTTTTAAAACAGCCTTTTCAAAGAAAGTATGAATATAAAAATAGCCACGAGGTAGTTTTAAATTTTATTTCTCTAATGGCTATATAGTATAAATCAACAGAGCGCTCTCCATAATTGCCTTTTGAAACAGCTTTAAGATTATCATTTGATAATTTTTCAGTTCTCTTGAGAAAACTCTTAAGTTATAGCCCTAGCTCACAGGAAAGATTAATTATGGAATGCAACCAGATTTTTTCAAATTTCAAACAGAATATTTCATTATAGTAACTCCTTCAATATTTTTTTATTCTTCTAAAGCTTTTTAAATCACAGTCTACAATTAATGAATAGACTGAACTCTTAAGTTGATGAGAGTAAGTGAATTGAACCTATTTTCATGGGTTTGGTTTAGTTGTTATAAATTAATTTAATTATCTATATCTGTATTCTAATACTGAAACTTTTCATCTGCAAACTATGCTTTCATTAGAAATCTGATTAAAAAGTAGATGTCCAAAGTGTGAATGCCTTTGACTCAATTTGGATGGTTCCTATTGTAGAGTGAGAAGTATATATATATTCAGATATACATATAAATGTATGTACATTTAAGACGTGCCATTTGGTCCACTGCTGCTGCTAAGTCACTTCAGTCGTGTCCGACTCTGTGTGACCCCAGAGACGGCAGCCCACCGGGCTCCCCCACCCCTGGGATTCTCCAGGCAAGAATACCGGAGTGCGCTGCCATTTCCTTCTCCAATGCATGAAAGAGAAAAGTGAAAGTGAAGTCGCTCCGTCTGTCCGACTGTTAGCGACTCCATGCACTGCAGCCCACCAGGCTCCTCCGTCCATGGGATTTTCCAGGCAAGAGGACTGGGGTGGGGTGCCATTGCATTTGGTCCACAGTATAAGTAAATCTGTGGAAATCTGAGGGACTTGCTGATGGACTTTACTGAATCTCTGACCATACTGTATCTTTGTTCCATTCAGCTTGAAAGCAGTGGGTAGGGAAGGCTGATTCAGCAGAAATGTTTGTGTGGAATAACACCATATGCATTCCTTTTTGGTGGCTGTGAGCCAGTCGTGTTGGTATGAGGCACCTCTCCGCTCACTTGTTCCCTGGACACTTCTGACACCCTAAGGAGACAGAGGGGAATGTTCTCCCTCTCTGCCCCTCTGCTTTTCTAGAAGACACGGAAGCCTTCCAGCTTCTCATGGAGCAGACCTTAGAGTACCAAATGTTTGACAAGTGTGATAAAGAGCAAAATTATATTTAAAATTATATTCAAAAATTATATTTAAACACATGTAAAAAAATCAAAGTGTAGACAGAAAACAACAAAACTCTGTAAAGCAGCTAACCTTCGTTAAAAAATAAATAAATTTGACTGAGCATGCATGCATACATACATACACGTACCGCTTGTTCAGTCATTTACAAGAATCATAGTAATTGTGTACAGTAAAGTAAAACTTGGTCCATTAGTTACAGTCTTCAAGTACAGAACAAAAACGTTGTATGCTCTCTCCTCTTTCTTTTTAAAATTTATCCTACCCCTGTTTTCTGCCCTTAAACATCTGTCTTAATATTACTTGCATTTTGATTGAACCATATCAATGTGTAAATCTCATAAGGTAAATAGATTATGTTTTTTCCTCTAACTCCACTGCAATTTCTAAAAGAGGGCCAAGCATGAGGGCTCAATAAATGATTTTGAAAACAAACAACAAAAAAAAATCAATGTGTATTTTTAGTTGTCTGAACTAGTGTTACTCTCAGGATTTGAGTTCTGTCAGGATAAATTCAAGTAGTCTGATTCCAGTGAGCATACCGTTGGTCCAGTCTGCTGCAAAACAAAACTAAACTCAAGAATAAGAACCCATAATAAGGTCTGAAAACATTAAAGCAAACTTAGAAAATGTTGCAAATACCAGGAATTCAGGGTGCCTAAATTAAACAGGTTCCTAAAGCAAGAATGAGGACAGAAAAAATACAGCATTTGTTTCATGTCTCTGGTGCCTGGGTGAATAACTGCCTGGGTGCCCATGGACTCTGGGAAGGCGCTTGCCTCTGCTGTGACTCACAGTACCTACCTATAGGCTCTTATCTCTTACTCGCTTCTTGTTTGTATCTTCTTCTTCCTGTCCTTTCTTGGAGCTGATAAAATGAGAATGCCTTCTTCTGTGAGTCTCTTCTTTCAAGACTGAAATTTTAGTTTCCCTTTACCTCAGTTGGCACATGCCCGGCTGTCCTGATGTGCTCAGATCCCCTACTCCTGGCTACCTAAGGATCTCCACTTGCCACGAAGGAGACTCACAGATGACTGACACCTCATTATTCCAATGAAAAATCAGGGAGCAGAAGGGAAAGAGGTCAGCTCAGGAAATGCTGACAACCATGAAAGGAAAATGGTCAAAAGTCATCCATATAAGAAATCATTTCAAAATAATAACATCAAACTACATAATACCCAGGGGTGACTGAGGTATCCCTGTCCCTTGGAGATGGAGATAGTACTGACTCCAACCTGCGCTTCAGTTGCCTAGACTTTCCAGGAATTTAATGCATTATGTCCTCTCTTCACTGGGGCTCCTTCCTCCCCAGATACTGTCTCTGCACTGTACTACATTGATCCAGATACTAAATTCACACTCGTGCCCCCATAAAAATACCACTTACATGAAAATAACATGTATTAAAGAATATAGACCTTCTTCAGGATTTTTGTAGAAGAGATGGAGAATGGTTGCACATTACACTTACCATCTCAGCTCCTTTTCTAAAAGCAAACAATGATAAGCATGTGTAGCTCTCATTGCTCAAACTGACTACAGCTTACTTCATATATTATTTCAACATTAATTTCTCCTTATTTGTATCAGCTTAGTTTAACAAGTGATTAAATACTATTTCAGAGTTTTCACTGACTGTGGATTATATCTATTTTGTGTTTTATGGTGGGAGAGAAATAAACTCTTCTAGAAAGACATATGCATTTATGAGAAAATAAAATATTTTTTCATTTTAGATACTGAAAATGTTAACTATTCTCCTTTACTTCATGTTTCTCTATGCTTTTGCATTTTTTTTTTTTTTTGGTAGTCACTAGAAAGTTGGTCGGGGAAGGCAGTGGCACCCCACCCCAGTACTCTTGCCTGGAAAATCCAATGGATGGAGTAGCCTGGTGGGCTGCAGTCCATGGGGTCTCTTAACAGTCGGACAGACTGAGCGACTTCACTTTCACTTTTCTCTTTCATGCATTGGAGAAGGAAATGGCAACCCACTCCAGTATTCTTGCCTGGAGAATCCCAGGGATGGGGGAGCCTGGTGGGCTGCCGTCTATGGGGTCACACAGAGTCGGACACGACTGAAGTGACTTAGCAGCAGCAGCAGCAGAAAGTTGGTATGTTTATGGGACCACTGACATTAATTTCATTGTTGAAAGCACAACAGAGCTCTGTCGCTGTGAATGAATATGTATATGAATGTACAGTTGATAAACTTTTCCACATTAAATAAAATTACTCATCTATATACTGTGATATATTTTAGAAAAAAGTTGAAGGCCATATTTAGATTCTGTATTTGTAACTTATGTTAGTTTACTCATACATTTTATTTTTTCATTTACTAGAAAATGAGTAATCTAAAGATAGGTGAAATCCCCTTCCCCTTTTTAAAAAAAACATTGATTCCCTTATGGTATATATTCAGAATACATGTCACTCTGGTAATTACTCAGAGAATATAGACATGACATGTGCTAGATAACTATTAGAGTTAATGCATGGAATACAATTCATGCCCCAATTAGCACAAATGTTTTTTTCTTTTATATTTAGTAGGTTCGTGTCTGCAGAACCCATTATTTGCAAATTTATTCTTTTGCTCGATAGACTACGTGACTTAGTTTAGCATTTCTTAAGCCTGGCTTTGCATTAGAGGGCTTTGTAAAGTGATGACGACAGCCAAAACACAGCAGTGCTAACACTGTATTCTACTGGGTCACTTAAATTAGAAGCTGCTGGGTTAAGGCCAGGTCCCTCAGATGAATCTGATGTGCGTCTCAGAGGGAGACAGAGAGAGAGAGAGAGAGAGAAGCACTGACTAAGTTTTCTCAACTTGAGACATCCGAGTTCTGTTGGTTTATTTCTGTGTGCACGCTTAGTCATTCAGTCATGTCTGACTCTTCGTGACCCCATGGACTGTGGCCCTTTAGGCTCCTGTGTCCGTGGGATTTTCCAAACAAGAATGTTGGTATGGGTTGCCATTTCTTCCTCCAGGAGATCTTCGTGACTTAGGTATCGAACCTGCATCTCCTACTTCTCCGGCGCTGGCTGGTTTCTTTACCCCTGAGCCACCTGAGAAGTCCTTGGTTTATCTCTGCTGGTAGGACGCCTTTCTCCTACTTCCTCTGTTAGTCTTTCACTTTGGTTTTCCTGGAGATGATGCTGACTGCCATAGGCTCACATGTCTAACCCAGAAATGAGAGTTTTTCTGAACGAAGCCTTAAAGTCATACTGGTTATTCAACCAGTAATTTATAGATATTGCTGATAAAACTGATGTATAATTTAAATGTAATATTTATAGCATGTTTTAGTTGATCATCTATCTTATAGGTTATTACTGGACATAAATAATGTACTCTAACCACTGCCTGCTTGGATTATGCTTTTCCAGTTCTTTATACTGCCCAAGAAAATGTAAGTATTGCACTCCTGGTGCTGGGAGGCTCTTGTTGTAAAATTTAGCTTTTTTCGTCCATGATGTGAGTGGATTCTTTTTGGCTATGTGTTTCAACAGTCTGCTGTCTTCTCTGTGGAGGATATACCTGTAGGTGTGCAAGCACTTCTTTGGGTACTAGATATCATTTGGGTATTTACCCATTGTAGAGTGGAGCTGCCTGTGTTTTGCAGGGAGATGAAAAGGGAGCAATGCGGTATTGTTAAACGTGTGCTCCACAACTCCTAGAATTTTGCTTCCTGATTGGGGTGGTCATTAATACTGTTCACCAAAATGTTCCAGGTTTCTGCCTCCCTCTTGTAAAGTAGAGATGCACGTCTGATACTCTTGTGCAGGGTGAAGCCAAAGAGTTATGAGTGAGTGAGGAATATCTGGGCATATGACTGTGTCCAGTGCAACATCCTGTGGACTTCTGTCTTGTGGCCCCATGATTGATAATGTTTGAAATTTTGGTTTGCTGCTCTCAGCCTGGATCCCTGGACTACTCTTAGCAAAGGCCTCCACTGCCAACAAATAACAGATGTGCAGTGTGAAGAAGAAATAACTGGCCTTATCTTAAGTTCCTAGGATTATTCTGACAGATACACTAATGATAGCAGAGAGGATGTTACAGTTCTTTGTAACCTGTGTCTTTAGAAGAAGCATTCCTGAAGCTTCAGTACTCTTCAGAATATGGCCAGATGACTGAGGTCACATTACTCGTAATTTCTCCCAGTCTGACATAGAAATAACACAACCTATAGTAATTTAGGGGCTTCACCAATGACTCAGTGGTAAAGAATCCACCTGCAGTGAAGGAGCTGCAGGAAACGCGAGTTTGATCCCTGGGTTGGGAAGATCCCCAGGTGGAGAGCTTGGCCACCTGCTCCATTATTCTTGCCTGGAGAATCCCATAGACAGAAGAGGCTAGTGGGCTACAGTTCATAGGGTTGCAAAGAGTCAGTCACAGCCATAGCAACTTAGTGCATATAGTAATTTATCAAATACTTTGGTTTCTTTTCTGTATTATGATAAACCTACGGATAGAAATTACCAACAGTGATGATACATTGAATGTAAATTTGGTCCAGTAAATATCCTCCATTGGAGGGCTCTGATTGTCAACATATTCTGCAGTGACTCTAAAAATTAAACAGGCCCATAAATAGCAGTCATGGATTTGAACCCATACCATAGGTCAGGGATTGGGTGGATCCTTTTATAATAATATAATGCAACAATATATAATATGTATATATAAGACATTTATACATATTATAATAAAATACTACATTTGTTATAGTAAATGTAGTATTTAAAGGCTCACGGCAACCTCGTGAAGCAGGCATCATCACTGTTGGTGTATGGCAGGAACTGAGTCAGGCTGCGTGTTTAACCCAAGGCCAGGCAGCTGCTAGGTGATAGGGCAGTGACTAGTGCCGTGTGTCTAACCCCAAAGTCCATTCTTCTGGTTTATGCCTTAGCAGCTTGCATACACATAAGCATCAGCCTAATTTATTGTTGAATGTTTTCCACATTGCACCTAATAAATGAGGAACATTTTCACCTTTTAATCCTAATATGCATGTTGAATGATGGCACTTTCTGGTCGACTTGTCTTTTTATTTGCTGCTTGATGTTCCCCTTTGCAGGACTAGTGGCCAAGCAGAACTCTTCCTGTTTTCAGATTACAATTGCAATAGTCATTTGACATGTCTAGATTAGCATCTATTTGAGCAAGTGTTTTACTTCTAAGATTTTATTAGGATTCAAGCTCTAAGAATGTAGTCTTTAAAAAGGATTACAAATTTGTTTATAACTAGATCATCAGGCAGCATTTTGCTCTTAGAGTAATGAAGTAAAACAGGATACAAATTTATTTAGCTTGCTCTCTGTGGAAAGCCACATTTGCCATAAAAAAGTGTACATATGTGCATGAGTTTCTGCACCATGTTCCCGTTGGCAAATGAGCTGTATAGCTACCAAACTCTCAGTAAATTTTTATCATTCTGATTCCATATTTAGTATAAAATTTGTTGTAATTTTAGTTTTATTGGATTAAGATTTTTGTTTGTTTGCTTGTTTTCTAAGCATCCTTTAGTTTTTGACCTGAAGAAAGTTTAAGGGAATTAGAACATCTTTTTATAGCTATGAATTATTTGTGAATAATCTGCCACGAAAAGTCATAGAAATGTATTAGGAGAAGAATGAAGTTGTCATAGTGATTAAAAGGCAGGCTCTTGAACCAAGTCCTGTGGGTTTGAAGGTTGGCTGTCTGCTTAGTAGATATTTGTCCTGAAGCAAGTCATTTACATTTTACCAGTCCCACACACCTCATCTTAAAATGGAAGTTATAATAGTAGATGCTTCATAGAGTTGTTACAGTGTTACCTGAGGTTACATGTGTAAAGCACTTAGAATGGTGCTTATTATATAGTAAGTTTTTAATAAACATTAGTTCATACTGTCATTGGAAGTACAGGTGAAATACAAGTTACATTATTTATTTCCTCTTCCTGGAAACCCACATCTACAGGAGAGAGTACCAAAAAATAATTTACCAAGAACAGTAAGGTGGAGAATAATATCTTTTCTTCTAAGATTTTATGTGAAAAATAACATGATTTTAGTGTTTTTTATCAGCCAGTACGTTCCTCCCCAAAATTGAAGGAGATAGGGGGAGGCCTGGCATACTGCAATTCATGGGGTCGCAAAGAGTCAGACACAACTGAGCGACTGAACTGAACTGAGCTGAGAGCTAAGTGATCATATTATTCTTTGATTTTTCAGCACATGACTGGAAGTGGTCATTGCTCTGGTGCTTTTCTACTTTAGTGTGAGTAAAAGTGGTGAGACTTCTTGAGAGCAGGAGATAGGTTCAGTTCAGTTCAGTTCAGTCGCTCAGTCGTGTCCGACTCTTTGCGACCCCATGAATAGCAGCACACCAGGCCTCCCTGTCCATCACCATCTCCCGGAGTTCACTCAGACTCACGTCCATCGAGAGATGTGTATAAGAGACAGGTCTGCCTTTAAAGGGGTGGTTAAGTTAAAAGAGGCCCTCGTCCAGTCTGACTGGTGTTCCTGTAAGAAGAGAAACTTCGAGCACACAGTAGACAACCAGGGCCATGTGCAGAGCACAACCCGTGAGAAGACAGCATCTGCAAGCCCGGAGAGGCCTCCAGGAAACCAGCCCAGCTGATACCTTGATCTGCGACTTCTAGCCTTTAAGACTATGGGAGAATAAATTTCTGTTTGTAAGCTATCCAGTCTGTGATATTTTTCTATGGCAGCCTTAGCAAACCAATATACTTAATATCTTTCCAGATGTGGAAATCTCTCAAATATGTACCTTTTGTTACTGAGAGTTTTTCTAGGGATCAAATGTGAAATATTGTTTAAAAATACATATATGTTAATTGATATGCACATGTATTAGTTGATATATAATTATACATATATAATTGTTGTTGTTTAGTTGCTAAGTCGTGTCCAACTCTTTGTGACCCCATGGACTGTAGCCCACCAGGGTCCTATGTCCATGGGATTTTCCAGTCAGCAATACTCGAGTGGGTTGCCATTTTGTTCTCCAGGGGATCTTCCTGACCCAGAGACTGAATCTGCATCTCTTGCATTGGCAGGCAAGTTTTTTTTACCACTAGGTCACAAGGGGAGCCCATGTAATAATAGTATGGGCTTTAAGAGGAGCTAGAGTTATATAAGAACAAATGTTTTTAAAGGTGTGAATATGAGCACTTATTTTTGAAGTTACTTATGAAAGTATTTGTAGTCCCATGCTATTTTTCATATCTCTAACATTTTGAAAGCAGAGCATTTATATTTACTAATGGAAATTCTGAAGGTTCAGTAATTCTAATTCAAGAAACAGATTTGAATCTTGTCACTATGTCTGAAATATTACATTAGAAATTTGATTAGGAATTTCTTTTGCAGTTTTGTGCTTATAACTGAGGGTTAGAGTTTGAAATACGAATGAAGCATGTTTTACTCCAGTCCGTAAATTACCTCTAATCTATGATTAAGACCATCAAAATGCTGCAAAATACAGCTGTACCCACCTTCTTGCTTACTGGAAAGAGTGAAATACATTTTGCTATGTAGTCACATAAATTCTTCTTTATAAACTAACTACAAATGAACACAGACTTAAAGTACAGACTAAGAAAATCAAATCTATTGCTTTATTGCTTATTCAGTACCACAAATACATAGAAAGGTGATAACAGGGTAAACTGCAGTAGTAGAATAGAAAACTGAATTAACTTATTAAAAATAGCCAAACATCAGTTCTTAATTAAGAAATACAGATACTGAAGTTTCAAATGGGAAGACCAGTCAACTGGCTACAGAGACACTTGGCAATGTAGCATTATGTGTGTTAGCCTTCGCCCTTACTGCTAACTGAAGGCTCAGAACTCAGTCTTATCAACATCTTGGAGTTATTCTTTCTCAGAAGAGTTCACATTCTCCTATAAAACTAAAAAAGCTAAAGAGAAATTAATACAGAATCAAGAAATACCTGCTTGATCACTGTATAATAAAAGCAAATAATAGCTAAGAGAACATCACTTTCTTTGTCTGTGGTCAAGCTCCATGAAAAATCTTAATTGTAATAGTCCTATTTGTCACCACATCATAAAATAACACACACTTATAAAAATACTTATGCAGTCTCTTTCCTCTGAGTTATGCCCATTTGAGCTTGAGGATGGGGCTGTCTTCACTGCTAGGAACAGAAAACCATAATGTTTAAGGAGTCTTAGAGCAAGGAAATTAAAGGTAAAAAACAACTTCATATCTCAGTATAGGAAAATACAATGTCAAGCAGAAGATAGGTATTTTACACAGACGTTTTGCAAAGATTTCTCATAAATATGAAAATTAAAGAAAATACATTTGCATTCTAAATACTATGGGCTAAACAGTTCGACTCTGTCTATAAGTTAGCAAACCAATCCAGTGTTACTTTTTAGATATAGTGTGTATATTTAGGGCTTCCCAGGTGGCATTAGTGGTAAAGAACCTGCCTGCCAGTGCAGTAGATGTAAGAAACCTGAGTTTGATCCCTGGGTTGGAAAGATCCCCTGGAGGAGGGCACAGCAACCCACTCCAGTAATCTTGCCTGGAGAATCCCATGGGCAGAGAAGCCTAGTGGGCTGCAGTCCGCAGAGTCTGACACGACTGAAGCAACTTAGCACTCATGCATGTATTCATTCATAAATCATATCTCTACTACATTTTTTATTAATAGTATTATAAAATATTATTTGATTCTTATTTGCATACTTACATACTTTTGTATGTAAATATGTGTATGTATGTGTAGAGATGAGAAATTTCCTCTTCCCATTGGTCCCTGCTGTTAGGTACAGCAAAGAGATTTCTTGGCAAATAAAACAGTAAGTTAGTGATGACTCCAACTCATCCATTTTGTTTCCTGTAGATTAAGGATGACGCTCAAGTAAAATTTGCTATCTCCTTAAACATCCAGACTACAGTTTGAAAAATGTATTTATTTCTTCTCATTGGTTATAAATATATGGCAGCCGATATGCTTAAGCTTCAACTTCTGTTGCAGGCAGTAGCTATCTTAGATCATTTCCACTGGATAAGGAAAGTANACCGGATGCCATGATCTTCATTTTCTGAATGTTGAGCTTTAAGCCAACTTTTTCGCTCTCCTCCTTCACTTTCATCAAGAGGCTTTTTAGCTCCTCCTCACTTTCTGCCATAAGGGTGGTGTCATCAGCATATCTGAGGTTATTGATATTTCTCCCGGCAATCTTGATTCCAGCTTGTGTTTCTTCCAGTCCAGCGTTTCTCATGATGTACTCTGCATAGAAGTTAAATAAGCAGGGAGACAATATACAGCCTTGACGTACTCCTTTTCCTATTTGGAACCAGTCTGTTGTTCCATGAGATAGGTTAGAGCCTTCTTAATCTGACTTCTTGGTGAATGAATTGTCCCCAGTATCAGCAGTGCCTCAAGAATACTTTAGTTTTCTTTGATGGAATTTGGAAGGAGACTAAAAAATATTATATTTTATGTTCTTTGCAACTGAATAAAACCAGGTTTTTTTTTCCTATATCTCTGTTCTCTTTGATTCAGTCATATTTGTATATGCTGACTTTGCTGCTCCAAATAAATTCTTGAATTCACTTCTGTCATCTCTCAACTTCATCTCTTATGAATTTAGAGAGCTGTGAACTTGTACTGAAGTTAAAAGTCCAAATCCACATAATATGACCAACTTTACTCAGTTGATAAAGGAAGGAACAGGTAGGCTACCTTTCCCATCATCAAATGCAGGAAAAATGTATTAAGCAACAGCCAGATTTCTCGCGTTCCTCAGCAGACAGCAATAATCTTTCCTAAGGAATTCTCAACTTTCTAGAAATGCTTATTTTCTGTTAAAGAAACCAGAGTCAGATTCTTGTTTTTAAACCAAAATATAAGGCTCACTAAATTGTCTTCAATGTAGTTTAATCCCTTATGAGTAATTTAATCCCTTCTGAAATAAAGCTGCCGTATAATGAGATGTCTCTGTTGAGGCTGTTAAGTTAGTAAACAGTTGCAGAGTAACTTTTTGATGCATTCTTCCATCAAGGAATGGTGATGTCCAAAACTCAAAACCATGTAACTGGAAGTCTACAATTTATATATTAACTTCTCTTTTCTTTAATTTTTCCACTTAAAAAAAAAAAAGTATCTTCTGATCCAATTACTAGGAACAGTCTGTGACTCAGGCAAAACCCCCTAAACAGTGCAGATTAAACTAACTTTGAAAATAAATTCCAGAATTACCACTTCCTTCCCATTTTGTTCAGCGCACGTGTATGAGCTGATTGTGTCACATGTTTAACCATCCTCTTCTCCTGACTCTCCCACCTGCTGGTGTGATTCTATTTTTAAATAGAATCTGAGCATCTGTCTGTAATAAATACAACATTTGTTTTTCCACAAACACATATTCCCTAAAAAACAAGCAAATGTGGAGTAGAAAACAGCAGCCAAGAATGTTAACTCTTTTAGGCCTAGGTCTTGAGATCCTTTAAGCCAAACCTGACTGTTTCAGGTATCAGAGCAAATGAACACATGACTGATTTAAACCCTTTCTCCCTCTTGTATTTAACATCCCAGCTGCAGCAGGCAGCCTGGCCAGAAACCTAGGAGACAGTGACCCTGGAGATTTCACAGACCTTAAAAGTTATCAGTTGACCCAACACTCACTTCCTGTGGTTTGTTTATTGATATATTACTACTACTTCATTTTCATTTTTATTGTTGTAATACTGGAGTGGGTTACTGTTTCCTTCTTCAGGGGATCCTTTTGATCAAGGGATCAAAGCCACGACTCCTGCTTGGCAGGAGGACCCTTCCTCTGAGCCACCTGGGGTGCCCCATTATCAGTCTAGCAGTGAAATGTGTGTATGCCCACCTGCTATGGACTTAAGGATACATTCAGTTTTGTGAAATAAAAATTCTACAGCTTGAGATAAAAGTATGTGAGATACTTTAACTTGTACATGATAAATAAAAGTAAGGCTTTCATTTTTTAATTGTGATAAAATACATGTAATGTAAAATTTACCATTTTACCTGTGTATCTAGTGGTGATTTAAGTTTGTAACTACTGATTAATAATCCTAGAAAAAAATTTTTCTAAGCAATGTAAATATGACCCAATACAGAAAATATCAGATGGTAGCTTCCTATTATTTTCAACACAATTTATTTCTTATGATAACGACCTACAAGCTCTTCATAACATCATCTTTGAGGTTTGTGCAATGATATCGCCTTCTAGTGAAATGTCAGTTTATAGTCATTGAGCCCATGAATTCTGGAGCCAGAATGCCTGTGTGTGAATGCCAGTTCTTTCACTCACTGGCTCTATGAACTTGGGCAGTGTCTAAACTCAGTGCCTCAGTTCCCTTATGTGCAAAATGAGAAAAGTACCTACCTTGCAAGCTAGTTGGGAAGTTTAGGGGAAAAAAAAAAAAAAACACAACTGTTTTTGAAGTGCTTCAGACTGCACCTGACACTTAGTACTACATGAGCAGCACTGGATAAATCAGTGGACAGAAACACCAATGGGCTCATTAATAGTAGAACTGCTCTGGACCTAAAGTACACAGTCAACTCCTCCCTGTTGTTGATAACAGTTTCTGCCTTGTTTTCTTGGACTGTGGAGACTCTATGATAAATATTTACATTCTGATCATTTATGACATTGATAACCAACATTTGAAAAATGCTTTACAGTTTATAAAGTACCTTTTACGTATGCTGTCTCATGAGATTTTCGTTTTTTGTTAGGAAAGTTGGGTCTCAGGTTAGGTGACTTGCCTGAGGTCACATAGCAGCAGAACTGGGACTCAAGCCCAGGTCTTCTGACTGCAAGTTCCAGATTTTTACATTATATGACAGCCTGCTTGATTTACTTTGGACCATCTGTTTCTATTCTTTATAAGCATACCAAATTCGTAATAAGCTATCAACTATAAACTGGAAAATCACAAAGCCCTTCTTATTGGTCTCCTGTTGTTAATTCAGCCAACTTGATTAATTAACTTAATCTTTAGCCAGGGCTTTTCAAAGTTGGACAAAGATGTGACAGCTCTCTTCACCTTTAGTGCACTGATTCTTAGCCACGGATATTGGGCCTCTGCATGTCACTAAAACTTAGCATTTATTTCATTCCCTTGTAAGCTTAGAAGTAATTGGTTATTATTAATGCAAACTTTGGTATCCTGATACCAGGGTTTGTTTTTTGTTTTTGTTTTTTTGTTTTACTCTAGTTTTGTTTGCCAAACTTGGTCATCATCACATTCTCCTATAGCGTTCTTTAAAAGTATATATTCCTGAGGGATTTCCTTGGTGGTCTAGTGATTAAGAATCAGCCTTCCAATGCTGAGGACACAGGTTTGATTAGTTCCCTCAGTCAGGGAACTAAGATCCCGAAGGCTGCAGAGCAGCTAAGCTTCCGTGCTGCAGCTACTGAGCCATGCTGTCTAGATCCTCAGGCGCCTCAACAGGAGAAGCTTGCAAGCTGCAGCAAAGACCCAGTGTAGTCTATATATGTATTCCTGAACCTGCATCCTGGGGAGTGTCTGAGGAACCACTCTATAGCAGATGATCTCCCCATAATACCTGTGCTCTGCTTTACTACAGTTAGCTAAAGAAGAGATATATAAAAATATGTGTTATTTTTTATTGTGTGTACCTTGTGGAATTTAAGTCTTCTCAGGTGGCACAGTGGTAAAGAATCTGTCTGCCAATGCAGGAGATGCAAGAGGTGCAGGTTCAGTCCTTGGGTCAGAATATCCCCGGGGATGGCAAATGGCAGCCCACTCCAATATTCTTTCCTGGAAAATCCCATGGAGAGAGGAACCTGGTATGCTTCATTAATGTGTTTACGAGTCCGAATGCTAAAGAAGCAAGGCAAATCTTTAGCAAAACTCTGATATTGGATCCCCCTGTCCCTTTAAATAGTTTCTCTCTTGGTGATGACTGATTTTTTCATTGCTGTGGTAGCTGGAGGCCTCTTTCTTTCTCTCTTCTCTCAAAATCTGGTCTACACATTAAATGACAGAAGTATTCACTGTATGAAAAGGGGTGTCAGTCCAGATAACAGACCAGCCTGAAATCTTAGTCTGTGTGTGTATGTATGTGCATGTGCTCAGTCAGTCAGCTGTGTCTGACTAGCCTGCCAGGCTCCTCTGTCCATGGGAAGTCCCGGGCAGGAATACTGGGGTGGGTTGCCGTTTCCTACAGCAGGGCATCTTCCTGACCTGGGGATCGAACTCACATCTCTTGTGTCTCCTGCATTGGCTGGTGAATTCTTTACCACTGTGCCACCGGGGAAGCCCCAGAATGTTAGACTAGGGCCCCTTTAAAAATAACACACAGTGGTTATTTATCCATTGTTGTTAGGAAAAAAACTTAGATATTCAAAATACTTAGAAAACACATGTTAAAGTCTAGATGAATGAAGAGCTTAGCTGGTAGCCTGTGGTTTTTCTAATTTGTCCATTGGAGCTGTTTTACGTAAAGCTGCTCGACTTCCTTCCCCTCCCCCTCCCCAAAGTTCAGGGCCTGCTCAGGCATGTGTCAAACCAAGTAATGGAATCACCTTAAAGGTTTGACTGTCACATTTTCTTATTCTTTCCTTTCTGCCTAATTTCTCCCCTAGTACTCATTGCATTCTTGGTATTATCTTTGAAGTTGATGTAAGGGATCAGACTAAACAGAGCTGGAACATTTTTAGGGAGAAGGGAGGTCAACTGGCTCATACTTTTCAGTTTTTTTGGATGTGGGAGACCTGTGTTATTTTGATCTTAAAATCTGGCTGAGTTAGAGTAAGCAAATTCCTATTTATGATTTTGAAACCATTATTGCTTCCAGGGCTCAATAATTTGAGCTGTTTAAATAATCCAGAACCTGTATTAAAGATGGCAGGTAAGAGAGGAGGCAGGTGTTACGAAGCCCAGACATGTGAGGTGCACAAAGGTTCCTGTGACTATCTTAGTTGGCATCAGAGAAATGAGAATGTTCTTACTGTTAAGATTGCTGGTTGCTATTGCAGAAATCCAATTTAAGGAAGACAAGATATCCTTATGATTAACTTCCTACTGAACTTCCTTAAGTGAAAACAGTAGCTTTGGCCTGATAGGAAATAGATGTTGCATCACAGGTTGAGTCAGTGAGGTACACTGGAAGTTTGAGTGTATAAACTGCAACAGTCAGCAGAAACCCTTAAGCAGAGGACTTTACTAGTTGTTGGTGTTGGTCCCCAAACATTTAGGAGAGATGCATTTCAAAGGAAAATTATTTTGTATTTCTTTAGGTTATAAAGTCTGTGATTTATCCCCCCATGCTTCTAAAGACATATTATAACTTAAAGTAATAAAATAGTAAGGTAATGGTCAGTATTTAAAGCTGCTTCAATGAATTTATGAAATCCAATACAACAGTCTCAGTACGTACGATTCCAGTTTTCCAGATTTTTAATATATTCTCAACACTGTGTCTGAAAGATAAGTTTTATAAATTATAAATACTTATATTTACAGTTAACTTTATTAATATCATCAAAATTTGAATCGATACTATTGGATAGTAGCTGCTGTGTGGTATCTATAGGATTTTAGTGAGGCTCTGCTATCCCCTCAAACAGGTCATATTAAGAAGATTTGCTTGAATTTAATTTTAAAATTAGGTACTGTTTTTTTGCATAACTTAAAATACTTGAAATTAGACACACTATTTTTTTCAAGGAAAAATGCTATTAATATCATAGGATAAACCAGTGGTTCATGAAATATTGTACAGATCTGAATTCTTACAAGAAAATGAAGTTTAACATCATCTTAGAAGTAATATGGACTTTCCTGGTAGTTCAGCGGTTAAAAATTCGAGCTTTCAATGTAGGAGCTGCAGGTTCAATTCTTGGTCAGAGAGCTAAGATCCCACATGCTGGGCAGTGCAGTCAATAAATAAATAAACTTTTAAAAAGAAGTAATATCATCATATTATAATGCCAGATAGTCATCATGTTTATACATTTTTCTTTTACCATTCTAGGGATAATCACGTAATTCAGGATTAAAATGTAGCAACCTTTTATTTTCATCCCCAATTTTCTGTCTGGGCTCTGCTCATACCACCGTAAACAAAAAATATCTATTTATAATACTTAAAATATTTACTGAGCTCCTATTACTTACACTGATTCTAGGCTCAGAATTTATCAAAACAGACAAAATTTAAATGCCGTCATGTGACTTAAATTAGTGGAGTGAGACATGCAGTTAACAAATTTTTTAAAGAAAGATACACTGTGTTAGCTGTTGATGAGTGCCATGGGGAGAAATTAAGGGAGAGGAGT
This sequence comes from Oreotragus oreotragus, assembly GCA_006410675.1. NCBI lineage: Eukaryota > Metazoa > Chordata > Mammalia > Artiodactyla > Bovidae > Oreotragus > Oreotragus oreotragus. The sequence continues at coordinate 209,156 of SJYX01008894.1, forward strand.
AGACAGGCAGAATGAAGGATCAGGGTGCCCAGCCAGCGGGGAGAGGAGAGATCACCTGGAGAATCCTGCACTAGGAGATCCTTCGCCACAGCCAACCAGATACCAGGTTGATAATAATTCTTGTTTCGATTATATTTTTCCCTTTAATTTATTCCAAAAGGTGGTCATATTTCTTTTATCTCTCAGGGATGTTTTCTGTTGGGATCAAAAGCAGAGCTGACCTGTCTTCTTGACCTGAGCTCCCTGAATCTGGGCATGGGGCAGGCAAGATCATGCAGGCAGAGAAAATTCTTTCAGACCTGGAAGATGACAAGGGTCCACCATTGCCCTGGGGAATGGAGTACCTCACAAAAGAGCCCAAGGTGCGCTGGGAGGCTGATGGTTTCCAGCCTCAGAAAGGACCCTTTGGTCTAGGCCTGAAGAAGTTGTGATTGCCTGACTTCGAGGGATTTGAATAGAGATGTTATTCATGGAAGTCTTATGGGTTGAGGAGTAATGATCTCTCCTCACTCTTCAGGCACCATCTTTCCGTCCCAATTTATAGGAACCTAGAGAAAGAAAGGGGTGGCCCCAAAATGAGCAAGATCAAGTTTCTTATCCTTGTTGGACAAGGACTGGCACATCAATTTTATTTAGCAAAAATAAGATCATGTGACATTGTACACACATTCAAGTTTGAGAAGTGAGATATATCCTGCTACAACTCCAAGTGATTATTGAGTTGTCCAAAAAATTCATTGAGTTTTTTTCCATAAGAGAGAGTATGGAAAGAGAACATGGAAAAACCCAAATGAACTTTTTGGCCAACCTAATATCTTGATTAATTTTTATGGGGAGAAGCAATCTTAAATACAAAACAACAGAAGATCTGGATTTCTGCCTGACTGCAGATTTCTTTTCACTGGCCTTATTGGGTGGACAGACACATTGATATTCTTTGCTTTGAATGTGCTACTTCGTGTCGGTATATAGAGATAGCACACATCTTTCTCAGAGAGTCAGGAGTTACTTGGAACAACATCATATGGGACAGTAGTTAGTTTCAGATGTAATAGCAGAGTGATTTAATTATACATGTATTTATTCTTTTTCAAATTCTTTTCCCATTTAGGTTATTACAGAGTATTGAGCAGAGTTCCCTGTGCTGTACAGTAGGTCTTTGTTTATTGTCTATTTTAAATACAGCAGTGTGTACATGTCAGTCTCAAACTCCCAACCTCTCCCTCCCCTTTCTCCACCCAGTAACCATAAATTCATTCTCAGAGTCTTTGAGTCTGTTCCTGTTTTGCGAATAAGTTCACACCACTCTTTTTGATTCTGCATATACGTGGTGTCATCTGTGTGTCCGTATTGGACTCACTTCACTTAGTATGGTCATCTCTGGGCCCATCCATGCTGCTGTGCATGGCATTCCTTTTAATAGCTGAGTGGTGTTCCATTATGTGTATGTACCACATCTTCTTTATCGTTGAAAAGAACTTTAAAACCCTCTACAGTTGACCCATGAGAAACTCAAGAGTCAGAGACATCAAGCCTCTGCAGTTGAAAATCTACCTGTAACTTCCCAGTGATCATTGACTGAAGTGACTTAGCACACACACATGCACCGTGAGCATCCAAGTTCACTAGTTCTGCACCCACAGATTCAACCAACCTTGGATCGTGTGGTGTAGCAGTACTTACTGAATGAAAACTCTACATAAAAATGCAGTTACAAAGTTCAAACCTGTGCTGTTCAAGGGTCAATTTCTAAAATTTGTAGGAAAATAAAACATGGAAGAGGGATCAGATCTGTGTCTCCTGAGTCTCCTGCCTTGCAGGCAGATTCTTCACCGCTGAGCCATAAAGAATCTAGGGTAAGCCCAGATATGGGAGAGGGAGTTGGGCCTGTAAAATATAGAATTATAATAACGCTGCAGTAGTTAAAACAATTTGATTTTAACAGTTACTGGATAGATTAATAGAACAATATAAAGTTCAAAAGTACTTGAAAATACTTAATGGTAAGGTTGTATTCAAGTAGTTTTTGAAAGGTTGTTATTGTTTAATAAATTATATATGTATAGATGGCTAACTCCTTGGGAAAAAATGGAGTAGAGGCTATATTTCACACCTTACATTTAAATTAGTTCTAGAAAGATGAAAAATTTAAACAAAAAAGAATATACAATTATACTAACACATAAACTAAAAATAGAAGATATTTGTAGTACATATAGCAAAGGGTTACTTCTTTAACACATAAAAATCTCTTTCAAATCAATGAGAAGGCAGCCAATATAAATATTAACACAAGATTTGAACAGTTATTCCATAGAGAAGAAAATATAACTGGCTTTTAGCCTGTTATACGGAATGCAGTAAGTCAGAGAAAGACAAATATCAAATATTAACGCCTGTCTATGGAATCTATCAGAGAAGGCGATGGCACCCCACTCTAGTGCTCTTGCCTGGAAAATCCCCTGGACGGAGGAGCCTGGGGGGCTGCAGTCCTTGGGGTCGCTATGAGTCAGACACGACTGAGCGACTTCACTTTCACTTTTCACTTTCATGCATTGGAGAAGGAAAGGCAGCCCACTCCAGTGTTCTTGCCTGGAGAATCCCAGGGATGGGGGAGCCTGGTGGGCTGCCGTCTGTGGGGTCGCACAGAGTCGGACACGACTGAAGCGACTTAGCAGCATGGAATCTATAAAGACAGCACTGATGATCCTACTCGTGGGGCAGCAAAGGAGACAGACATAAGGAAGAGACTTTTGAACACAGGGAAGAAAAGGGTGGGACGGTTTGACAAAATAGCACTGAAACGCATGCATTCCCGTATGTGAAATGGATAGCCAGTGGGAGGTTTAGTGTATGATGCAGGGAACCCAGAGCCCCTGCCCTGTGACAGCCTCAAGGGGTGGGATGGGCAGGGAGGTGGGAGGGAGGCTCAAGAGGGAGGGGACGTATGTATGCTTATGGTTGATTCGTGTTGATGTGTGGCAAAACCCATCATAATATTATAAAGTAATTATCCTTCAATTAAAATTTAAAAAAAGAAAAAATATGAAAAACTGATGAATAAGGTCTGAGAATCTAATGTATAACATGATGACTATCGTTATTAGTAACATTGCTGTGTTATATACTTCACAGCTGCTGAGAGCAGATCTCAAATGTTCTCACCATACACATAGATAAAGGCTATTATGTGAGTTGATAATATATGTTAACAAACCCTACATGGTAATCATTTCCATATATATATATATCTCAAATCATTGTGTAGTACTCCTTAAATTTATACAGTTATTTGTCAATTATATATCAAAAAACTGGAAAAATGTAAAAAATTACTGAAAATTAAAAAATTTTAGAAATGCAAATTCTAATAGAAAGGAAATACTTTCCTTAAAAATATTGGCAGAGGTCTGAGTTTGGTAACAAGAGTGTTCTCCAGAGTGTGACAAAGCATACTGTTCACAACATTGTAAATTGTGATCACCTCATTCAAGAATGATTTCACAATAGCTCCAAAATTTAACTTAAGTACAATGTCTTAGAAATTTGTGCTTCAGTACACCAAGGAGATCCAACCAGTCCATTCTGAAGGAGATCAGCCCTGGGATTTCTTTGGAAGGAATGATGCTAAAGCTGAAACTCCAGTACCTTGGCCACCTCATGAGAAGAGTTGACTCATTGGAAAAGACTCTGATGCTGGGAAGGATTGGGGGCAGGAGGAGAAGGGGATGACCGAGGATGAGATGGCAAGATGGCATCACCGACTCGATCAACGTGAGTCTGAGTGAACTCCGAGAGACGGTAATGGACAGGGAGGCCTGGCGTGCTGCGATTCATGGGGTTGTGAAGAGTTGGACACGACTGAGCGACTGAATTGAACTGAAGGAGACATATGGACAGAACTTTTTATTGCAGCATGGTTTCATCTTGTAAAATATTGGAAAAAGCCTAAAGTCCATCACAAGCACATTTGTAAAATAAATAATGTGCATGTATACTACCTATTTGGATATGCATACATCTGTTTCCTCATTCCCTTGGTTATCTGTTCTAATTTCTTGGCTTTAAATATGGTGTATGTGTATGTTTCCTCCATTTTCTCTGCAGTTCAGTTCTCTCTGCTGAATTCCCTTATGAGAGTGCTCCTCAGGTATTGTAGTGTGTATTTAAAATGTGTGAACTCTTGATCTCCACACCACCCCTATCTCACTTCTTTGACAGCTCCCCTTTCTCAGTGGATAGCAAAGTCCATCCTCTGCTTACCTGGTCCCAGAGCCTTTGAGTCATCCTCTCTGTCTCTCATAGCCCATTTCCAGTTGGTTAAGAAGTTAATTATTTTTGGTCTACCTCCAGATTATACCTGGAATCCTACCGCTTTTCAGCACAGTGGCTGCTGTGACTTGCACTGTACCACCATCGTGGGTTGCCTGGATGATTCTAATAGCCAGTCATCCACTCTACACTTGCTTTTGTGGTCTGTTCTCATTAAAGCAAGCAGGATGATCGATTGTTTTGAAACATTCAATCAAAACAAATTTTTCTGCTCAGAACTGTGCAGTGACTTGCATTTCACTCAGAGTAAAAGCCAGGAACTCATTGCAGAGTTCCTACAGTGGCCTGCGAGGACCCCCATGACCTGGTCCCTGTTAATTCTCGGGACATCATACCCAGTTACTCATTTTCTTTCTCATTCACTCATAACCAGCTTCCCTTCCTTGATGCCTCTCGAGTACACTTGTATTCTCCTGCCCTAGAGCATCTTTTCTCTGCCCGCAGCGCGCTTTCTCAGGATATCTCAGGTAGCTGCTCCTCCTCCGTCAGATCCTTGCTTACATGTCACTCTTTCAATGAGAGTTACCCTGAACCACTTGATTGCCTCACCTCTTCTTTACTGCAGAATACTTACAGCCTCTTAAACTAGAGCCTTGATGTGTTTGTCACGCTTAATTCACCGGTTAGATTGTAAGCTTCATCTTTTTTCTTCAGTGATGGATCCTGAGGGTCTGAAATGTGTTGAATCAATCTATAAATAAAGAAATCTGCAAGATACAAATAGAAAAACTCAAAGTATATAGCTATTCATAGTATTCTGTAAAAATAGATATTTAAGCGCTGTAAATACTTGTAGGTGGATACAGTGTCTCTGGAAGACTGTGAAAGAAACTGGTAATTTGGGGTGCCTTTGGGAGAAACAGTACCAGGGGTGGACAGGGAGGCACATTCTAAGCTTTTAGAATTGCTTCTTCAATCAAAGAACAAACTAATTGAAAATACATTGTATATCTGAGCCTTATTCTGAAATTCAAAATTCTTTGTACAGCAAGAGTCTGAGTTCTTTAGAAGAAGTTTAATTGTAATATTACCACTAGGTGGCACATACTTACTGATAAATTCTTAAAGATTCTCAGACACAGGATTAAAAATTGCTTTTTCACTCTCCAAACTCACCAGGGGTTAATTTTGGAATGTTTTGCATCGAATTTCCTTAAGAAATTTCCTTAACTTTAGTTGACTAGCACTGTGACAGCTTCCCAGGTGGCTCAGTGGTAAAGATACTCCTGCAGGAGATGGGGGGTTCAGTCCTTGGGTCAGGAGATCCCCTGGAGGACGGCGTGGCGACCCACTCTCGTATTCTTGCCCGGAGAGTCCCATGGACAGAGGAGCCTGGCGGGCTACAGTGCATGGGGTCCAAAGAGTTGGACACGACTGAGCACCACACACGTAGCAGCTTATAGGTGATTTTTCATTATCTATAAATTATTTTTTAAATCTTTTAAAAAATTAATTAACATTTGGCTGCACCGGGTCTTTCTTGCTTTGCGCAGGCTTTCTGTAGTTGTGGTGAGCAAAGGCTACTCTTCGTTGAGTTGTGGGCCTTCTCACTGAGGTGGCTTTTCTTTCTGCGGGGCACAGGCTCTGGGCGCAGGCATCAGTGGTTGTGGTGCACAGGCTCGGTAGTTGCCCTGTGTGGGGTTAGTTGCTGTGGCAGGTGGAATCCTCCCAAGCCAGGGATTGAACCCATGTCCCCTACATTGGCAGGTGGATTCTTATCTACTGCACCCCCAGAAAGTTACCACGAAAGGGAAAGTCGCCGTCGTGTCCGACTGTTTGCGACCCCATGGAGTTCTCTAGGCCAAAATACTCCAGGGAAGCCCAAGAATACTGGAGTGGGTAAGCCCATCCCTTCTCCAGCAGATCTTCCAGACCCAGGAATCGAACCAGGGTCTCCTGCATTGTAGGCAGATTCTTTACCAACTGAGCTATCAGGGAAGCNTACCACGAAAGGGAAAGTCGCCGTCGTGTCCGACTGTTTGCGACCCCATGGAGTTCTCTAGGCCAAAATACTCCAGGGAAGCCCAAGAATACTGGAGTGGGTAAGCCCATCCCTTCTCCAGCAGATCTTCCAGACCCAGGAATCGAACCAGGGTCTCCTGCATTGTAGGCAGATTCTTTACCAACTGAGCTATCAGGGAAGCATCACCAGGGAAGTCCTATAAATGTTGAACTTAGCATTTTTATAACATTTGAGAGGCAAAAATGTTTTAAATCTGCAAATGTTATTATAGCTTAGATATTCTTAAATTAGTTTAAATTATCTAATGTTTTTTGAATTGTATCTGTCTGTCTTTTCCTTTTTCCTATGAAATAACTTAATAAATGAAATTTAGGTATTCTGTGTACAAAAATCTATTGTTTGATTTACAAAAATAGATTTTTGTTTGATTGTATTTTTTCACTATTTTTATGCCAAATAGTGTCCAGGACCACGTGCAGTTTAACACCTGTATTCTTTTTGGTGCTGAAATTTGCAAAAAGAAAATGATGGCATGCATTTTATAAATTGTAAATTTTTTAAGCATCATAAAAACCTTTTAGGGATAAGCTCTAAAAAAGCATTGGCAAAATTACTAGGCCATATACTTTTTACAGACATTTTTAACCTAAAGATTCTTTTATTCCATTTTTCTCTTCAAATTAAATTTTCCACCTGTTATTTTTTTTAATATTTTGGCTATGCTACATGGCATATGGGATCTTAGTTCCCAAACCATGATCAAACCCATCTCCCCTGTTTTGGCAGCATGGGGTCTTTACCACTGGACCACCAGGGAAGTCTCTGAAGTTATATATTTTTTTTAATTGAATATATATTAGGAAAAGAACTATATTCAAGTAGAATAACATGTATTGATCACTTATTATGCCAGAAAACTCTCTCATCTATTATTCTTTAATACTTGCTGAATTTAATATTTATTGTTTCCTTTAATACGTATGGTGATTGCATTAGCCACATTTTACAGGTGAAGAAATTGGGCACAGAAGGTTTCAAAAAATTGTATGAATATGCCAGCTATCTGCTATAACACCAAAACTGGATGTGAGTGGAATTAGTTTTACTATAGTAAGAAACTGTGCCTTTCCATTTTTATCATTACATTACCATTGCCTTGTTACTTAAAGAGAAATCAAAATTATTCTTATAAAATGTAATAATATTCACTACTTTGTTACACTGATGGTCTTAACTATCTGTAGCTAAGTCTGAGACAAATCATATTAAAATATCTTAGTGAATTGAGAATCTGACCCTTTTGGCTATTAACATACAAAATTTCTCCAACTTTGCTATATTCTAAAATATACCAAAAAATAATAATCAAAATCTAATGTATTGTACAGTGCTTAGTTTTAGTTCAAGCTCAACAGGTGAACCTGTTAAAAAAATACAGTTAAAGATGAATCTTACTATTTTTCTGTCTCTCTTTAGCCAGAAAAATGTAAGAAAAGTAAGTGGTATAAGAGTGCCCTACAAGAAGCGAACCTCCTCTATGGATGTTCTCATGAGCAAAGGCTGGAAAGATGCTGCCTGTCAAAACAGGGTATGTGTGTTGTTTATTCTTCACCACCACAAAACAAGGATTTTTCAAGAGTGTCTTTCCAAAACACGTTTGCACATTTAAAAATCTCTCTTTCCGTTTCATAGGAAAATAGTGTATCTTTGTCCAATGAAAATTTATTCTTATATGGATTAATAGTATTTAGTTTTTGCCCTCTGACACTATTTTCCATGACTAAACATGCAATCCATTTTAAAAAATTAGTTTCTGTCGGCGCCTAGCTGCTTTACAATGTTGTATTATTTTCTGCTGTGGATCAGCTATTTGTATACATATATTCCTTCTTTTCCAGATTTCTTTCCCATTTAAGTCACCACAGAGGACGGAGAAAAGTTCCCTGTGCTAGGTTCTCATTAGTTGTCTATTTTGTGCACAGTATCAATGGTGTATATGTGTCAGTCCCAATCTCCCAATTCATCCCACCCCCAGCATCTCCCCTCGGTAACTGTCAATTTGTTTTCTACGTCTGTAGTTTCTGTTTCTATTTTGCAAATAAGTTCATCTCTACCGTTTTTCTAGATTCCATGTAAAGTGGCATTATATCAATACAATATTTGTTTTTCTCTTTCTGACTTACTTCACTCTGTCTTATAGTCTCTAGGTCCATCCATGTCTCTGCAGATGTCACTTTTTATTCCCTTTTATGGCTGAGTAGTATTCTCTTGTCTCTTCTTTATCTATTCCTCTGTTGATGGACATTTAGGTTGTTTCCATGTCTTGGCTCATGTAAACAGTGCTGCAAAGAACACTGAGGCTCATGCTTCTTTTCAGATTGTAGTTTTCGCTATATGTGTCCAGGAATGGGATTGCTGGATCATAACGGTAGCTCTATTTTTAGTTTTTTAAGAAGCCTCCATCCTGTTCTCCATAGTGGCTGCACCAATTTACATTCCCACCAAAAGTATAGGAGGATTCCCTTTTCTTTACACCCTCTCCAACATTTATTATTTGTAAACTTTCTGATGATGGCCATCCTTACCAGTTTGAGGTGATAATTCATGGTAGTTTTGATTTGTATTTCTCTAATAGTTATGTTGAGCATCTTTTCATGTGTTGTTTGGCTCTCTAATATCCTTTTGGAGTAGTGTCTAGCGAGTACTCTATTTAAATGTAGGTGTTTTAATTAGTGCTTCTGACATCTATATTCTTAACCTTTCTACATAGATTCTCTTGTGTATTTCAAAGCATTTATTTCAAAATTAGAAGCTATGGCTTTAAAATACATTCCTTGAGTGAAACTTTTATTTGGATATGCTGTATTATTTTACAACAAAGTATTTTTCAAAATGGTTTATTTTTAAAAAAATTCAAGGCAGAGATAAAAAGTAATCTTTAACTTTTTAATTAGGTAAAAAAGTGTAATATTTCAAAGCATCCTCAAAGTTCTCTTGAATCATAAATATTATGGTTTATGGGTACCTTTTAAAATGAATTCATAGGGTTTGTAGCAGCTATAGTACATTTTTAACTCTAAAAAGAATTTAGTAGTTGCATGGAAATGATTTTTCAATAAATAAATATATATACATTTTTTTCTGCTTAGTGAGCATAAGGGTATATATTTTTTTCTTATAAGGCACCTTCTGATTTTCTCCACCTTAAGTTCTAAAGCAGATTTTTCTAAGGGAGGATCTGGTCTTTTGTGCTTACTGAATTTTAAAGTAAGAGTGATATTTTTTCCCCATGTAGAAAAGTTTAAAACATATATAAAAACATTTTATTTGAGAAGAAGTTTAAATATTAACCTAGCCACCTAAGTTTAGATTTTAAAGCATATAAATAGATTTGAAAAGAATGGAAAAAGAATGATAAGCAAACTCCTGTGGTCAAGACTTTTATTACCACAAATGTGATTTTATTCCTTAAGCTGAAAATATAATGTCTCTGTTTATTAGCAATAAAGGTTGAACTCACTTTATTGTCACAAATACAATTTTGTGCTTTGCATGGGCTATACATTTCTCTGTGTAACCGGAATAAACTGAAATATTTAGTTTTTTTAAACATTAATATTTTGTAGTAGCGTGTAGTCCTTTACTTTTGAAAGTTATATTGCAGCCATTCCACCCTAGCAGCAGCCTGGTCTCAGTAAGTTATTTTGCCTTTGCTGTTGTTGTGTGTGCCAGGGTGTTCATGTCTGCGTCCTTTGGCATTCTTACTTGTTCAGAGACCTGCAACGGGATTATTTCTGATTGATTTTGCAGCAATAAACCATTTTCTTGATGGAAGGGAAGTCTGATGGTTTTTGCATGCAGAGTTTGTGTAATTCAGCCTGATTATAGAGAGCCATGTGCCTAAGGACTCTCATTTTGTGCCTGAAGTATCCCAAATTGACGGACATGAACAGACTTCTAGGAGTTAAGTCTTTGTGTCACAGGCTCACTCACTTCATACTCCCTCTTTACTGCCTCCAAAAGAGAATTTAGTCCTGTGCCTGCTTAGCTTCTAGAGTGAATTCTAGGATATATACAGCTTCTTACAGTATTCCAAATAAGTTTGAGAGATAATTTACCATTATTCAAATATTTTACAGAAGGTCAGTTGCTTAAAAGGTTAGTTGCTTAGAGGCAAACCATTTATTTCATTCCAGCAGCTGTGAGGATTTCTCTACTCCCAGTTATATTCCATTGTTGTGTGTACCACAGTTACTCATCCACAACTGAGCGACTGAACTGAACTGAACTGACCCATTGAAAATATCCTGGTTGCTTCCAGGTTTTTAGTTCAGTTCAGTCGCTCAGTCGTGTCCGACTCTTTGTGACCCCATGAATCGCAGCACGCCAGGCCTCCCTGTCCATCACCAACTCCCAGAGTTTACCCAAACTCATGTCCATCTAGTCAGTGATGCCATCCAGCCATCTCATCCTCTGTCGTCCCCTTCTTCTCCTGCCCCCAATGCCTCCCAGCATCAAGGTCTTTTCCAGTGAGTCAACTCTTTGCATGAGGTGGCCAAAGTACTGGAGTTTCAGCTTTAGCATCAGTCCTTCCAGTGAACACCCAGGACCTTTAGTATGGACTGGTTGGATCTCCTTGCAGTCCAAGGGACTCTCAAGAGTCTTCTCCAACACCACAGTTCAAAAGCATCAATTCTTTGGTGCTCTGCTTTCTTTCTAACCCTAACTTCCCTCTCATATGGTTGTAAATAAAAATGTTAACATCTGTTATAATTCATGATGCATAACCACCTCTACTCATTTGGAACATTTTTATTTTCTACCTGAAGCTCCTCTTTTATACTTTAAAAATGTGATGTGGATATAGTTCAGAAGAGAAGTAAAGGTCCTTTTAATTATCCAAATCTACATTTCCTGTTAACTGCTTTTCACTCTGTATGTCAGGGTTCTTACATGCAGAGATTTCTGAGGGAAGGAAATTAAACCTTTCTCACTAGGGAGAATTCAGCTCTTAGAAAATAGTAAATGCTGCTGAAGTTGAACACAGACATAGTGTTATTAACAGAGAAATCACTGGTGATTGTTATGTTTTAAAGTGTTACATCAGCATTTTCCTTTGACATTTGAATTGGAGTGGTTCTGTTGCATTGGGAGACAGTTCTGCAACTTTTGAGTGTAAAAAGTACTTGAACAACAGTTTGGATGTTTCTGTTCCCAATTCATCTCCCTACTGGATGTTTTACTTAAGAATCGCTTACGTTTTGAGAAGAAACGTGAATTCTATTCTGTCATCATTAACTCTCAATATATGATCAGGGTCCTTTGGATCCAATTTTAGTCTTTTTGTGCAGTTTTAGCTATTTGTACAGATTAGCATTTCATTGTGATTTTTATTATTGTCAGAGTTCTTCAAAAGAACAGGGAAATTTTTTTTTGATTCAACAAAGCATGTTCTATATTGTAACTACTACCAGGTCTCACTGGGCCCTTAAATCTGAAATGCACTGTGGAATTTCAACCATCTTATTTTTCCCTCTCAAAATATTTTGCTATTTTATCATTGCTCATCAATTATTCCCAACTGTTTGAAAGACAAATAATTATTTAAATGGAAGAATGATGAAATTACTTAAAAAGATGAGACAATAGTGAAATATATTATTGACAAACTATTTTTCCTAGTATTACAAGGGTTAAGATCACTCCCTCACTCTCTAACACACACACACACACACACACACACACACACACATCAATTAGCTAAAATGGAAGAGAACATTGTTATCTAAAATCTACCAGACATTGTTTTAGAAACTTTATTTTATGTAGATTATATTATTTAAATCACAGTATACCAATATGTTACTCCTGCTTTATCAGTTAAGAAACTAAAGATCTGAGTGACAGTGTGCAGTATTTTATATTTTACATTGTCTAGTATAGTGACTTATGCCATGTAAATATTCTGCGTGTTTCAGTTAATTATATTAATTTGTTTGGGTACAATGTATATTTCAAATCCATATAATATTTTGCATAAAATCCATATACCTTCATTAAATGTAAAAAAATTGAGCACCTGCTGCATTGAAAAATGGTCCCTGCCTCAAGGCACATCCTATCCTTGCAAAGTGTTTAGATATGTATCGAAGAAGGTGTAAGACAAGGAAAAAAGTTCTGTGACCTAAGATGACTATGGATTTGCAAAAGAGGTGGGTATTTCTCCTAGCTGAAGAATCATCTGTGGTCGTGGGTCATCTTGTACGTTCATCAGGAAGGAAACGTATACTCCAGAAGAAGGGATTATTTCAAGCACCAGCTGAACATAGGAAAAAGGGACATTTATACCTGGCAGCCAGTTGTAGGTATAAATATAATAACCTACTCCTCTAGCTTTCTGTTTTGTGAAAATAATTTTTTACTGCAAAACTTGCTTTTAGACGGCAAGCGTTTATTTACTCATCCTTTTTGTTTTACGTGCTCATTGTGATTATATTCCCATATTGAGAAATCCTTTGCGTTCCTTTTTTAAATTTTAATTTTAATTGAAGGATAACTGCTTTACCACTAGTGTTATGTTGTTTTCTGCCATACAGCAACATGGACCAGCTGTGTGTGTGTGCTTAGTCAGTCGTGTTTGACTCTTTGCAACTTCATGGTCTTTAGCTGCCAGGCTCCTCTGTTCCTGCTATTCTTCAGGCAAGAATACTGGGGTGGGTAGCCATTCCTTTCTCTAGGACATCTTCCTGACCCAGGGATCGAACCCAGGTCTCCTGCATTGCAGGAGGGTTCTTTACTGTTTGAGGCAACAAGGAAGCTTTATGTATACACATATCCCCTCCCTTTTGAACCTCCCTCTTGAGCCTCCCTCCCACCCCACCTTCTCACCTTTCTAGGTCTTAACAGAGCACCAGGCTGAGCTCCCTGTGTTATATAGCGCCTTCTCACTGGCTGTGTATTTACCTGTGGTAAAGTATATATTTCAAAGCTACTCTCTCATCTTATCCTTGCCTTCTGCCACTGTGTCCACAAGTCTGTCTCTACATCTCTGTCTCTATCCGTGCCCTGCAAATAGGTTGATCAGTACCATTTTTCTAGATTTCATATGTATGCATTAGTATATGACAATTGTTTTTCTCTTTCTGACTTATTTCACACTGTATAATGGGCTCTAAGTTCATCCACATCAGTTCAACTGACTCAAATTCATTCCTTTTTATGGCTGAGTAATAATTCCACTGTATATATGTACCACGATTTCTTTATCCATTCATCTGTTGATGGACATCTAGATTGCTTCCATGTCCTGTCTGTTGTTAGTAGTGCTGCAATGAACACTGGTGCAAGCACCTTTTTGAATTATTATTTTCTCAGGGTATATGCCCAGTAGTGGGATCGCTGGGTCATATTATTGTTGTTGTTGTTCAGGCACTAAGTCCTCTTTGACTCTTTGCAACCCCCTGGACCACACCACACCAAGCTTCCTTGTCCTTCTCTCAGAGCTTGCTCAAACTCATGTCCATTGAGTCGGTGATGCCATCCAACCATCTCATCTTCTGTTGCCCCCTTTTCCTCCCGCCCTCAATCTTTCCTAGCATCAGGGTCTTCACATCAGTTGATCAAAGTATTAGAGGTTCAGCTTCAGCATCAGTCCTTCCAATGAATATTCAGGCTTGATTTTTTTTTAGGATTGACTGGTTTGATCTCCTTGATGTCCATGGGATTCTCATGAGTCTTCTCTAGCACCACAATTCAGAAGCATTATTTCTTTGATGCTCAGCCTTTTTTTATGGTCCAACTGTCACACTGATACATGACAACTGAAAGAAACATATCTTTGGCTGTACAGACCTTTGGTAGCAAAGTGATGTCTGTGCTTTTAATACACTGTCTAGGTTTGTCATAGCTTTTCTTCCAAGAAGCAAGTGTCTTTTAATTTCAAAGGTCATATGGTAGCTTCATTCCTAGTTTTCTAAGGAATTTCCATAGTGTTCTCCATAATGGCTGTATCAGTTTACATTCCCACCAACAGTACAAGAAGGTTCTCTTTTCTCCACATCCTCTTCAGTATTGATTTTTTGTTAGCCATCTGTATGTCTTTTTTTGGAGAAATGTCAGTTTCGGCCTTCTGCTCATTTTTTGATTGGGTTGTTTGATTTTCTGGTATTGAGCTGCTTGTATATTCTGGAATTTAATGCTTTGTCAGTTGCTTCTTTTGCAGTTATTTTCTCCCATTCTGAGGGTTGTCTTTTCATCTTGTTTATAGCTTCTTTACTGTGCAAAAGCTTTTAAGTTTAATTAGGTCCCATTTGTTTATTTCTGTTTTTATTTCCATTATTCTTGGAGGTGAGTCAAAGAGGATCTTTCTGTGATTTATGTCAAAAAATGTTCTGCGTGTTTTCTTTTTAAGAGTCTTATAGTTTGGGCTTACATTAGGGTCTTTAATCCATTTTTAGTTTATTTTTGTGTATGGTGTTATGAAATCTTCTAATTTCATTCTTCTACACATAGCTATCCAGTTTTCCCAGCACCACTTACTGAAAAAGCTATCTTTCCATTGTATATTCTTGCCTGCTTTGTCAAAGATAAGGTGCCCATAGGTGTGTGTGTTTTATTCTAGGCTTTCTCTCAGTGATCCATATTTCTGTTTTTGGCCAGTACCATACTATCTTGATTACTATAGCTTTGTTGTGCTGTCTGAAATCAGGAACATCGATTCCTGCAGCTCCAT
This sequence comes from Oreotragus oreotragus, assembly GCA_006410675.1. NCBI lineage: Eukaryota > Metazoa > Chordata > Mammalia > Artiodactyla > Bovidae > Oreotragus > Oreotragus oreotragus. Next base: position 224,182 of record SJYX01008894.1, read on the forward strand.
TTTTCTTTCTCAAGGTTGCTTTGACTATTTGGGGTCTTTTGTGTTTTCATACAAATTGTGAAATATTTTAGTCTGGTTCTGTGAAAAATGCCATTGGTAATTTGATCAGGGTTGTATTGAGTTTGTAGATTGCTTTGGCTAGTATAGTTATTTTCACAATGTTGATTCTTCCAGTCCTAGAATGTGATATATCTCTCCATCTGTTTGTGTCTTCTTTGATTTCTTTCATCAGTATCATAGTTTTCTGTATACAGGTCTTGGGACTCTCAAGAGTCTTCTCCAACACCACAGTTCAAAAGCATCAATTCTTTGGTGCTCTGCTTTCTTTCTAACCCTAACTTCCCTCTCATATGGTTGTAAATAAAAATGTTAACATCTGTTATAATTCATGATGCATAACCACCTCTACTCATTTGGAACATTTTTATTTTCTACCTGAAGCTCCTCTTTTATACTTTAAAAATGTGATGTGGATATAGTTCAGAAGAGAAGTAAAGGTCCTTTTAATTATCCAAATCTACATTTCCTGTTAACTGCTTTTCACTCTGTATGTCAGGGTTCTTACATGCAGAGATTTCTGAGGGAAGGAAATTAAACCTTTCTCACTAGGGAGAATTCAGCTCTTAGAAAATAGTAAATGCTGCTGAAGTTGAACACAGACATAGTGTTATTAACAGAGAAATCACTGGTGATTGTTATGTTTTAAAGTGTTACATCAGCATTTTCCTTTGACATTTGAATTGGAGTGGTTCTGTTGCATTGGGAGACAGTTCTGCAACTTTTGAGTGTAAAAAGTACTTGAACAACAGTTTGGATGTTTCTGTTCCCAATTCATCTCCCTACTGGATGTTTTACTTAAGAATCGCTTACGTTTTGAGAAGAAACGTGAATTCTATTCTGTCATCATTAACTCTCAATATATGATCAGGGTCCTTTGGATCCAATTTTAGTCTTTTTGTGCAGTTTTAGCTATTTGTACAGATTAGCATTTCATTGTGATTTTTATTATTGTCAGAGTTCTTCAAAAGAACAGGGAAATTTTTTTTTGATTCAACAAAGCATGTTCTATATTGTAACTACTACCAGGTCTCACTGGGCCCTTAAATCTGAAATGCACTGTGGAATTTCAACCATCTTATTTTTCCCTCTCAAAATATTTTGCTATTTTATCATTGCTCATCAATTATTCCCAACTGTTTGAAAGACAAATAATTATTTAAATGGAAGAATGATGAAATTACTTAAAAAGATGAGACAATAGTGAAATATATTATTGACAAACTATTTTTCCTAGTATTACAAGGGTTAAGATCACTCCCTCACTCTCTAACACACACACACACACACACACACACACACACACATCAATTAGCTAAAATGGAAGAGAACATTGTTATCTAAAATCTACCAGACATTGTTTTAGAAACTTTATTTTATGTAGATTATATTATTTAAATCACAGTATACCAATATGTTACTCCTGCTTTATCAGTTAAGAAACTAAAGATCTGAGTGACAGTGTGCAGTATTTTATATTTTACATTGTCTAGTATAGTGACTTATGCCATGTAAATATTCTGCGTGTTTCAGTTAATTATATTAATTTGTTTGGGTACAATGTATATTTCAAATCCATATAATATTTTGCATAAAATCCATATACCTTCATTAAATGTAAAAAAATTGAGCACCTGCTGCATTGAAAAATGGTCCCTGCCTCAAGGCACATCCTATCCTTGCAAAGTGTTTAGATATGTATCGAAGAAGGTGTAAGACAAGGAAAAAAGTTCTGTGACCTAAGATGACTATGGATTTGCAAAAGAGGTGGGTATTTCTCCTAGCTGAAGAATCATCTGTGGTCGTGGGTCATCTTGTACGTTCATCAGGAAGGAAACGTATACTCCAGAAGAAGGGATTATTTCAAGCACCAGCTGAACATAGGAAAAAGGGACATTTATACCTGGCAGCCAGTTGTAGGTATAAATATAATAACCTACTCCTCTAGCTTTCTGTTTTGTGAAAATAATTTTTTACTGCAAAACTTGCTTTTAGACGGCAAGCGTTTATTTACTCATCCTTTTTGTTTTACGTGCTCATTGTGATTATATTCCCATATTGAGAAATCCTTTGCGTTCCTTTTTTAAATTTTAATTTTAATTGAAGGATAACTGCTTTACCACTAGTGTTATGTTGTTTTCTGCCATACAGCAACATGGACCAGCTGTGTGTGTGTGCTTAGTCAGTCGTGTTTGACTCTTTGCAACTTCATGGTCTTTAGCTGCCAGGCTCCTCTGTTCCTGCTATTCTTCAGGCAAGAATACTGGGGTGGGTAGCCATTCCTTTCTCTAGGACATCTTCCTGACCCAGGGATCGAACCCAGGTCTCCTGCATTGCAGGAGGGTTCTTTACTGTTTGAGGCAACAAGGAAGCTTTATGTATACACATATCCCCTCCCTTTTGAACCTCCCTCTTGAGCCTCCCTCCCACCCCACCTTCTCACCTTTCTAGGTCTTAACAGAGCACCAGGCTGAGCTCCCTGTGTTATATAGCGCCTTCTCACTGGCTGTGTATTTACCTGTGGTAAAGTATATATTTCAAAGCTACTCTCTCATCTTATCCTTGCCTTCTGCCACTGTGTCCACAAGTCTGTCTCTACATCTCTGTCTCTATCCGTGCCCTGCAAATAGGTTGATCAGTACCATTTTTCTAGATTTCATATGTATGCATTAGTATATGACAATTGTTTTTCTCTTTCTGACTTATTTCACACTGTATAATGGGCTCTAAGTTCATCCACATCAGTTCAACTGACTCAAATTCATTCCTTTTTATGGCTGAGTAATAATTCCACTGTATATATGTACCACGATTTCTTTATCCATTCATCTGTTGATGGACATCTAGATTGCTTCCATGTCCTGTCTGTTGTTAGTAGTGCTGCAATGAACACTGGTGCAAGCACCTTTTTGAATTATTATTTTCTCAGGGTATATGCCCAGTAGTGGGATCGCTGGGTCATATTATTGTTGTTGTTGTTCAGGCACTAAGTCCTCTTTGACTCTTTGCAACCCCCTGGACCACACCACACCAAGCTTCCTTGTCCTTCTCTCAGAGCTTGCTCAAACTCATGTCCATTGAGTCGGTGATGCCATCCAACCATCTCATCTTCTGTTGCCCCCTTTTCCTCCCGCCCTCAATCTTTCCTAGCATCAGGGTCTTCACATCAGTTGATCAAAGTATTAGAGGTTCAGCTTCAGCATCAGTCCTTCCAATGAATATTCAGGCTTGATTTTTTTTTAGGATTGACTGGTTTGATCTCCTTGATGTCCATGGGATTCTCATGAGTCTTCTCTAGCACCACAATTCAGAAGCATTATTTCTTTGATGCTCAGCCTTTTTTTATGGTCCAACTGTCACACTGATACATGACAACTGAAAGAAACATATCTTTGGCTGTACAGACCTTTGGTAGCAAAGTGATGTCTGTGCTTTTAATACACTGTCTAGGTTTGTCATAGCTTTTCTTCCAAGAAGCAAGTGTCTTTTAATTTCAAAGGTCATATGGTAGCTTCATTCCTAGTTTTCTAAGGAATTTCCATAGTGTTCTCCATAATGGCTGTATCAGTTTACATTCCCACCAACAGTACAAGAAGGTTCTCTTTTCTCCACATCCTCTTCAGTATTGATTTTTTGTTAGCCATCTGTATGTCTTTTTTTGGAGAAATGTCAGTTTCGGCCTTCTGCTCATTTTTTGATTGGGTTGTTTGATTTTCTGGTATTGAGCTGCTTGTATATTCTGGAATTTAATGCTTTGTCAGTTGCTTCTTTTGCAGTTATTTTCTCCCATTCTGAGGGTTGTCTTTTCATCTTGTTTATAGCTTCTTTACTGTGCAAAAGCTTTTAAGTTTAATTAGGTCCCATTTGTTTATTTCTGTTTTTATTTCCATTATTCTTGGAGGTGAGTCAAAGAGGATCTTTCTGTGATTTATGTCAAAAAATGTTCTGCGTGTTTTCTTTTTAAGAGTCTTATAGTTTGGGCTTACATTAGGGTCTTTAATCCATTTTTAGTTTATTTTTGTGTATGGTGTTATGAAATCTTCTAATTTCATTCTTCTACACATAGCTATCCAGTTTTCCCAGCACCACTTACTGAAAAAGCTATCTTTCCATTGTATATTCTTGCCTGCTTTGTCAAAGATAAGGTGCCCATAGGTGTGTGTGTTTTATTCTAGGCTTTCTCTCAGTGATCCATATTTCTGTTTTTGGCCAGTACCATACTATCTTGATTACTATAGCTTTGTTGTGCTGTCTGAAATCAGGAACATCGATTCCTGCAGCTCCATTTTTCTTTCTCAAGGTTGCTTTGACTATTTGGGGTCTTTTGTGTTTTCATACAAATTGTGAAATATTTTAGTCTGGTTCTGTGAAAAATGCCATTGGTAATTTGATCAGGGTTGTATTGAGTTTGTAGATTGCTTTGGCTAGTATAGTTATTTTCACAATGTTGATTCTTCCAGTCCTAGAATGTGATATATCTCTCCATCTGTTTGTGTCTTCTTTGATTTCTTTCATCAGTATCATAGTTTTCTGTATACAGGTCTTTTACAGGTTTTTATCCTAGGAATAAACCTACCTAAGGAGAGAAACTAAGGAAATAATCCCATTCGTCATTGCAACAAACAGAATACCTAGGAATACTTCTTTAAATTTCAAAGGTCATATGGTAACTTCATTCTTAGTTTTCTAAGGAATTTCCATACTGCTCTCCATAGTGGCTGTATCAATTTACATTCCCACCAACAGTGCAAGAGAGGGTTCTCTTTTCTCCACATCCTCTCCAGCGTTTATTGTTTGTAGATTTTTTGATGATTACCATTCTGACCAATGTGAGGTGATACCTCATCGTAGTTTTGATTTGCATTTCTCTCATGATGAGTGATGTAGAACCATCCTTTTGTGTGTCTTTTAGCCATCTGTGTGTCTTTTTTGGAGAAATGTCAGTTTAGGTCTTCTGCCCATTTTTTGATTGGGTTGTTTGCTTTTCTGATATTGAACTACTTGTGTATACTGGAGATTATTCCTTCATCAGTTGGAATATTCCTGGGTATTTTATTCTGTTTGCTGCAATGATGAATGGAATTGTTTCCTTAATTTCTCTTTCTGATTTTTCATTATTAGTATATAGGAATGCAAACAATTTCTGTGTATTAATTTTGTATCCTGAGACTACTAAATTCATTTGATTAGCTCTAGTAATTTTCTGGTGGCAACTTTAGGATTTTCTGTGTATATACGTTATCTTGTCATCTGTAGACAGAGTTTTACTTCTTTTCCAATGTAGATTCCTTTTATTTGTTTTTCTTCTCTGATTACCATGACTAGGACTTCCAAAACTATGTTGAATAACAGTGGTGAGAGGCGCCCTCTTATCTTGTTCCTGATCTTAGAATAAATGCTTTCAGTTTTTCACCATTGGAAATAATGTTTGCTGTGGGTTTGTTGTACGTGGCCCTTGTTATGTTGAGGTAGGTTCCTTCTCTGTTTATTATCTGGAGAGATTTTTTTTTTTTAACATAAATGAGTATTGAATTTTGTTGAAATATTTTTCTAAATCTATTGAGATTATCATGTGATTTTTATCTTTTATCAGAAGCCTTTTATCTTTCAATTTGTTAATATGGTATATCACACTGATGTACCTATATTGAAGTATCTTTACATCCCTTGGATAAACCCCACTTGATCATGGTATATGATCCTTTTAACATGTTGTTAGATTCTTTCTGCAGGTATTTTTTTGAGGATATTTACATCTATATTCATTGGTGATATTGGCCTGAAGTTTTCTTTTTTTGTGATTTCCTTGTCTGGTTTTGGTACCAGGGTGATGGTGGCCTTGTAAAATGAGTTTGGGAGTGTTCCCTCTGCAATTTTTGGGAAGAATTTGAACAGGATAGAATTCACCTGTGAAGCCTTCTGGCGCTGTTTGTTGGAAGATTTTTGATCAATTTCATTTTCAGTGCTTGTCATAGTTTTTGTCATCTCGTTTTTTTGGTTTTTTTTTGATGGGTGGGTCTGTGTTCCTTTCTTACTCGTTGTTTGGCCTGAGGTTTCCAGCAGTGGAGTTTGTGGGCACTTGGGTGAAGTGGGGTCTTGGTGCTGAGATGTGGACCTCTGGGATACCTCATCCTGATTAATATTCCCTGGGGCCTGATACTCTGTGTTAGTCTAGCAGTTTGGAATCAGTGCTCCCACCACAGGAACTCAGGCCTGTTTCCTGGCCTGTGAGCTGGGATCCTGCAAGATGCAGGGTGCAGCAAAAAAAGAAAAGAAAAGAAAAGGAAAGAAAAAGTAAAAAATAAAGGAGCAGATCAATAACAAAGAATAAAATACAAAATAAATTTAAAATACTAACAGATACGTTAAAGAAGATATAAATATATATGAAACGGGCTCTGGAGGGTAAAACCAAACTTCAGTAGCAAAGATGAAAAAAATAATGAAAAATAAAAAGGAGCAGAACAATAACAGAGAATAAAAAATAAAATGGATTTAGAAAACTAACATATATCAGAAAAAATAAGAGTATCTATGAAACAACCTCTGGAGGGTAAAACAAGACTCTAATAGCAAAAAGAGGAAAAAAAAGTGTGTATGTGTATATATATATATATACATACATGTATACATATATATATATGTATATATATATATGTTTATGTGTATATATGGCACCCCACCCCAGTACTCTTGCCTGGAAAATCCAATGGACGGAGGAGCCTGGTGGGCTGCAGTCCATGGGGTCGCTAACAGTCGGACAGACTGAGCGACTTCACTTTCACTTTTCTCTTTCATGCATTGGAGAAGGAAATGGCAACCCACTCCAGTATTCTTGCCTGGAGAATCCCAGGGATGGGGGAGCCTGGTAGGCTGCCGTCTATGGGGTCACACAGAGTCGGGCACGACTGAAGTGACTTGGCAGCAGTAGCAGCATAGTATATATGTTTATATGTATATATGTGTGTATATATATATATTATACTAAGTAAAAATAAAACGAAGCAGAACAATAACAAAGAATAAAATAGATTTAGAAAACTAACAAACAGTAGAAAAATTAAGAATATAGATAAAATAGCTACAGGTTGTAAAACTGAGGGTAAAACTGAACTCCACTGGCCAAGAGTAAAAAACAAAAAAATCTAACAAAACAATAAGAGCAACAAAGAAAGGCAAAAGAAAACCTTGGCTTTAGGGGGACATGGGCCTTAGGTGGGTAAGGGCTTAGGTAGTTGTAGAGTTTAGGTGGAGGCAGGGTTTATGTGGGGTGTGGGGTCTTGGTTCAGGACCATGTCTTCAGAAAAGACCCTGGATGGGGGTAGGAGGTAAGGGCTGGGCTCAGCCCAGCTGTGGGGGCCTCGAGTGCATCAGGCTTCCAAGTACAGAGGATCAGGCTTGGCGCCCCAGGATGCTCCCCCAGGCTGAGTGGATGGTAGAACGCTGGGCAGTTTCCCACTCTTCCACACCGGAGGGACATACCCCCAGCCAGCACAGCTCTTTCTCCCCTTTTTTTCCTGTGCCTGCAGGGCCTACATGGGCAGTGCATGTGCTTGGGAGGGACTCTAGAGGACAGAAGGGGCTCCAGAAGACAGAGGGAGACTTGGCTTCTTGACTGCCCCTCCCCTCCTGCTCCCCCAGGGTACCTGGTCACCCAGGGGTTCCTCCCGTCAGCCTGGTTGTTGGGGATTCCCCACCAGTGTCTAGTGAGTGTCCTAGGCATGGGGAGACAAGGACTCTGTTTCTTCCCTCTCCACCATCTTGGTTCTGCCTCTCTGCATAAATGCAGCCCTAAAACCTTACAATTAATATCCACAGTCCTTCCCATTTTTCATTACCACAGTGTTAAGGTTTCTAAAACATATCTATGGATAAATATTTACATAGAATCTATTCAATTATGGAATTCCAGATTGAACATTTTTTAAAAAAAGACCAGTTGTGCCAATGATTTTTACTAATACACACACATACATACTTTCGCACATATCAAAATGATCTTTAAATAATTTTCTATACAATTGACTCTTGAACAACATGAGTTGAAACTGAGCAGGTTCACTTATACACAGATTTCAGTGAATTCACTTAATAAATACATGAAAAATGTGGGGAGATTGGTGACAAATAGAAAAAATTTACAGATGAACTGCATAGCCTAAAAAAATTTGAGAAAAGTGTATATCATGAGAAATTAAATTATAGTAGATAGCAGTCTATTTTAATATTTACTACCATGAAATACACACAAATATATTATAAAAATTAAAACTTATTAAAATGTACATAAACACAGATTGTATATGGTGCCCTTTGTAGCCAGGTGAAATGTAAACAAACATAAAAAATGCAGTATTAAACCATGATTGCATAAAGGTAAGTGTTGTGCACACACTGTGCCAAAGTAATACTTTCCCGGCTACCTCCTGCTGCTGTCACAGTGAGCACAGATGTAGTGCACACCTGTGCAAATGCTGTGACACGGGTCACCTCTGCACGAGCACTTCATCTCTCCGCTAAAGTTGTTTATCACGGTGGAAAGTGTTCTCTTGCAGTTCTCACATATTTTCCATGCAATACCATAAGCCCTGAACAATACCATAGAACCCACGAAGTGCCACTAATGATGCTGAAAGTGCACCCAGGAAATAAGTCATGACGTTCCAAGGAAAAACAGAATTACTTGATATGGACTATAGACTGAGGTCTGCAACTGAAGTTGCCACCATTTCAAGATGGATGAATCCAACCATGGTAAAAAAGTGAAACAAAAGGAAATTTGTGAAGCTATTACTTTGGCTACACTGCTGCTGCTGCTGCTAAGTTGCTTCAGTCGTGTCCGACTCTGTGCGACCCCGTAGATGGCAACCCACCAGGCTCCCCCGTCCCTGGGATTCTCCAGGCAAGAACACTGGAGTGGGTTGCCATTTCCTTCTCCAATGCATGAAAGTGAAAAGTGAAAGTGAAGTCACTCAGTCGTGTCTGACTCTTTAGCGACCCCATGGACTGCACCCACCAGGCTCCTCCGTCCATGGGATTCTCCAGGCAAGAATGCTGGAGCGGGGCACCACTGCTACACTAGCATGCACCAAAACCTTGCACTTTAATGCAATACCCTGTTTACCTTGCATTGAAATTGCAGCCTTAATGTGAGTACAGGTTTGCTATCAAAAAGACATACCTTAGACTCTAGTATGATTCAAGAAAAAGTGAGGTTATTATATGACAACTTAAAGCAAAAGGAAGGTGAGGAATCTGAATTGGATAATTTACTGCCTGCAAAGGATGACTTGATAATTTTAGAAAGAGGTTGGGCTTAAGAAATGTCAAGATAACAAGAGAAGCAGCTTCTGCTTACCAAAAGGCAGGAGATGAGTTTCCAGATGCCATTAAAAAAGTCACTGAGGAGATGCCTACCTGAACAGATTTTTAATGCAGATGAAAGTATCCTGTTCTGGAGAAAAAAAAAAAAAAATGCTGCAAAAGATATTTGTTAGTAAAGAAAAGAAGCAAGTGCCAGGATTTAAGGCAGGAAGGGCTAGGCTAACTGTTTGATTTTGTGCAAATGCAACTGGATGTATGATCAGGACTGCCCTTATCCATAAAGCTGCTAACCCACAAGCTTTGAAGGGAAAAGATAAACAGCAGCTGCCAGTTTTTTGGTTGTACTCTATGAAGAAGGCCTGGACAGCAAGAATTATTTTACTGGATTGGTTTCATCAGTGCTTTGTCTTTGGAGTCAGGAAGTACTTCACCAGCAAGGGACTGTCTTTTAAAGTTCTTCTGATATTAGAAATGCCCTGGCCCCCAGAATGCCACGAGTTCAGCCCTGAAGTTGTCAAAGTGGTCTGCTTGCCTTCCAAACACATCTTCTCTAATTCAGTCTCTGAACTACTGGGATAAACATCAGTAACCTCAGATATGCAGATGATACCACCCTTATGGCAGAAAATGAAGAGGAACTGGAAAGCCTCATGAAGGTGAAAGAGGAGACTGAAAAAGCTGGCTTGAAGCTCAACACTCAGAAAACGAAGATCATGGCATGCAGTCCCATCAGTTCATGGCAAATAGATGGGGGAAACAGTGGAAACAGTGACAGACTTTATTTGCTTAGGCTCCCAAATCACTGCAGATGGTGACTGCAGCCATGAAATTAAAAGACACTTGCTCCTTGAAAGAAAAGCCTATGTNTGAAGGGAAAAGATAAACAGCAGCTGCCAGTTTTTTGGTTGTACTCTATGAAGAAGGCCTGGACAGCAAGAATTATTTTACTGGATTGGTTTCATCAGTGCTTTGTCTTTGGAGTCAGGAAGTACTTCACCAGCAAGGGACTGTCTTTTAAAGTTCTTCTGATATTAGAAATGCCCTGGCCCCCAGAATGCCACGAGTTCAGCCCTGAAGTTGTCAAAGTGGTCTGCTTGCCTTCCAAACACATCTTCTCTAATTCAGTCTCTGAACTACTGGGATAAACATCAGTAACCTCAGATATGCAGATGATACCACCCTTATGGCAGAAAATGAAGAGGAACTGGAAAGCCTCATGAAGGTGAAAGAGGAGACTGAAAAAGCTGGCTTGAAGCTCAACACTCAGAAAACGAAGATCATGGCATGCAGTCCCATCAGTTCATGGCAAATAGATGGGGGAAACAGTGGAAACAGTGACAGACTTTATTTGCTTAGGCTCCCAAATCACTGCAGATGGTGACTGCAGCCATGAAATTAAAAGACACTTGCTCCTTGAAAGAAAAGCCTATGTGAAGTAAGCCAGAAAGAAAAACACCAATACAGTATACTAACACATATATATGGAATTTAGAAAGATGGTAATGAGGACACTGTATGCAAGACAGCAAAAGAGACACAGATGTATAGAGCAGACTGTTGGACTCTGAGGGAGAGGGAGAGGAAGAGGGTGGGATGATTTGGGAGAATAGCATTGAAATATGTATACTATCATGTAAGAAATGAATCGCCAGTCTATGTTCGATGCAGGATGTTTGGGGCTGGTGTATGGGGATAATCCGGAGGGATGATGTGGGGTGGGAGGTGGGAGGGGGGTTCATGTTTGGGAGTTTGTGTACACCCGTGGCAGATTCATGTCAATGTATGCCAAAACCAATAGAGTACTGTAAAGTAAAATAAAGTAAAATGGAAGCTCTAAAAAAAAGAAAAAAGAAAAGCCCATGACCAACCGGAACAGAATATTAAATAGCAGAGACATTACTTTGCCTACAAAGGTCCTAGTCAAAGCTATGGTTTTTCCAGTAGTCATGTCTGGATGTGAGAGTTGGACCATAAAGAAAGCTGAGCAGCATTGAATTGATGCTTCTGAACTGTGGTGTTGGAGAAGACTCTTGAGAGTCCCTTGGAAATCAACACAGTATTCATTGGAAGGACTGATGCTGAAGCTGAAGCTCCAGTCCTTTGGCCACATGATGTAAAAACCTGACTCACTAGACAAGACCCTGATGCTGGGAAAGATTGAAGGCAGGAGTAGAAGGGGATGACAGAGGATGAGATGGTTGGATGGCATCACCAACTCGATGGATATGAGTTTGAGCAAACTCCAGGAGTTGGTGATGGACAGGGAGGCTTGGTGTGCTGCAGTCCATGGGGTTACAAAGAGTCGGGCACGACTGAGTGATTGAACTGAACTGAATTCCGTCTGTAGATTAGGGATCATAGGACTCTTAAGGATCGTTACACAGGGAAAGGATTGTCAACGCTCCAGAAGAGAACTCTGATAGAACATTGTGAAAGTCTGGAAGGACTGATTACACCATTGAAGATGCCATTGTTGTTACAGAAAAATCCATGAAGCCCATCAAGCCTGAAATAGTAAATCCCTGCTGGAGAAAACTGTGAGCAGATGTGCATGACTTCACGACTTACGATGGAGCCAGTCGAGGACATCATGAAAGAGGCTGTGGCTATGACAAGAAGAGTAGCAGGTGATGAGTTTCCGGACCTTGGAGAAATTCAGGACGGCACGCCAGAGGAATGAACAGATAACTGCTTCTGAATCAGGGCCAGGTTATGAGGAAGAAGATGTAGAAGAAGCAGAGCCAGAAAACAAATTGACATCAGACAATCTGGCAGAAGGCTTCAGATTACTCAAGCCTGGTTTTGACTTTTTACATCATGGACTCTTCTATGATACGGGCATTGAAACCGAACCAAATGGTGGAAGAAGTGTTAGCATCATTTTGGAGAAATGAGGATGCAAAAAAGTCAGACAAAAATGAAGACACATTTCTATAAAGCGACACCAAGTGAGCCTGTCTATCCTGTCTCCCCTTCCACCTTCTCCACCTCCTCTGACTCCGCCACCCATAAGAAAGTCCAACCCTTTCTCCTCCTCCTCCACAGCCTAGTCAAAGTGAAGGTAATGAGGATGAAAACCTTTATGATGACCTACTTCTCAATGAATAGTAAATAATCATCATGCCATACAGTTCATAAATGTATTTGTTGTGCATTATGTGAATATCCTTGTGTGAAAGTCTAATACTTGCAGTGGAGTAGTGTATGACACTTTGTGTCCTCATCATTAATGCCCAGGTATTCATCGTGTAGAACATTGTGTGCCAGACTTATATTGAAGTGAATAGACTAGCCTTACATAGGCAAAAGGTGAGTGATAGTTAACATAAAATTAATTATGTGTTAGTTTTCTTACTGTCTTATAACTTTGCTTTCAAAGAATTATATTACATACAGTACCTCTCTCATAATTGGGGAAACTGCATATCAGCCTATCATCACAGGTAAGGGGTTTTAAAAAATATAACAGTGTGTCCCATTCTGTCTTATGAATGTGACTATAATATTGTCTCCCATAAAAATGTTATTATGGTTTATCCATTAACATAGAGGCTGGGCTACCATGAGCAATCATATCCATTACACTGGGCAGCCATGTTACTGTTTCTTCATGAAACATTAATTTTGTTTTCATATTTTCATATTTGATGTCTAGTGTTAGTAATACATGTGACATCTACATTATTTTGTATCATAGAAGACAAACTTGCTATAGGTACTGACAGATGATTCATCTTAAAAACAAATCACAAACTTACAGCATTGGTATATATATACAGTACAGTACTGTAAATATTTTTTCCTTTCATGATTTGTTTAAAGACATTTTCTTTTCTCTGGCTTACTTTATTGTAAGAATATAGTAACATACATGATATGTGTTAGTCAACTGTTTATATATCAGTAAGGCTTCCAGTTAACAGTAGGCTAGAAGTCATTAAATTTTAGGGGAATCAAAAGTTATATGTGGATTTTTGACAAGGGGTTAGCACTCTAAATACCCATGTTGTTCAAGGTCATCTGTACTCTTGTTTGATTAGCCTCTTCACTCTTACTGCACCTTTCTTGACGGCACTATTGGAAGCCCCATTTGGGGCCCTGAATGGGGCCCATTGCAAAACCTCAGGCTGTGAAGTGGAGATGGGGCATGCACCTTGATTACATAAAACGTGTCTGTTTGAAGTCTTTATTCCTTGTCTGGCATGTAGTAAGATGTGCATGTAGAAGTAACTAGGATTTAATTCTAGATCCTACATACCCCAGGGCACTCGGGCTGACCAGAGCCTAGAAATGAAATGCACTGGGTGCTTGCTGGAGGGCATCCAGCCAGCCAATCAGATTTAGGGGCAGAGGTTTGTCAAATAAGTAGAGGAATCCCTGATATTCTTCCTTTTGGATTATTTTGTTTTATAATCAACTCTGGGAGCTGAGTTTGTTAGCATTTTTATCAAAAGGACCATAGAAAACACATATCACAGTATGAGAAAGTAGAAAATTCTGTGTAATGTTGCATTTAGTCCAACAGGAGTGTAGGCACTTTTCTGAAGCAGCCATTCTTTATTATCTTACAGACAAATCCAAAGCAGCTGGCAAAGTTACTGTGGTGGCCAAGAAAAGGGTAAGATCTGATTAATACAATTTTAAAAGAAAATTAATATTCTAAATCAAAGTGACATAATTAATTTTTTTATTCTAAGTGGTTGACACTAGGAATTTAGTATTTATATTTAATATTAATGGTTCATATTTTAATTTTTATGGTTAATATTTATGTTGCTTATATCAGTGTAATAGAATTTTCAGATATTAAAAAAATTTTAAGTTAAGAAATAAACAATTGCTTTTATTTGTACATACTCATATTTTAATATTTCTCATACTAAAATATTTTATGTCATGTTATGATGTGTGAAATCTTCATAGAAAATTGAAATAATTAAAATTCACAGCTTATTGTGGACTTTACCTTAAAGTTAAGTAGAGAACAACATCAGACATTTGTTTGAATCTTTTTAATGAAAATATGTAAACTTAATGGCATTTTAAAACAATTTTTTTAATTTAATGTCATTCTGTACATTGCGTGTGGAAAGATATTTAACTCTATTTACTGTCAAAACTATGGTTAGGATAGAAGCCTTGACAGTGTTCTCATGTGACAATATTCTCAATAGGACACCACTAAAAAAGAAAAGGAGTCAATGCTTTAAAACAAATTCTTCTGGACAAGTAATGTATTAGTGTCATAAGTAAGTGGACCGTGATCAAAAGCAAAGCCTGTCTTTGTGGTCTTTCCTGTGTTGAGTGATGGGGTACAGGGTGAATTCTCAGGAGGTCAAGTGTGACGTGGGGAAACAGGAAAGGCTGATGGGCAGGAACCTCCATGTGGACAGGCAATGAGAGGAGCATCATTTTTGTGTTCCGTGTATGTATCTTTTTATGAGTCCTGTTAAAATCAAATTTTGTTTTTATCCTTTTACTTTTTGCTCGTAAAAGGAATCTGGACTTTTCACTCTGTAAATAGTGTAGATGCACCTTTCCAAAGAGAAATTCAACCTCAGAAGACAAGATTGCCCTTTCAAAAAGGAACGAACTAGGACTTGTGTGCATGTCTGAAGATTTAGACAGGAGCATGTGAAGTAGTGCAGGGTTGTTTATCTGGATAGTATTGTTTGTTTCAGTCTCTACTAGAGGATACTTAGCATAAAGATTATAAAGGTAATATTAACTACCATTCTTATGTATTGCTTTATTTTTACTAATGATTTTCAACAAAAGTCATACTGTCTCTAGGTCAGTGCTATTCAGAATATGGCCCACGAACCAGAACTGGTCTGTGAACTATCTATTTATTGGCCTGCAATGAGATAAGAGCAAAAACTGACAGTAACCATTTAGACACTTTCATGATAATTTTTATCTGTCAAATGCAATAAAATGGAACTTATATTCTATATGTTTTAATTTTTTGTTTCATTTTTCCCTGTGACTTTTTTTTTTTTAATAAAAGTATAGATATTGGACAGATTACGGAGTTGGGGAAGGTAACTGGCTTTTTACCACAGGTAGTTTGAGAGACACTGCCCTAACATATGTTTTAGGAATGTGTGGAGGTGTTTGGGAGTATAGTAATTGGGGGGATACAAGACATTCTGCTTCCCTTGTGGCTCAGCTGGTAAAGAATCTACCTGCAATGCGGGAGACCTGGATTCTGTCCCTGGGTTGGGAAGATCCCCTGGAGAAGGGAAAAGTTACCCACTCCAGTGTTCTGCGTAGAAGGCAATGGTATCCCACTCCAGTACTCTTGCCTGGAAAATCCATGGATGGAGGAGCCTGGTAGGCTGCAGTCCATGGGGTCATGAAAAGTCGGACACGACTGAGCGACTTCACTTTCACTTTTCACTTTCCTGCACTGGAGAAGGAAATGGCAACCCACTCCAGTGTTCTTGCCTGGAGTATTCCAGGGGTGGCGGAGCCTGGTGGGCTGCTGTCTGTGGGGTCGCACAGAGTCAGACACGACTGAAGCGACTTAGCAGCAGCAACAGTAGCTGGTATTCTGACCTGGAGAATTTCATGGACTGTATAGTCCATGGGGTTGCAAAGAGTTGGACACAACTGAGCAGGATTCACTTTCACAAGATGTTCTACTGAGCAAAGATTCAGGGCAGTAGATATCTTGCAGTGCATTAAACAGGACTGTGTAATGTCAGTCCGACATTTGGTATGACTTTTGAATGTCCTGCTGAACTCAGCCAACTACCAATATAATTGCAGAATGATTTAATATAAAATAATACTGAAATATTATAAATTAGACCAAAAGCCATGAAATTTCAAAGACTTCTTATGGAGAGGAAAATGGAAATAAACACATTGTTCTTGAAATTACTGAATAATTTACTTATTTTCTACCATACATACTGTAACATTTTCGACCATATATTTACCTGTAAAGGGGATAGAGTCCTGGTCTGTCACCTACCACTGCTATGATCTTCAATTTGGCTGCTTAACTCTCTATGCTCTCAGTTTCCTCCCGTTAAATGGGAAGAATGAAAAAGTCTTATAATATAAAAATTACTCTTGACAGTTTATATAAAGTACATAGCACAGTGCTTGGAAAATAGGAAACTTTCATAAATGTTAGCTATTATTGTGGGAATATGGATTTATTTTTACATGTGGTACAAGGATAGAGTATAAAAAATTACAGCAACCTTATAGTGATAAGACTCAGAATGTGCTGCTCCAGAATACAGCACCTTGGTGTATTGAGTATTCTCAGATGAAGGAGTTTGTGAAGCACCAGGTAGGAAGGACTTTCTGACCTTCCCCTGAAGCAGGTCATAAGGGCCTCATGAGGGAGTTGTCCTCCCTGTACGTGGAGGACAGGAGCCTTCCGTCTCCAAAGACAGAGGACACAGAGAGTCCTCCGAAGCAGGCTCCACATGTAGCCCATGCCCCTTCCTGTCCTGTCACATCCCTGTGACTTTCCACTCCTTATCACACCCAGAGTCACAACCCTAAGGCTGAGTCGCTTCTCTGGGTCTTCATTTCCTGTGGAGGCTCCCCAGTCACATAAAACTTACATTAGATAATTTTGCATGCTTTTCTCTTTTTCATCTGTCTTTTGTTATAGGGGCCCCAAATGAGAACTTAGAAGAGTGGTGGGAAAAGACATGTTTTCTCCCTGCACTCACTGCCTATCCCAATACCATTTATACTAATAAATAATCTTTCCCTACTTCTCTGCTTTTCTTTTGTTTCCTTCTCTATAGTAGATAGTATGGGGCTTCCCAGGTGGCTCAGTAAAGGATCCACCTACCAATGCAGGAGACAAGAGTTTGATGCCTGGGTTGGAAAGATCTCCTAGAGGAGGAAATAGCACCCCACTCCAGTTTTCTTGCCTGGAGAACCCCATGAACAGAGGAGCCTGGTGGACTATAGTCCATGGGGTTGCAAAGAGTCGGATGTGACTGAGCAACTGAGCACACATGCTATGATGTATAGTATACCTTCTTCATGATATAACATGCAGCATTTTATGTGACAGAATATCCATTTCTGTATCTATTTACGTATGTAGTCATAAAATGAATTCTAAATTGCTGTAATTATTCTCTATCTTTTCCTTAATGTGTGGGTTAGTGATCCTTCATTACTTCATTTTTTCAAAAAAAATTTTTTCATAGTTCTTCTTCCTTTCTCAGACTCTATTTATATATGTATATCATGATGATTTGACATTTTAAAAAACCTTTTTGTCTGGGGAGGGACTAACCCTCCCAAGGCTAGCCAGTGCTTCAAGATGCACAGAGTACCTCCTTCATATGCACTAACCAATTCCAATTCCACATCTCCCAACTGTCTTCTTATCATATTCTAAAATACTGAGCCAGCATTGCCCCTGCCCTAAATTATCCCCAGACCAGGTTCCAGCCAAATGGAGACCCTTCCTCCAGCCCAGAGCGTTCTAGAATTATTCAAAGTAGCGAAAGTTCTAAATCCTTGACTCTGTCCTGTCTTGTGGCAAGGGTAAACCCCAATAAAGGTGTAATTTACATCCTGGAATGTGAAGTCAAGTGGGCCTTAGAAAGCATCACTACGAACAAAGGTAGTGGAGGTGTTGGAATTCCAGTAGAGCTATGTCAAATCCTGAAAGATGATGCTGTGAAAGTGCTGCACTCAATATGCCAGCAAATTTGGAAAACTCAGCAGTGGCCACAGGACTGGAAAAGGTCAGTTTTCATTCCAATCCCAAAGAAAGGCAATGCCAAAGAATGTTCAAACTACCAGACAATTACACTCATCTCACATGCTAGTAAAGTAATGCTCAACATTCTCCAAGCAATTCATGAACTGTGAACTTCCTGATGTTCAAGCTGGTTTTAGAAAAGGCAGAGGAACCAGAGATCAAATTGCCAAATTCTGCTGGCTCATGGAAAAATCAAGAGAGTTCCAGAAAAACATCTATTTCTGCTTTGTTGACTATGCCAAAGCCTTGACTGTGTGGATCACAATAAACTGTGGAGAATTCTGAAAGAGATGGGAATACCAGACCACTTGACCTGCCTCTTGAGAAACCTATATGCAGGTCAAGAAGCAACAGTTAGAACCTGACATGGAACAACAGACTGGTTCCAAATAG
>SJYX01008894.1:247879-260438 GCA_006410675.1 Oreotragus oreotragus
TATGGTTTTTCCAGTAGTCACATATGGTTGTGAGAATTGGACTGTGAAGAAAGCTGAGCGCCAAAGAATTGATGCTTTTGAACTGTGGTGTTGGAAAAGACTTGAGAGTCCCTTGAACGGCAAGGAGAACCAACCAGTCCATCCTAAAGGAACTCAGTCCTGGGTGTTCATTGGAAGGACTGATGCTGAAGCTGAAACTCTAGTACTTTGGCCACCTCATGCGAATAGTTGAGTCATTGGGAAAGACTGATGCTGGGAGGGATTAGGGGCAAGAGGAGATGGGGACGGCAGAGGATGAGATGGCTGATGGCATCACCGACTCGATGGGCATGAGTTTGGTTAAACTCCAGGAATTGGTGATGGACAGGGAGGCCTGGCATGCTGCAATTCATGGGGTTGCAAAGAGTCGGAGACAACTGAGTGACTGAACTGAAGTGAACTGAACACCACTCAGTGTTATATTTAGAAATATTTAGTCAAGTCTCCACAGAAAAATTCTGTTGAGGTGATGGTTGGTATTGTCGAAAATCTGTGTACTAATCTGGAGAGAAATCCCATGTTTATTGAATATTGCTGAACACCTGTAGAAATGTAACTTGTCCCTCTATCATTTTTTCTTTACTGTTTTTTCAGTGTGTAATTTTACATTTATCTAATTAAGGCCATTGCACATTGTTGTTACTAATCAGAAAAGGATCTCTTTTTAAATTTTGTTTTCTAATTTTTTAGCTTACATATGGAAATATGTATGCATAGGTATCTTTTCTTCTAGCACTTTATTTTTATTAATGCCAAGAGTTTAATTTATACCACCCTAAAAAACAAAAATTAATGACCACTCTCTTGATTTATACATGTAGATATGAGGAATTCAAGCTGTTATATTTTTTTGATAAAAAATATTTTAAAAAATTGTCTCCCAAATTATTGTGAAAATTCTTCATAATAAGCAGGAAAATTTCATTAGCCCAGTTGCAAAAGTTGCTTATATTTTATGACTGGTTGTCTGAATATTTGTGCTAATTATTATTTTTTAATATAAATTTATTTATTTTAATTGGAGGCTAATTACTTTATTGTATTGGTTTTGCCATCAGTTCAGTTCAGATTGCCATACATCAACATGAATCCACCATGGGTGTACACGTGTTCCCCATCCTGAGCCCCCCTCCCACCTCCCTCCCCCTACCNTTGGAAGGACTGATGCTGGAGCTGAAACTCCAATACTTTGGCCATCTTATGTGAAGTGTTGACTCATTGGAAAAGACTCTGATGCTGGGAGGGATTGGGGGCAGGAGGAGAAGGGGACAACAGAGGATGAGATGGTTAGATGGCATCATCAACTCAGTGGACATGAGTTTGCATGAACTCTGGGAGTTGGCGATGGACAGGGAGGCCTGGCATGCTGCAATTCTTGGTGTCTGAAAGAGTCGGACACGACTGAGCAACTGAACTGAAGTGACTGATAATGAGTGATGTTGAGTATGTTTTCATGTGTTTGTTAGCCATCTGTATGTCTTCTTTGGAGAAATGTGTGTTTAGTTCTTTGTCCCATTTTTTGGTTGGGTCATTTATTTTTCTGGAATTGAACTGCAGGAGTTGCTTGTATATTTTTGAGATTAATTCTTCTTCAGTTGCTTCATTTGCTATTATTTTCTCCCATTCTGAAGGCTGTCTTTTCACCTTGCTTATAGTTTCCTTTGTTGTGCAGAAGCTTTTAATTTTAATTAGATCCCATTTGTTTATATTTGCTTTTATTTCCAGTATTCTGGGAGGTTGCTTGTATATTTTTGAGATTAATTCTTCTTCAGTTGCTTCATTTGCTATTATTTTCTCCCATTCTGAAGGCTGTCTTTTCACCTTGCTTATAGTTTCCTTTGTTGTGCAGAAGTTTTAAGTTTAATTAGGTTCCATTTGTTTATTTTTGCTTTTTTTTCCAATATTCTAGAAGGTGGGTCATAGAGAATCCTGCTGTGATTTATGTCAGATTGTATTTTGCCTGTGTTCTCCTCTGGGAGTTTTATAGTTTCAGGTCTTTCGTTTAGATCTTTAATCCATTTTGAGTTTATTTTTGTGTATGGCGTTCTAGATTCATTCTTTTCCAAGTGGTTGACCAGGTTTCCCAGCACCACTTGTATTGTCTTTTCTCCATTGTATATTCTTGCCTCCTTTGTCAAAGATAAGGTGTCCGTATGTGTGTGGATTTATCTCTGGGCTTNTCCATTTTGAGTTTATTTTTGTGTATGGCGTTCTAGATTCATTCTTTTCCAAGTGGTTGACCAGGTTTCCCAGCACCACTTGTATTGTCTTTTCTCCATTGTATATTCTTGCCTCCTTTGTCAAAGATAAGGTGTCCGTATGTGTGTGGATTTATCTCTGGGCTTTCTATTTTGTTCCATTGATCTATATTTCTGTCTTTGTGCCAGTACCATACTGTTATTTGTGCTAATTAATAAGCTTCTTATTAATATAGAATTCATATACAGCACCTCACTGAATTCACTTTGTTTTATATGCATCTTTCCACAAAGTTAAATATTGTAATTGATCTTTACTGCTGGCTTCTAGCCCCAGGCAAAGAGATACCTCAAGAAAGAATGGTACGAGAGGAATCTCTTGGGAAAAGTCAGTGTCAGGCTTCAAAACTCCCTTAATTTCCTTCGGATGTTACTTTTTTTCACCTTCCCATAAGCCAGTGTTTCCAAAACTTGAATCAATTCAGATATTCTGTCAAAATTTGCCATTTGCTATACTGTTAGTTTTTATAGCTTTCTTGTATTTGATTTACCTTTTTTGTAATTTAGTTTTTTTAATTGATGTAAAACTTGAAATGCACAGATCTTAAGTGTAGAGTTTGATGAGTTTTTCTTAAGCATATACACCCATGTAACTACAGTCCAGATTAAAATAGAAAACATTTTCATTACTCCCTAAAAGTTTCCTAATAAAATTTTAAGTTATAAATGTATTCTTTTGATTGAATTGCATTTTCAAATATAAATAAAATATATATTAAAAATAAATTTGTCCATTCATCATTTTAAGTCATCAGTGGAAGCGTTCATATAGAAAGTTCTTTTTGTGCTAATTTCAGTTTCCCTGAAAAACTCTGAGCCACTCTAAGGCAATGTTATCAAACTTCCTTCTAGGGGAGTGATTTTTAACAAGATATTCTTTAGTAACTTAACAACTAAGCCTGCCCTTTAGGTTTCAAGCTTTACCTCTTTTATCTTAAATTAAAATCTATAGGAATTCTGTAGGATAACTATTAGTAGAAAGTATTAAAATCAGACAAAATGGATTAGTCGTTGATATCCAGAACCTTTTATATATTTGTAAGAACAAGGAGTACCCTTGACTTAGAGTACCTCTTTTCTGGTGTGGATGATTCTGTTTGTTTCTTAAATAGAAAAGCCTACTTTCAGACTTGTATATTTGCTTAACCCTTTTTGTGACTTGACTTTCAGTTTATGGCTCTCATTTCAGCCCAACTGATCTCCTGGTAGTTTTCTTAAGATGGTTGATGGGAGTGAGAGGAGTGGGGAATAGAGGGTAAGTGGGCATCAGAGTGCATATAGCAGAGATGAGCACCTCTTTGTTGTTGTTCCCTGGACAGAAGACAACCACTTCCCAGCGTGAGGTACTGTTCTCCAAGCAGGCGGGTTGTCATTTAGCAAGCAGCTTACACAGGGCAGGTTTTCCGCCACAGGGTTATGGGGCGTCTCTTGTTGCCATTTGGGAATTGCAGGTCCCAGGAATGCTTTGGAGGGTGGAAGTAGCAGGGTTGATGTTTGGGTGTTTAGTTGACCTAAACTAGTGACCTGACCCGGTGTACTGATTTACCTGAGAATATTTAAAATCTAGTTACGCAGTAAACAGAAATTCATCTCTATCAGTAATATCCTCTCAACTTCTGAGAATTGTTTTCATCCTAATTATTTTTAAAAGTCTCATTTTTTTTAATGTCATCATTTATAATAATAGAAGATTGCCTTAATTTTTCTTTCTCGACATATGATGCCTATTTGAAAATTCACTCAAAGTATTAATTCACTTGGAATTCAAGTTTCAGTTCAGTTCAGTTCAGTCGCTCAGTCATGTCCGACTCTTTGCGACCCCATGAATCGCAGCATGCCAGGCCTCCCTGTTCATCACCATCTCCCGGAGTTCACTCAGACTCATGTCCATCGAGTCTGTGATACCATCCAGCCATCTCATCCTCGGTCGTNTTTGAGCCAGAAAGCAAAAAAAAAAAAAAAAGAGAGAAGAGTTCTACAAAATGTGATTGCTCTTTTGTTAAGAAACAAAAAGCTGTTCAACTTGAGTCCTAGTAATCACCTGAAGAGTAGGTGTTGTCCTTTGCTATTTGGGACTAAAGGTTGTTATGCAGCTCTCTTCAGTTTTATTGATTATATTCATTGCCAGAATAGTTCTTTCTCTTAGCCAGAGACACATCTCCAACATCAAGCTACATACGATGAGTCTGGGTTTCTTCTCACCATCACCTTCCTCATCCCATTCCATTAAAAGCAAAAACCAGTATTACGAATCCATAGAAGAATGGTTATTGATATACAATAGGAGTTTGAATAATAAGTATATTTTATAGATTCCAGCAATTGCCCTAAATATTAAAAATTATCTTTCTATGCCGAATATAAATAACCACTATTTTCTAATTGGCAAAGGGAAATTGTTATCACTGGAAGAAAATATGCCAGTGAAAATCAGTAAAGTTTACATATAACTTATTAGAATTAATCTATAATTTCAAATATAAACATTTGACCTCTGCTCACAGATCTTCAAATTATACAGTTATTTATAATTTTTATAGGGCTTTAAAAACCTATAAATGACTACTTTAAAAACCTATAAACGACTACTTTAAAAACCTATAAATGACTACTTTGAAATTGTTTAAAATGTGACTGATTTGCGGGTGATATTTTTGTTTCCATGTATTAGTGCTTTCCATGCTTAGTCGCTCAGTCGTGTCCAAGTCTTTGTGGCCCCATGGACTATAGCCTGAAAGTTCCTCTGTCCATGGGGATTCTCCAGGCAAGAATACTAGAGTGGGTTGCCATGCCCCCCTCCTGGGAATCTNGCGGGTGATATTTTTGTTTCCATGTATTAGTGCTTTCCATGCTTAGTCGCTCAGTCGTGTCCAAGTCTTTGTGGCCCCATGGACTATAGCCTGAAAGTTCCTCTGTCCATGGGGATTCTCCAGGCAAGAATACTAGAGTGGGTTGCCATGCCCCCCTCCTGGGAATCTTCCCAATTCAGGGATCAAACCCAGGTCTCCCATATTGCAGGCTGATTCTTTCCTGTCTGAGCCATCAGGGAAGCCAATGAATACTGGAGTGGGTAGCCTGACCCTTCTCCAGGGGATCTTCCCAACCCAGGGATCGAACTGGAACCTCCTGCATTACAGGTGGGTTCTTTACCACCTGAGCTACCAGGGAAGCCCAAATGGAGATGATAATATCAATCTCAAGAAGGTACTGTAATACTGGAATGGATAACCGTTCCCTTCTCCAGGGGATCTTCCCAACCCAGGGATCGAACCCAGATCTCTCACATTTCAGGCAGATTCTTTACTGTCTGAGCCACCAGGAAAACCCAAATACTTTCACTTTGCTTCAAAAATAACTTCTCTGTTATGAAATATGTATTTTAGGTACACATCTTAAATCTGTACTCCCCTACATGCTGGAAGCACGTCACCCAGATCAAACAAAAGGAGTTGTAGCTTCTACATTCTTCTATGCATCTAGGTGCAAGAATGTCTTTCATTTCAACCTCTGGAATCCTCAGAGATCTGATGTAAAGACTTGGATACAGACTAAATATTTTAAAGAATAATCTTTTTTAAAAAATTATGCTATTGTGCAGAGTCTGTCTGTCCCTGTGTACGAGAAAGGCAATCTTCTTTTGCATGTTGCTGAGGATAAATGTTCAGAACATTTGACAGTGATCATGGGTCAGAGAATCAGACCACCTATCCTCACTATTCAAGTTGATGGAGAGAAAAATGGTAAAACCACTAATGAAGGTCTCAGCATTTGTTCTTTAGTCCAGAAAAAAAAATGTAATATGGGTCCTGTAATCACTGAATGTTCTAAGAACATCTGAGAACATTTTTAGAATTTAATTGAAATAGGTAGATTCTAGAAGGTATTACTGAGAAACCTTATCTTTTCCCAACACTCCTCTTGCTGAAATATCTAATGACTTAGAAAAAACTGTATAGAAATAGGAATTGTTTTCAACAGACTTGGATTTTTAAACCCTGTCCAATTGCAGGACAGCAATTTACCTTATCAGCTTCATTCAGTCAGATTAACAGCTGACATAAGTTCTACTTTCTTCTGATTTCCATAGGACTCTTTCCTCCATGTCCTTTTAATCCTTCATTTTCTGAAGCTCTCTATAGATATAGTGCAACTTGTGTTTTGTTTTTTTTTTTAAAGAAACTTCCTGAATTGCTGTGTTCTACCTGTGGTATAGATAGATGGTCAAAGATTGTGAAAAAAAAATAATAATAATCAAGTGCAAGACTTGAAAATTTATCAGTGAAGTATATAATCATTGGAGTTTACTTGAGGTGTCTGGTACTTCTGTCTTCAACCGGGACTGTGAGGTGTTAGCAGCAGGCCTTTTCTTGGCTTCTGTCTAAAGTGGTCTAGCAGTCAACTTCTATTTTAGTGGGAAACATTGTCCCATGAATGCCAAAGAATTGATACTTTTGATCTGTGGTGTTGGAGAAGATTCTTGAGAGTCCCTTGGACTGCAAGGAGATCCAACCAGTCCATCCTAAAGGAAATCAGTCCTGAACATTCATTGGAAAGACTGATGCTGAAGCTGAAACTCCAGTACTTTGGCCACCTCATGCGAAGAACTGACTCATCTGAAGAGACCCTGATGCTGGGAAAGATTGAGGGCAGGAAGAGAAGGGGATGACAGAGGATGAGATGATTGGATGGCATCACCGACTCAGTGGACATGAGTTTGAGTAAACTCTGGGATCTGGCGATGGACAGGGAGGCCTGGCATGCTGCAGTCCATGGAGTCTCAAAGAGTCGGACACGACTGAGTCACTGAACTGAACTGATCCTCCCATGCCTCAGGGCACTGCTTGAGCATACACTCCAGTGTTTTCTCTGATAAGCTCCTCACGCAGAGAAATCCACAGACTAGTAGTATGAACTTACACATGGCTGAAGAGAGTGTAGGGGACAGCTAGAGGCTGATAAGTCATGTTGCCAGGGACTGGTCTCTGATACTGTCCAAACCTCACAGGAATCTTCTCTGCTGAAGACTGACCTGACTGAAGCATTGGTCATTGGCTGCCATCTATGTAAGAAACACCAGATTTGTAGATGATCTGTTGAAATCATGCTTAAAATAAGGCTAGAAAATGATCATTTCAACCTTCCCTTCTTTTCGAAGAAGTGTTAAAAACAAATATTCTCTGGGCCTGAAGACTTAACTTTATTATTTGTTCTCCCAAGATACTCAGATTAAGTAATAACCATCATTTACAATGTTTCATGAAACCAGTTTTCATCCTATTCCAAGCATATATTTCCCAGCAGATTTACCAAAGGGGAGTGAGAATATTGGCTTTTCCTCCTATGTAATGACTTTTGATAGGAGTTTATGTATATTATTCAAGGTACAGATTCATTCTTCTGTCAAAATAGGCAGCTCTTTAGTGATTATTGACTGACAATTATTCTCAGAAGATTACAAAACATATTTATGTATTCAGTGAGCATAAAATGCTGATCAAAATTTTATACCCACAGATTTAATACAGCTAACAAACTTGTTCTTCTTGCTTAAAGAGATTTTTAATTTCGGGACTTCCCTGGCAGGCCAGTGGTTACCACTTCATGCTCCCACTGCTCGTTCAATCTCTGATCATGGAACTAAGATCCCACATGCCATGTGGCCAAAAAAAAAAAAAGATATTTAATTTAGATGAAATGGGTAACGTCAAGTCAGTTTTGCAGATTATATGAATCTGATATAAATACAGTTCTTATAGATTTTCTGACCTTTGCAATTAAAGGCAGTTCTATCATTTGCCATTCTAGCTTGCAATCCTAATTATCATTATATATATTTTTTTCTTTTCAGTAAATGGCATATGTTCTGTATACATACACTTCTTTGTTTTACATCCAACAAGAAAAGAGTTAATACTTGATTTGTTTTTGTTAAAATCAATGATACTTACCTAGCAATACATTTGTTTGGATGGTGTGGGCTAGATCAGTGCCTGGAAAACTTGAGTCACCTGAAGAGCTTATTTAAGTACAGATTCTGGGCTCCACCCCCAGACTATCTGATTTGGGGTGGGTATATTTGCATTTCTAACAAGCTCTCAGGTGTTACTGATTCTGTCATGTCAAGGCTCTAGTTCTGAATAGCATTGGGCTGGACAACATAGGTCAGTCAGCTCTGCAACACAGGAAGAGAAGGAGACATGGGGTAGATAAAGTAGATCTTTCATATCTGCTTACAGCGGTTTGGGTGGTAGCCTTCAAAAGACAGGTCCCCCAGGGTCCTCAGAATGTGGCCTCATTTGGAATAAGGATCTTTGTAGATGAACTCATCCTGGTTAATGTGGGCCCTCCATCCAACGACAAGTGTTCTTATAAGAGATACACATCTATCCTTCAGAACAGTAAGAAAATAAATTTTTTTGTGCTTTACCAAATTTGTGGTAAATTGTTATGGCAGATTTGGAAAACTGATCTATGACCAAAGTCCAACCATATCAAAGTGCCAAATACCCTCTGTCATATGGTTTAATGAAAAAGGAGAATCCTGACCAAGTGGACTAGTGTAACAGTGAAATAGTGACTGCACATCACCTAATTTCTAAGCACTGTTGGATACTATCTGGCATGTTATTTAATTTAATCTCCCCTCATATGCCTTGAACTTTTGATGCTTTTGAACTGTGGTGTTGGAGAAGACTCTTGAGAGTCCCTTGGACTGCAAGGAGATCCAACCAGTCCATTCTGAAGGAGATCAGCCCTGGGATTTCTTTGGAAGGAATGATGCTAAAGCTGAAACTCCAGTACTTTGGCCACCTCATGCGAAGAGTTGACTCATTGGAAAAGACTCTGATGCTGGGAGGGATGGGGGGCAGGAGGAGAAAGGGACGGCAGAGGATGAGATGGCTGGACGGCATCACTGACTCGATGGACATGAGTCTGAGTGAACTCCAGGAGTTGGTGATGGACAGGGAGGCCTGGCGTGCTGCGATTCATGGGGTCACAAAGAGTCAGTCACGACTGAGCGACTGAACGGAACTGAACTGAACATATGCCTTGAGGTAGTTTTTGTTTTTTAGCATTATTTAACAAAAGAAGACCCTGAAATGCAAAAGTCTCATTTAGTTAGAAAATAATAAATATTTTTATTTATTAAAAACAAAGGAAATAAAAATCTCCTTTATGCCAAGCTCTTGCTGGATGTTAGAAAGGTCAGTGACTCACTGAAGGTGACCTTGCTGGTAGGTGCCAGGATCTAGACGAATCCTTCCAGATTCAATGCCTATCCCCATCCACTGTATGTCGTCAAAGCCAAGAGGAAGAGGCACAGTTCAGTTCAGTTTAGTTGCTGTCATGTCTGACTCTTTGAGACCCCATGGACTGCAGCATGCCAGGCCCCCCGTCCATCACCAGCTCCTGGAGTTTACTCAAATTCATGTCCTTCAAGTCAGTGATGCCGTCCAACCATCTCATCCTTCAGAACCAATTCATTGGGAAAGGCTCTGATGCTGGGAAAAATTGAAGGCAAGAGGAGAAGGGGATAACAGAGGATGAGATGGTTGAATAGCATCACTGACTCAATGGACATGAGTTTGAGCAAGCTCTGGGAGATAGTGGAGGACAGAGGAGCCTGGTGTGCTACAGTTCATGAGGTTACAAAGAGTCTGACATGACTTTGGGGCTGAACAACAACCGTGTTACCTGAATTTCATTTCCACTTGTGACCACCCTTTCGCTTCATATTCAAATATGTGTGTAATGTGAGCTGATCCTTAATAGCAAGATAGAGATAAAGTGTTACAATGTCTTTGTGGATGTAGATCACTGATTTAAACAACAATATTTCTATATGCTTTTTTTTTTTTTAGCATATTAATATGTAAAGCAGTCCTGGAAAAGCTATATGAATATTGTGTATGAAAGTTGCCCAGTCGTATTGGACTCTTTGAAATCCCATGGGCTATATACAGTCCATGGAATTCTCCGGGCCAGAATACTGGAGTGGATAGCCATTCCCTTCTCCAAGGTATCTTTCCAACCCAGGAATCGAATCCAGGTCTTCTGCATTGCAGGCAGATTCTTTACTGTCTGAGCCACCCGGGACCTTGAAGTTAAGATCACAAAAAGAAGACCATTGATCTTTAGAATCATAATAATATGAACTTCCTGAATGTTTCATACAAACTTCCTTTGAGAGATTATTAAGATATAACTTTTTTTTAATGAGAAAAAAATTTAAATTATCCCATTTTACCTGTAAATTCTTCATCAGGTTTCTCCTTGTAATTCTGTTTCTCTGCGTATATTTTAAGGCTAAGAGTTTGGTATATACAGGTTAAGGACTATTATATTTTGATGGTAGATTGTTTCTTTTAGCATTAAGGAATAACCCTTTTTATCTTTGATTATGCTTTTTGCCTTAACATCTGCTTTTCTCTAACAGTAGTATTGCTACACCAGGTTCCTTTTGTTATTAATCATGAATATATTCTATCTGTCTCCTTTCATTCAATTTTTCCAAGTCACTGCATTAAAAATTTTTTTTTTACCTTCATTCTTGCCAGGAAGTGGAGAAGGCAATGGCACCCCACTCCAGTACTCCTGCCTGGAAAATAACATGGATGGATGAGCCTGGTGGGCTGCAGTCCATGGGGTCGCTAAGAGTCGGACATGGCTGAGCGACTTCACTTTCACTTCTCACTTTCATGCATTGGAGAAGGAAATGGAAACCCATTCCAGTGTTCTTGCCTCGAGATTCCCAGGGACGGGGGAGCTTGGTGGGCTGCCGTCTATGGGGTCGCACAGAGTGGGACACGGCTGAAGCGACTGAGCACTTATTGCCAGGAAGGCGTAACGTAATTTTAAACCGTAAAACTCAGTGGTTTTTAATATATTAACAGTTGTACAAGCAATACTACTATCTGATTTTAGAACATTTTTTCACACTACCAAAAGAAAACCTGATATTTGTTAGGAATCACTACCCATTTCCACATCCCAGAGTCCTTGGCTATCACTAATGTGTCTGTAGATTTGCCTTTTCTGGGCATTTCAAGTACGTGAAATCATTCAACATGTGGCCTTTTGCGTCTGACTTTTTTTAACTTACTTTGCATAATGATCTCAGGATTCGTCCATGTTGTAGTGTGTGTCAGTACTTCATTATTTATAAAAGCTAGATCGTATGTCATTATATGGATAACCAGGCTTCCCCAGTGGCTCACTGGTAAAGAATCTGCCTGCAATTCAGGAGATGCAGGAGATGAAGGTTCAATCTCTGTGTCAGGAAGATCCCCTGGAGGAGGACAGGGCAACCCACTCCAGTATTCTTGCCAGGCAGATCCCATGGCCAGAACAGCCTGGAAGGCTATCATCCTTGGAGTCAGACATGGCTGAAGTGACTGAGTACATGTATGGATATACCACATATTAGCTATCCATTAATGGACATTTAAATTCTTTCTACTTTTGGACTATCATGAATAATGCTGTTATTCACATTTATAGTTTCATAGCTATGACCAGACACAATCTTTTACGTGGTATATGATTCATTTCGGAGAAGGCAGTGGCACCCCTCTCCAGTACTCTTGCCTGGAAAACCCCATGGACAGAGGAGCCTGCTAGACTTCAGTCCATGGGGTCGCGAAGAGTTGGACCCAACTGAGCGACTTCACTTTCACTTTTCACTTTCATGCCTTGGAGAAGGAAATGGCAACCCACTCCAGTGTTCTTGCCTGGAGAATCCCAGGGACGAGGAAGCCTGGTGGGCTGCCGTCTATGGGGTAGCACAGAGTCAGACACGACTGAAGCGACTTAGCAGCAGCAGCAGCAGGGTAAATCTACACTTAACATATTGAGAAATTACCACACTATATTCCACAATGGCTCCCCAATTCCACATTCCCACCAGCAGTTTGTGAGGGTTCCCATTTTCCCACCACCTTCTTGTCCTTGCTGAAACATTAAGACCCCATCCCAAGGCCCTTTGGCCCTTTTCTGGTACAGATTCCCTGGAGGCCTTCCACATGTCAGTTCCTAACATACAGATTTACATTCCACATGTTTCTGGCATTTGAATATTTCTTTCTTTCTTTAAAGATCATAAGTGTATTCAAATTTAAAAGTTGTCTTACTTAGTGTTTTTGTATGTTTGTGAAGTGAGGAAGGGAGAGTCTATGTAAGGGTAGGCATTTGTATAGGATCAGTTCATTGTTCCTGGAAGTTGAGCAGGTGAGTGCAATTACAGCAATTGTTGACTTGGAATT
>SJYX01008894.1:260832-310883 GCA_006410675.1 Oreotragus oreotragus
GTTTGTTAGCCATCCGTATGTCTTCTTTGGAGAAATGTCTATTTAGTTCTTTGGCCCATTTTTTGATTGGGTCATTTATTTTTCTGGAATTGAGCTGCAGGAGTTGCTTGTATATTTTTGAGATTAGTTCTTTGTCAGTTGCTTCATTTGCTATTATTTTCTCCCATTCTGAAAGCTGTCTTTTCACCTTGCTTAGAGTTTCCTTTGTTGTGCAGAAGCTTTTAATTTCAATTAGGTCCCATTTGTTTATTTTTGCTTTTATTTCCAATATTCTGGGAGGTGGGTCATAGAGGATCCTGCTATGATTTATGTCAGACAGTGTTTTGCCTGTATTTTCCTCTAGGAGTTTTATAGTTTCTGGTCTTACATTTAGATCTTTAATCCATTTTGAGTTTATTTTTGTGTATGGTGTTAGAAAGTGTTCTAGTTTCACTCTTTTACAAGTGGTTGACCAGTTTTCCCAGCACCACTTGTTAAGGAGATTGTCTTTTCTCCATTGTATATTCTTGCCTCCTTTGTCAAAGATAAAGTGTCCATAGGTCTGTGGATTTATCTCTGGGCTTTCTATTTTGTTCCATTGATCTATTTGTCTGTCTTTGTGCCAGTACCATACTATCTTGGTGACTGTAGCTTTGTAGTATAGTCTGAAGTCAGGCAGGTTAATTCTTCCAGTTCCATTCTTTTTTCACAAGATTATTTTGGCTATTCAAGGTTTTTTGTATTTCCATACAAATTGTGAAATTATTTGTTCTAGTTCTCTGAAAAATACCGTTGGTAGCTTGGTAGGGATTGCATTGAATATATAGATTGCTTTGAGTAGTATACTCATTTTCACTATATTGATTCCTCCAATCCATGAATAGGGTATATTTCTCCATCTATTTGTGTCATCTTTGATTTCTTTCATCGGTGTTTTATAGTTTTATATATATAGGTCTTTTGTTTCTCTAGGTAGATTTATCCCTAAGTATTTTATTCTTTTCATTGCAATGATGAATGGAATTGTTTCCTTAATTTCTCTTTCTGTTTTCTCATTGTTAGTGTATAGGAATGCAAGGGATTTCTGTGTGTTGATTTATATCCTGCAACTTTACTATATTCATTGATTAGCTCTAGTAATTTTCTGGTGGCGTCTTTAGGGTTTTCTGTGTAGAGGATCATGTCATCTGCAACCAGTGAGAGTTTGACTTCTACTTTTCCAATTTGGATTCCTTTAATTTCTTTTTCTTTTCTGATTGCTGTGGCTAAAACTTCCAAAACTATGTTGAATAGTAATGGTGAGAATGAGCATCCTTTTCTTGTTCCTTTAGGGGAAATGCTTTCAATTTTACACCATTGAGGATAATGTTTGCTGTGGGTTTATCATATATGGCTTTTATTATGTTGAGGTATGTTCCTTCTGTGCCCGTTTTCTAGAGGGTTTTTATCATAAATAGATGTTGAATTTTGTCAAAGGCTTTCTCTGCATCTGTTGAGATAATCATATGGTTTTTATCTTTCAGTTTGTTAATGTGGTGCATCACACTGACTGATTTGCAAATGTTGAAGAATCCTTGCATCCCTGGGATAAAGCCCACTTGGTCATGATGTGTGATCTTTTTAATATGTTGTTGGATTCTGTTTGCTAGAGTTTTGTTAAGGATTTTTACATCTATGTTCATCAGTGATATTGGCCTGTAGTTGTCTTTTTTTGTGGCATCTTTGTCTGGTTTTGGTATTAGGGTGATGGTGGCCTTATAGAATGAGTTTGGAAGTTTATGTTCCTCTTCCCCTGATTCTTGATTCTATTTCTCTAGGGAACTATGTTCTAAATTTTTAAAAAGAATTAATAATATAAGTAGTAGTCTTAGAAGTATGGAGAAAGTTTTATGTTTGTACAGATATATTGAACTGTAAGTTTCAAAGATTAATATCATGTGAGTGACCAGAGGAGAAACAGATTTTAAATTTAAACATAGATAGTACAAACCAGAAACAAGCTTTTATAATAAGTCATGGATCACAAGTTTCAGTGTTTGTCATTGAACCAATTGTATAGGTTTTTTATTTTTTTATTGAATGTTTAGCAGTGCTATGTGAAAAGGAGTCCTGCTTAAAGACTGGCTTGATATGATAGTCCTTCTTTTCTTTTTTGTCCTTTTTCTGAAGATGAATAATTGCATTTTATAAAGGACTTTCACTTCCTAATCTCAGTTACCCTTCACAGTAACCCTATCAAATAAATACAAAGTGTATCGTAATTATCTCCATTTAAAAGATAAAGAATTTGTGGCTTAAAGAAGTTACGTGGCTTTCTTAGGATCTTCTGGTTAGAGAAGATGTGCCTGGACAAATGTTTTCTGACTCTAAATCAGCAGCACAGTATACCGAGAAAAGCATGGATTTTGCAGTTTGACAGAATTCAGTTCTGACATGTTCAGCCCATTTTCCTATGTTGTCAAATTTCTCAATTTCTCAAGGCCTCAGTTTCTTCATAAAATGAGAGTAACAATAACTTAGTAGGTTTTTGGAGGGAGGATTATATGAAATAGGCTATGTAAAGTGCTGGGTAGCTTGTTAGTGCTTCTCACCTAATGAGAGCTCAAATCAATATTATTCCCCTTTGGTTTTTCACTGCCCTCCTTACTGTGTAAAATAACCCCCCAAAAAAGATACTTCAAGGTAAGAAATATATATTCATAATTTATTGTTGCCAGTATTCATGAATGATCATTTAAATATACATGCTTGTTCTTAAGAAGTAAATCTGTCAAATTCTTTTTCCAGGAAAGCTGTTTTAAAATCCTCTTTTGAAAGTATTTGTTCAGATGATGCCTTATCAAAGGAAAACATGGGTATGTGAAGGCCTGTCTTGCTTTTAGTTTTTTTACCTATATTTAATTCCACCAAACGTAATTTTAGTCCTTTGAAGAAAACTAAAGGTACATGTATATGTATATGAGAAACATTAGTGGCCTTCTGGTATTAATTTACATCCTAGGGTTTTTCCATTGTCTTTAAATTTCTATCCTCTCAAATTGAATTTTGTCTGGCTTTGTCATATGTT
Source organism: Oreotragus oreotragus (assembly GCA_006410675.1). NCBI lineage: Eukaryota > Metazoa > Chordata > Mammalia > Artiodactyla > Bovidae > Oreotragus > Oreotragus oreotragus. The sequence continues at coordinate 263,879 of SJYX01008894.1, forward strand.
TGATTTTTTTTTTTTAATAAGACACTAGCAGTTATAGGGGGAAATACCAACATCAGTACATTTCAGTCTAGAATTCTCTATTCCACATTTAGTCAGGGCTGCCAAAGGAGGAGAAGGAAGAAAAGCAGAGCCTGGGGTTCCCAGCTGAACTTATTGCCATGGGTGCTGGAGCACTGTAGGGAGAAGTTGGCCTGTAGGGGGAAAGGCTCTTCTTTCAGAAGCACTTTACTCTTTTTCCTTGGTGTTGAAAAGAGACACATGCTTGTTTGCAAGGTGGAACTTTGGCAGTCACACAAAGAGGTTTCATAGCCGATTAAATCCGTAGAAGCTGTCGGTCCTCACTTTCTCTCCTGTAGCCACCCCCGCATCCTATGGGGCCAAATGCGCCATTTGTACATAGTCTCATAGAATGGAAGGAAGGACAGAGTGGCTATTTTATATCTTCCTTTTGTGTCCTACAGAATTCTGTTGTTCTCTTAGTGTGCTTCTGCTTTCCTGCTAATTAAGGTACCTCCTTTTTTGGCGAGGGAGTGCAGCTTTGTTCCTTTGCCTCACATGATCAGCTCACATATTCCTGTAGAAACAAAAGTCATTTTATCCCTAGAGTGAGTTCCCACTAGGCGACCCTGACGCCCCAGCTGGATCCTCCTCCCCTCCCACTGGCACAGGATCCTTCGGGAGAGACCCTAGGGCACCAGGGACCCACGGACCAGAAGTGACTGCCTGGTCAGTAGTCCCCCAGCTGCCTGGCTCTGAGAGCCTCAGGAGGTCAGTGTCACCGTGTCTTCAGTGGTCTGTGCCTCACTCCTCCAGTGCCACTCGGACTGAAGAGAACCGNAGGATCCTTCGGGAGAGACCCTAGGGCACCAGGGACCCACGGACCAGAAGTGACTGCCTGGTCAGTAGTCCCCCAGCTGCCTGGCTCTGAGAGCCTCAGGAGGTCAGTGTCACCATGGCTTCAGTGGTCTGTGCCTCACTCCTCCAGTGCCACTCGGACTGAAGAGAACCGTTCCACCTTCTGTGCTCTGTGTCCTCTTCCTGAGAGAGCGGTGCTTTTTCAGGAGTTTGCATCCTCTTCAGATTCTTCATTCACTGCTCATTTTTCTGTGGCTTCCTTGATCCAGGTCTCTGATGTCTCTCATTTCTTCTTAGCTTAAGGTAGGATCAGTCCTAGATCAAACAACAGAGAAAAATGATATCGTCTGACTCTTGAGTCTCGGCTCCACTTTGAGGCCCTCTTTCTTTACACTCTGGGTGCTCATGTCTCCCCTGTGTCCTCTGCCCCAGCTGTGATGTGCCCTCTTGGCTTCATGCTCTGCACTTGCTTCTCTCTCCCTTAGTTCGAGATCCCAGGGAGAGTCAAGTACATGCAACTACCCTACCCTTTCAGACATCAGTTTCTTCATCTGTAATAAAGAAAATGCAAGAGAAGCTGTCTTATCCAAGAGAGAGAGGACTGTTTCTGGAAAACAACAGAAAAAGTTGAGGAATCATTAAATAAATGATTAAACTGTGTGTTAATGGGTGTGTAAAGATTTAATCTAATTCTGGGGTGGGAGGTAAATTATGAGTTTGGGGTTAACATTTACACACTACTGCATAGGAAATAGATAAGCAAGGACCTACTGTATAGCACAGGGAACTGTACTCAGTATTTTGTAATATTTTCTAATAACTTACAATGGAAAAGAATCTGAGAAAAAATATATATGTGTGTGTGTCTATAACTGAATCACTTTGCTGTATACCTGAAACTAACACAACATTGTAAATTTACTACAATTTTGAAAAATGGTTATAAAAAAGGATTTGGTCTAAGAAATAACTATTTGTGGAGTATGTCTGTATTTTCTGGGAAATTGCTACCAGGAATATCTTGTGTTATGTTTGATTGTCCCTATAACCCATTTTTCTTTTCAGTGTTTAGGGACCAAAAAAATCCATCTATGATGGTGAAATAATGATAGAATAATAACAATGATAATGATAAACTACACCTGTAACAGTTACTGTGTCTTCACTTTTCTAAACATTTCATATATATTAGTTTAATCCTCACAAGATCGGTATGAGATGAATAAGGTATATTTTATTATAATTCCTATGGTATCAGTGGAGAAACAAAGGCACTTAATAGGTTATATGCCTTTTCTAAGGTCACATAGCTTCTTAAAATTAATCAGTGTTTGCAGCTATTTCCTTGGTTGCTTTAGCAGAAGCTTAAAGCTAAATTTATGGTTTTTCAGTGTGGCTCAGTGGTAAGAATCCACCTGCCAATGCAGGAGACATGAGTTGGATCCCTGGGTCAGGAAGATTCCCTGGAGTAGGAAATGGCAACTTACTCCTGTATTCTTGCCTGGAATTTCCCATGGACAGAGGAGGATGACAGGCTGCAGTCCATGGGGTCACAAAGAGTCAGACATGACTGACCACACATGCAGTCACAGTCACATACAGCACTGCTAGTTGGTCTAAGCATCTTTTTAAAATGTAATCATTGTCCTCCATATCCCCCTTAATGAACAGATTTTTTACTTCTCTTATTTTTAGTCTTTGAGCTTTTGTCACTTGTTTTTTTGTATCAGCGTTGTCTGTTGGTAAATACCTCATTTCTCTCTGTGGAGTAGGCCCTTTATAAAAGTTTTAATAAAAGATTAACATATCATCAGTATCAGCTGAGTCATTCAGTTGTGTTTGACTCTTTGCAACCCCATGGACTGCACCACGCCAGGCTTCCTTGTCCATCACCAACTCCTGAAGGTTGCTTAAACTCATGTCAATTGAATTGGTGATACCATCTAACCATCTCATCCTCTGTCATCCCCTTCTCCTCCTATATTGACATATAACCCTGGATTAGTCAACAGTCTACTAACATTCATGAGTAATGCAAGGGATGTGTTCATCATCCACCTTGGACAGGTGAGCATGGCAGAGAATGGCTGATACAGAAAAGATCTGGACGATGTCTGGATGAGCCAGGCAGGAGGTAAAGGGCTTAGGCCTGGGTGGGGGCAGAAGGCTGATGGAGGAGAAGGCTGCTATCTTGCTGTTGAAGGCAGACTTGGCCTGCCTGGTCTGGGTTGGAAGTTATCTTTATCCTCTGGGCCCTCCTGCCCCCGTGTCTGTTTGTTCTAGGTAGGCACCTTCTTCTTCATTCACTTGAGCTTGTAGTTTCCTCATCTCTACATTTACATCCTAAGCTGATAGAAGAGGCTTTGTGGTTACTTGAAAACAAATCAAAACCAACTGCTTTTTCCTCCTCTTCACCTTCCTCCTCTAGAAGAATGGCTTCCAAATTTCAACATTGAAATGGCCCTGAAAATTTAAGATGGTGTTTTTCAGTGCCAAGTTTGAAGTAACTGAACCAGTGGCCTCTTTATATAAAAGAGGAAATAGTTTCTTTAAACATTTAATAGAGAAGTAGAGAATAAAGAAAACTTTGTAAATATATTATACATTGAAGGATTTTTCTAAAATAGTGACTGATTTATTGAGATAAACAGTAAGTTATTTCTTACCAGGAATGAAAACCCAGCACTAATTTATTTTATAAAAATTCATTTTAAAAAGCCAGATTCATACTTCAATGAGAGAGATACCTTTTTTTCTTTTTTCTTTATTTTTTTTCTCCCACTTTCTCTGAGTGATAGAGCAGCTGTAATGGTACCATTTTACTCTGGACAACAAATTGAAGCAAGTTAGGAAAACTACCGGATAATCAGGATTGATAGAAGATGATTGGTCATGCAGTCAGCACAGACCTGCATTCTGTCTGTATCTTTGGAGATCATTGACCAATTTTGATAACCTCGTTTGCAGATTACAGTAACTGCAATTTCTGAGAATTATTTTTGGACTCTCTGTGTTTACAGTATAGGAATACCTTTTAGAAAAGCAACCCTCGTGTTCTGAAAGCAGAATTTGACATCAGTCAAGTTGGTGTTATGAACCCTACTTGATTTACGAAGCCACCCATTACTTTGTCTACCCTTTGATCGAAAGGCAGTATACATGTTTATCCAGGTCACTTGAAAACAGAGAGCCTGCAGTGGCACTCGACAGTGACATTCATTATCATAAATTGACTGTATTTTAGTCTAGCCATAAAAATATAAGGGCTTCCCTGGTCGCTCAGCTGGTAAAGAATCCAGCTGCAATGCGGGAGACCTGGGTTTGATCCCTGGCTTGGGAAGATCCCCTGGAGGAGGGCACAGCAACCCACTCGAGTATTCTTGCCTGGAGAATTTCATGGACAGAAGAGTCTGGCAGGCTACAGTCCATGGGGTCACAAAGAGCTGGACATGACTAAGTGACTTTAACACACAACTTGGAAATGTAAAGATGTTTGTGTGCCATTTTCCTTCACAGCAGAGCTCAAAATTCGTCTTCTCAACAGTGCATTAAATGTCACTATCAATTTCCATAGACTCAGAATGTAAAATAAGAAAACACAACGTCCATGAGTGGGACTGGGGAATTGATGTGAAGATGGTCACACTCTTGTTGTTAAGTGACAAGTTACTAAGTAAGAAATCTGTCACAAAGAGAGCTGACTCTCAACAAAACTGCTTCCATCAAAATGGACTTTACTGTAGAAAATTCTAATTCAGAAGCCATGGTGTTGCATTCGTATTTTTTAATCATCTTCAGGTGATTCTTATGCCCCAGATTTGGAATACTGTTGTTCTAGAATGTGATGGCTTATACTCTGTGTTCTTAGGCGTTAGCAGTTACCACAGAACACAGGTCTATATGCTTACAGTTCACGTGTAAGTCATGGTTTTTTGTTTGTGTTGTTTCTGAACACAGGAACTGATTTTGAGGTGTAGAATGGCTTATCAGAAAACTACTTTCAAACTGTTTTGAGAGTTTTCCTCAGAGGAGACCTGAAACTGGCTGGGTGGAGATGATGACCAGGAAGGCTTACTGGTCTGTGGCTCTTCTCTCAGATCCTTGACCCTTAGAAGGCACAAAATAAACATTTGTCAGTTGAATAAAAGAAAATGATAATAAAAATGGATTTTTTTGAACTGAAACGTTTCACATTAATAATCTCTCTTTATTAACCTTATAACATGCCTAATTTATAAGGATAGCTGTGTGTAAACTCACACACAAATGGATGAATGTGTATATCATATTACACAAACTAAAATTAATGTTATTGCTGGGAACACCTTGCTTCCATATTCACTGATAATATTTTAGCCCTGAAGGGTGTGTCCTGCTTGGGTTTCTGTGAACTTTCAGCTGCTCTACATCTGTGATGTGGTTTTTGATGACCTGCCAATGTGTAGTGGATGATGGGGTGTATGTCAGATTTGTATGACCAGAGTGGAAGATGATGGGGCGTGTGTCTTTCTCTCTGAGTCATGCTGCCTGTGGAAGACTTTTCAGGGCCCCATCTGTCTGCTGTGCAGGAGCAGGTCACTAGCCTCCTCCCTTGATCTTAACTTCAGAAAGATTCAATATCAATTGAAAATGTTTGTTTTATTTAAATAGGGAACTCAGTTGATATTGTTAATCAGCAGTCGGGTCTATAGTTATAATAGGTATTTATATCTTTGTTGGGAATATTATCTTATATCAGCAAGTTCAACAAATTACCAGATATTTTGCTTACTTACATATTTCTGTCACAGTAGCAGAAAAATCACAGAGCCTTTATAAGTATGTGGATTAAAAAAAAAAATTAGAGTAGGCAGTTAAGATGCATTGATATTTTGATTAAGAATAGACTAGGGCTTCCCTGGCAGCTTAGATGGTAAAGAATCTGCCTGCAATGCAGGAGAACTGAATTTGATCTGGAGAAGGGAATGGCTACCCACTCCAGTATTCATGCCTGGAGAATTCCATGGATAGAGGAGCCTCGTGAGCTAGTCCCTGGGGTCGCAAAGAGTCTGACACGACTGAGCAACTAACACTTTCACTTTACATACTCGGCCTGGATTTAGCCTTGACACTTAATTACTTGGCTTCCCCTTTTAAACATTTGTTTTAATAGTTTATTGTAGGGCTTAACAAATTGTGGGTCATGATTATCAGTTGCTGCTTGTTCTTGTAAATAAAGTTTTATTGGGTCACAGCCACTCCCATTTGGTTGAAGGTGGCACTGTGGTAAAGAATCTGCCTACCAACATAGGAAGCGCAAGAGACACAGGTTTAATCCCTGGGTTGCGAAGTTTCCCTGAAGGAGGAAATGGCTATCCACTCCAGTAGCCTTCCTTGGAAAATCCCATGGATAGAAGAGCATGGTGGGCTACAGTCTGTGGGGTTGCAAAGAGTTGGAAATGACTGAACATGCACTCACGAATAGTTTACTTTCTAATAGCAGAGTTGAGTAGTTGTGATGGAGACCATCTGGCCCACAAAGCCTGAAATATTTACTCTCTTGTCCTTTATAGAAAAAAAGTTGCTGAACCCTGGTCTATAAATAGCAACTTAATTTGGTGCCCTTGGGTTCTTATTTTAAAAATACAGATGTACACCCATGGCTGATTCATGTGAATATATGACAAAAACCATTACAATATTGTAAAGTAATTAGCCTCCACTTAAAATAAATTAAATTTTTTTAATAAATAAAAATAAAAAATAATTTAGTGTCAGGGATACTTATAGTCTACATATAGCAAGAATGTCACTTACATTTGTCAAGGAATAATTATAAAAGATTCACCTGAAAATCCACAATAATTTTGTATAAAGCAGAGGCTATAACTGAAAGTTACACAAAATACTTTTTATCTTCTTCAGTTCAGTTCAGTTGCTCAGTCGTGACCAACTCTTTGAGACCCCATGAACTGCAGCATGCCGGGCTTCCCAGTCCATCACCAACTCCTGGAGCTTGCTCAAACTCATATCCATCAAGTTGATAATGCCGTCCAACCATCTCATCCTCTGTTGTCCCCTTCTCCTCCTGCCTCATAACATTTAGAAAATGTCCTCTTTGAGGGTGGTTAAGATTATGAATTGGATAGATTTAATTAAGATGTAGGGTTGTTTTTTTTTTTTTTTTTACTATATTAAAAACATTTCTTTAGTTGTCTCTGAGACAGAATTTTTACTGAAAGAGCTGGAGCAAATGCTTGAGCAAGCCCTGGAGCACACAACCCCCAACAAGGAGTTTGAAGAGGAGTGTGGGGAGGAAGCGAATACAGAAGAAAAGGTAGGATCCATGATGACCATCAGGCCTAAAGAGCAACCTCATATCCTTAAATGGCAGAAATTGTTCTCAGATACTCATTTCCATTATATGGGAAGTTCCTTTCACTTCTGAAATGTGAGTCCTTGGTTATCATGAGGTGAACAAGAAACGAGTAGCCTGTGGAGAAATCATAATGCATCTATCAGTCTTTGAAAAAAATATACTTAAGCCAAGGAGCTGTTTTATTTTGGGTCTTTGGGGCTGGAATGAGGAGGAATAGTGAGACTCACTGATGCCAGGGAGGTGCTGATCTTTGCATTCAGGAGAAGCACCAGAGCAAGAGGCCCCCTGGAAAGCTCTCCTGCCTGGTCATGCACAGGGCTGACCTCCATGGGGCATTTTTCACCAGATTCTTTTTCACCATTCTTAACCAGATTGTCTTTTTTATTATTATTATTTCTTTTGGCCAGCCAAGTTGGGCTGAGAAAGGCCATGTGTGCTTACTGTATTCAGTACTTATCAATGACAGCAGAAATTTTAAGTTGGTTAACACATTGCTCAGCACAACAGCGAGCCCAGGTCATTCACACAGAGCAGCAGGGTAGCAGGTGTGAAAGAAGTCAGCCGTGAGGCAGATGCTTACACACAGTGGTCCAGCTGTTCCCTGTGTAGTTAGGAGGGAAATGGCAGTGAGGAGCCCTGGATCCTTCCAGTTTCCTTCCTTTTCTCATTTCTTGTTTGGCTATCCACCATACCTGGAGTCAGGAAGCAGGGGGTGGGGGACGGGCTCAGCATACTGTCCTTGTGTCCCCTTCCTGGTCCAGGCAGTGAGGACTCAGGACTGGCTAAGGCTGCCTGTCACTTGCCTCAGAGGATTGTTAAATGAGGCAAACCAGAAAAAGTGCTTTGCAGAGTGCTTGACTCCTAAGACTGGCTATTATTAGAGATGGGAATTGGCAGTAGCAGCCTCTGGAAGGAATAGGAGCTGAGAATTGCTCACCTGGTCTCTGTTACCACATCCTCACTTTGCAAGACCACCCATCCCCAAGTCTTCTGTTCTGAGGCGCAGAAAAGGTGGCTTTGCAAATGGACAAGATTGTTCATCCACTTTGGCTGATTTCATTCAGAACTTCAGCAAGAACAAAGATGATTCTTAAACACTTCCTTGGTTAAGTTACAAATCATGAAAATACACAAAATTTGCAGTTGAGATCAAACTGTAAAGGAAAATAAAATTATTGGTAAAAACACTGAGTTGAAAAACATAACTGTTTTCTTGGTCGGCAATCTCAACTTATTCTTGAATTGCCATGGATTGCGAATACTATTTCTCTGATTAGAGTCCCTTTTTAAAAAAACAAAAAAATCTTGTTCTCTCTGTAGATCTTACCCCTTGTAGAACAAGAGCTATAGATTGGTGACATTTATTGTATACATGTAGTTAATATATAAATTATTCTTTTCTGGCAAATGTGTATTTTGTTTGAGTACCATATGGTTTTGTGCAGCGTTTTTTTTCCAGTCTTAGCAGTTTGTCTATTCAAAAATACAGGCAGGTTGATTTTTACAGAAATGTCCTGGAGCTTTTACAGCCACAAAATTGGCTTCTATTTTGCCATTATAACTAGTAACTTGATAGAACAGAAAATTACTTCTGATTTTTATGTCTTAAGGTAAAATACATAGTTTTAATACATCACCAGGCAGGAGCTTGCTCTTTGTTTTAGATTCTTGTAATGTTTTATGCTTTCAAAAGGCATTTAGGAATTATAAAAATTAACTGTTTTAACTTGCTGGCAGGCAGGTAAGTGCTGCCTGCTGACTGGTTCGAAAGCCTCTCTCCACACACAGCTTTAGAAGCCTGGAATTCATGCCAGGTTGGGGTACATACTGGCTTGTTCACTTTTAAATGAGGAGAATAGTAATGAGACCAGCTGTCAGAGCTGGAGCAATTTCCAGCTTAAAGGTAAAGAAATGATCACCTAAGGGATTTCTTTTCTTCCTTCCTTCCTTTTTTTTTTTTCATTAGTACAAAAAATTAATATGGCTTCCAAAGGTAAGATGTATTTTGTTTTTAGAAAGTGGTTAAGTGTTTTGTTAAAGAAAGTGGTCTTTTATAAGCTAACACACCAGAAGAGGATATACCTGATAACTTTGAAGTTCTGAGCATGTTTATTCTCTAGGCAGATATTGTTTGAGCTGTTTTCAAAGTTGTGAATATGATGTTTTCATCATGCATTTCATGTGTGAGGTTTCAAGTTGATTACTCTCACCACTTATACCAATGAATTGAGAATAGCAACATGAACAAAAGCATGCACACATGGATAATCAAAATCCATTTTTGTTTGTCATTCAAGTACTCAGAGATTGTTTCCCTCGGTAGACTCACCTTTCTAATTATGTTCTTAGCTAACATTAACACTGGTTGACATGCCCTGACTTTGAAAAAAATGGAAGGGAATTAATTTCAGACTGTTATAAAATCCACCTAAATAATCCACAAACTAGATAATCCATATACAAATAGGACAGAGTTTACTGAATACCTCTTTGTATTAAAAGGGACATTTTTGATACATGAAAGTAGAAAGTACTTGTATAAACTGCATGAGTTTTGTTTTGTTTTTTTTTTCACATTGTGTGGAAAGTTACCTCTGCCTTTAATGAACCTTGAAGTTGTAAATCTCGTGTGTGCATGGGTATGTTTGCCTTGTTTTCACCTGTGTCCTTTCCAAATAAACCAGCACATCCACTTTCCACAAGGAATGCAGGTGCTTATGAGAAGATGGTCACCGGAAGTGTGACTAAACAGTTTTCACTTGTATTCTCTGTAATAGTCAATTTTAAAATAAAAAATATAGAAAACTTGCAGAATTTTAATTTTAATGATCACATTTTTCCAATTCAAAAAGTTGAAGCTAAAAATGTATGATGTCGAGGAGTAGAGATAGGACTAAATATTCAGTTACTTTTACACTGACACTTACTGTACATTATATTTTATGTGGGGATCATTATTTGACCACCAGCATAACAGAACACCTTATTAAGGAGTTACTGACTGTTTCATGTTTTCTTCAGATAATTAAGCCTGGTCTTCAAGTAAATTTGATGACTTCTCTGGTTATTTTTACAGTTACCTAAATGTGGCCCTGAAGTTCCTGCAGGCAGCTCTCTTGAAAACCACTGTGAAGAGGACTGTCTTATAATTGATGGGCGAAGGTTAAAAGCTGGAGAATGTATTGAAAATATAACTAAGAAGTTTAAAGAAATAGATGCTTTGATGTCTGAATTTTAGGGCATTATAGATATTTTCAAAAGTTAATTATAAAACAAACAAACAAAAAAGTTAATTATAAAAAAAAATTTGCATCTTTACATTCTCCCAAAGTTAAAACTTAAAAATGTTTTGTGAAACATGTTACCGAAGTTGTTGCTTATAATAACTTTCTGCTTCGTATTTTGAAAATATCCATTGTTTTAAGAGATAATCAGGTGGTATTTAAATTAATGTTGTAATTTTAGAATCTGAGAACCCTGATATTTATATTTGTAGATTTTTTTCTTGTTTGCCTTAATTTTAAAATAGTTTATGAAACTTACTTCACAAATACATGCTTTATAATGGTTTAATTTAGATCCTTTGTTCAAGTGTGGCTAACTGTTAAAATGACTGCTAATGCTATTATAATTCTTACAAATAATTCAGATCCAATATTCTTAGAGAATGTATATTTGTAGTAGAAATAAGCTACTGCAAAATAAAGGAAATAAAAAATAATTGTGTAATAGCATTGGAGCTTTTCTTAAAAATCAAAAATGTTAATTGCCTTATTATTTTGGAAACAGTCATTTCAACCACAGTTCCCAAACTGACTGTTTAGTAGAGTCTCTGAAGGGTCTTTGGAAGATCAGAATCCTGAACCCTTTCCTGCTGAATCAGAATCTCTGGAGGCAAGGATAGGAAATGTAATTTAAAATATAGAGATAAGTTAAACATCTTCACTGTAGAAAAGTCTAAACCATGTAGAAAAGTAAAAAGTACATCCTGCAATACCACTCCCCTAACACCCCTCTGGGAACCCCGTTCTTTAGGGGTCCCTTTGAACGCTCTGGTGGGTGTCCTCGATTGGGTCCTTTGCTCATCAGATGGTGTGTGTGCACAGCCACCTCCAACTCTACACACTAGCTTCGGCTCCTTCTCCCTGGGGGCAGGGGTGGGAGCAAGGGCATTCCACGCACTTGAAAACCTGGAAACAGACCAAAGCTTGAGGAGAGAGGAACAGGGAGCATCCAGGACTTGCTGGTGATTGAAGTGGCTGGAGTGGCGTGTGATGGGGGAAGGTGAGCATCAGAGCTGAGCCAGGCTTCTCTCCGTCAATAGAGTGGAGGTTGCCATGCAAGGAAAGGTAATAATCTGCAAAGTGCAGGAGACAGTCAAGACGTGGAAAATCTGCAGCCTGTGATGGTGACTGTCGTTGGCTCAGAGCTTCTCTCTTCTGGGCACCCTGCCATCTTCTCCAGTGCCTCATGGACCAGCATGTTCCTTCCAGCAGAACCAGTGGTGACACACTGCTTCTGTGGGCCCTGGGACCAGGGCTTCTGTGTGATCAGCTGCCTTCTGGGGCAGCCCGTACCCTACTTTTAGAGCTAGAGCTTCTTGCTGGGCCCAGAGGAAAGCTTTGTAAGGAAATTGTGTCTGCCTCCCAGGGGAAGTTAAACTCTTAAGTACACTAGTTACACTATACCAAGTTTAATATATGAGATGTAAAGCAATATGTCACGGCCTTCTGCTCAAGCATTTGCGTTGGAATAAGAGCCTGTCTTTGTACAGTTTGAGGAGGCTAACTGCTCCTTTTGGAATGAGTTGGGCCACACCATCCTAGTCTACAGCTTCTGTGAACTTAAAGAGAGTCTGCATCCATTGGAAGCTGAGTCTCCAGTTAGATCTGCAGACCCTGGATGGCTGAGCACCAAAGCCAGCTTGTTGCCCATGTTCCAGGAAGACCTGGTCCATTTGCCCCAAGAAGCTGAATTTATGTAGTGATTTCCATTGGTAAGAGGCTTGCTGCTATTTAGTTACTAAGCTAAGTCCTACTCTTTGAGACTCCATGGACTGTAGCCTGCCAGCCTTCTCTGTCCATGGAATTTTCCAGGCAAGAATACTGGAGTGGTTTGCCATTTCCTTCTCCAGGGGATCTTCCCAACATCGGAATCGAACCCAAGGCACCTGCTTGGCAGGCAGATTCTTTACTGTCTGAACCACTTGGGAAGCCCGGTAAGAGGCTTAGCTCTATCTTTATTGGAGACAAACTGTGTACTTTTAATAGATTCATCTCTTTTGCCTCCAGTACACGTATGTATTTGCAGAAATCTGTAGCGTCTATAGCCTTGGCCTTACTGGCTCTGCAGTGGCAGGTGATGGCCCACAGACAGTTAATCCATCCACTGTAGACCTAGGTGCTGTCATAAACTTTCTAAATCAGTCTAGTTTTTGTAGAAAGAATTGGCAGTTCACTCTTTCTAAGGAAACTTGCATTCAGGTACCTGAGGTGACCTATGTAAGTGTTTCAGTTAGACCATTCTGCCATCTACCACCTCTGTCAAATAGCTGGCAATACATGTCTCCACCATATACTGGGGCTGACAGGTGGTAGACTTGTGTTCCAGATACTCCCAGACCAGTAGAATTTGCACCTGTGGCCCTTCCAAGGAACAGAGGTAAGATTTTGAAAATTCTCAAAATAATGAAGTCCTGCTCTGTTATTTCTCTCTGTTGGGTCCCAACAGGAAACACAGTACAGTTTAATAATTCTCATATTTCTAAAGGGCTGAACCAGTTCTTGATGCCTCTCCATAGAGTTCTAGAAGAGTTGGTCAGTACAGATAAACTTGATCTTGCTGCTAAGTCACTTCAGTCGTGTCCGACTCTGTGTGACCCCATAGACGGCAGCCCACCAGGCTCCCCCATCCCTGGGATTCTCCAGGCAAGAATACTGGAGTGGGTTGCCATTTCCTTCTCCAATGCATGAAAGAGAAAAGTGAAAGTGAAGTCGCTCAGTCTGTCCGACTGTTAGCGACCCCATGGACTGCAGCCCACCAGGCTACTCCGTCCATTGGATTTTCCAGGCAAGAGTACTGGGGTGGGGTGCCATTGCCTTCCCNGGGGAGGGATAAATTAGGAGGTTGGTATTAACATAATCATCCTCTGTAATAACCTATATGGGAAAAGATTCTGAAAATGAATGGATATATGTCTAACTACATCACTTTTCTGTACACCTGAAACTAACAAATTGTGTATCAAATATACTCCAATATTTTTTTTTAATTTTAAAAGAGAAAAAAAAGAATAAAGTGTGAAGACTTCCCCAAACAAATTCAGATTTTACTATAAAACTCTAACAATGAAGACAGCTTGTTATTGGTGGAAGAATGAACATACTGATTAATGGAACAGAGTGAAGAATTCAGAAATAGACTCACATATATTGGCAAGTGATTTTTTTGCATTGGCAGTCATTTTTCAATGGAGATGTCAAGCAATTTGAGGGTGGTTGTGGTGATGAAAAATCAATTGTGTTTCTATATTCTAGCAAAAAAATTACTTGGCAGTTGAAATGAACGTGTTATCCCACACATGAGGAATATTTATGTAAAAATTAAAATATGAAAGATGAATATACCAAAAATTATAAAGTATTACTAACAGAAGTTATGGTCAGTTGACTGTCAACAAAGCTGCCAAGGTAATTAAATGGGAAAAGGACATTCTTTGTAACAAATGGTGCTGGAAAAAACTGGATATCAATATGGGGAAAAAAGAACTTGAACCTTTTTCTCACATCATATACAAAATTAATTCAAAATGAAACACAGGCCTAAACATAAGAGCAAAAACNGCAAGGAGATCCAACCAATCCATTCTGAAGGAGATCAACCCTGGGATTTCTTTGGAAGGAATGATGCTAAAGCTGAAACTCCAATACTTTGGCCACCTCATGCGAAGAGTTGACTCACTGGAAAAGACTGATGCTGGGAGGGATTGGGGGCAGGAGGAGAAGGGGGTGACAGAGGATGAGATGGCTGGATGGCATCACGGACTCGATGGACGTGAGTCTGAGTGAACTCCGGGAGATGGTGATGAACAGGGAGGCCTGGCGTGATGCGATTCATGGGGTCGCAAAGAGTTGGACATGACTGAGCGACTGAACTGAACTGAAGGTCCAAGTGGGACATTTGCCCAAATGGGCAAATCTGAATATCACAGTTTTTCCACCTTGTGATTTGTTGCATGGTAAAAACACTCAAAGTGGTGAGCAACATAATGAGAAAAATTTTGAAAAAATGAGTTGTTTGCTTTTAAATTCATATAGCAAGTTACTATAAGCAAGAGACATGCTCAAAACAAAAACCAAACAAAACAGTAAGAGAAAACCATATGCTGTATACTGATGCATACATGTGGAATCTGAAAAAATTGATATACATAACCTTACTTACAAAGCAGAAATACAGACACAGACAGAGAACAAACACATGGAAAAGAAGGGGCGATGAGTCGGGAGACTGGGTTTGACATATCTACACTATTGATACTATTAATATGTATAAAGCAGATCACTAATGAGAACCTACTACAGCACAGGGCACTCTATTCACTGCTCTGTGGTGACCTAAATGGGGAGGAAATCCAAAAAAGGGGGTATATATGTTTATGTATGGCTGATTCACTTTGCTGCACAGCATAAACTAATACAAAATTGTAAATAACTATTGTTAGGCCCCGAACGGCCTAATCACGGGAGACTTCGCTTCTCAGATCACCAAGACTTGAATTCGATGCAATCAGCAAGAGGATTTATTAAACCGGCGCGCCGGGGTTCGATCTTCTTTGAAAAGAACGAACCCTGATGCTAGTTACAAAGGGGTTTTTATACATCAAAAGCTATAAGCAGGTATAGGTGGGGTGAAGACGATCTCAGCAAACTGATTGGTGGGCATAACTTGACCTTTACAGGGATAGGTCAGGAGCCATCAGGCTGAAACGGCTAACCGACCACCTCATACCTTGCGGTGGTAAGCCAATTTTCTAAAAAAGATTAACAGAGAAACAATCACCCAGGAGGTCCCTTCTAAGGCCAGGAAACTAGATTATAGATTATCAGATAGAGGGCAGGTTCCTTTTCCATGAGTCATGACTAGCCCTTGAGAAACAGAACAAAGGGTAGTTTTAAAATTTAACTTTTTAACTTTTTCTCTTCACTATACCCCAATTAAAAAAAAAAAATTGCAAGCAGCAGCCCAGAAGTTGCTACTTAGAAAGTAAAACTGTTATCTTCAGCCAATCAAGGCAGGAAAATATTTTTTTTAATTAAGATATAGTGTGGGGAGAAAGGTTAAATCCAGGAAATGGTTGTTGAATTGCATAGCAAGAGATACAAAGACCAAATTCAGGTGACTTGCCAGAAATCATGGCTTCAGGGCAAAGACCCAAAGGGCAAAGACTACAGGGGTGTGGCTGTAACACTGCAGAATATGCCAGAATGACATTTAGTAGATCTTCCAGTTGGACAGAGGCCTGGGTCCACTGCCACAGGATGTACTCAAAGTGCTAGTAATTCAATCTGGAGAGAAGCATGTCTTGGGAAAAACCAACAACAACAATGTGATTTTCACACATGGAATGAACTGCAGTTGAATACATAGAAGATCCACTAAGTTGTAGAGAAAGTGACGCTATCAAAGTCCTACCAGCCTGAACTAAGAGAAACTGAAATGTTTGAGAGGCAACAAAGACCTCTGAGCCCCCGATTTTCTTCAGGTGGGAAGCAAGCAGGGAAAACTTAGCTACCCCAAACAGGTGTAAGTTTCAATGTCCTCTTAGGAAGCAACAAGAAACATGAAGACAAAGTATCTCAGAGGACAGAGCATGGACTGGGAGTCTCACCCCTCCCCCTGACCCCACTGTCCCTCCCCTTCCTTGAAACAAAACCAAGAATCAGGAAACATTTCCTGTAATGGTGTATAGGAAAACAATCTAAAAGGAGTGGCTCTCTGTACAACTGATTCCTTTTCCTGTACACCTGAAACTAATATAGTGTTGTAAATCAACTATATTTCAATTTAAAAAAAGTATATAAAAAATTTTAAAGCCACTTTCTACTTCCATGGCAGTGAAATTGGTCTACTTTGCCTAGAAGGATTTCAGGTTTGCTGAAGATCACGTTTCTGCTCTTTGAATGGGAGTGGCTTCTGTGATTATCTGGTGATTATCTGTCCCCGCTGCACTGTTGCTTGTTGCATGGGTGAGGGAGGGGGTGGCCAATAACTTGTATATTAGTTCCCAGATCCAGTTCACATCTGTACTGTGTGTCCTTCATGGAGTCCTGATGTTGCGCCTGACGCCACGACTGGGTGAGACTTCTGCATGCCCTTGGGTGGAGGGATATGAATAACGTGGCCATGGAGGTGGGCAGAAGTTGACTGGGTTATTGGCCCAGTTCTTTGTGTCTTCTTGCATCAGAGCCTCCTTACGGGCAGCGTGTACTTCCCTGCCTTGTGACACTGGGCTCGGCCTTTTGCTTTTGCTCCATGAAATAGGGCTGAAGGGATGGTGCCAGTTTTTATCAAGGGACAGCCTTTTGAAGCTTTGCCTGTTTCTTCTTTTCCTCTTGTGCTTCTGCCATTTCCCTGAGAAGAACGGGTCCCAGTAAGCCCTCTGGGAGGGGAGAGACCAAAGTGAGGACTCAGACCAAAAGATCTGCAGAAGGAAGCAAAGCTGCCCCAGGGGACCTCGAGAGCCATGGGATAAAGGGCTATTGCTTTCTGCCGCTGAGTGTGGGGTCGTTTACCACACAGCATTACTGTGGCCATAGTTCTCTGACACTTGGCTTCTTGGTCCCAGCAACAGTCTCACAGGCCAGCTATGGTGTCTGCCTCCCAACTGTACCCGCAGCGTTTTCTCCTTAGGCGGGAACTACTGTCAAAATAGTCCTGCCTCCTGGGTGGACCCAGAATGCTGGCCTGAGGCCTCCTGCCCGTGACCTTCCAGCAACGCCCGGACATGGCCCAGACTGGCCCCTCAACTGGGAGGGCTCAGCCTGGCCGCACACTGCCCACGGTGCTTGTCATAGCCACGCGTTCCGAGAAACAACTCACTCAGAAGGACGATGCAGATAGTGGAGTGCAGTTTATTACACCACAGGCCCAAGGCAGAGTCTCCTCTTAGCCAAGGACCCCGACCAGTTTTTGTGAAAACCTTATGTACCCTAATTGTATGTGCCCAAACCCACCTCCCCAAATTCCCTGAAACTAGTCTGAACAAAGGAAAAGAAAGATAATCAAAATTAACCTGTGATTTGTATGTCTTAAGCCTAGGTAGTTAACAGTGGACAATTATCAATAGGCCTGTGGTCATACCCCAGTAAGCATAATAGAATGTATGATTCTATTCAGTTACACAAATTATGAGGGTATTCTTTTAGGCGATGGAGAGTCTAGGTACGAGCCCTAGGGCTTTTCCATCCGGAGGGTCTGGTTTTTCAGTTGGTATGTCTTTTCCATAGATACTGGGCATATAGCTCAAAGTCCACAGTCTGGCCCAAGATGGAGTCCTGCTTTCAACATGGAGCCTGTTCTGTCTGTTTCCTCCTTCATGCTGAATTGTATTGGTTTATTAAGGAGGCAGCATAAATATATAGATATTATCAATAAATAGGATACTACCACCACCAATATATCACTAAGGGCTATAAGAGTGAATCACTTACTCCATGTAAGTAGTTTTAGATGCTACAATAATCCCACAGAGTGCAGATATGCCCATAATGTTGCAGTGTCTCATTTGACAAACATCTGTGTGGTTTTTTCCTCACCCTTGCCTTTGCCCATGTCTTCCTTCTACTTTGGCATTGTGTCACAGGATTGTGAGTAGCAAAATCTGTTTGGGTCCAGATTTTACCTACTAACTTATCTAAGTCATATAGCCAGTGAGTGGAAAGGGTAGAATTTGAGTACATTTCGCTCTGGTTCCAGATCCCTTGCCCTAAATTACTGTCTATATTATTTAATAGCCTGGTTATTAGCTGGGTAGTTGACTGATCATCTAATGTCCTTTTATGTAAGAAGGGGTGGGACTTTCTAAAACAAAGCATTATTATGAGGAATAAGTGAAAAAAATTTTATGTGAAAGTGCTCTGTAAATCAATTTTATCTTTTCTTCTGAAGGAAACCAAATATGTGTTTAAGGACAGTGCAGTTATAATTATTGAGATTAAATATAACTATGCATTTGAAATGATCACTTGTCTTGGTTTTGAATTACTCCATCTGCTAGTCATCAATATCAGATTTCCTTGTTTCTCTATTTTAAATTAATCTTTAGCAGCACTGCAATCTCCTCTCTGATGGGTATGTGAACCGCAGTGTCCGTCTTTTAAGAGGCATCTTAACTGTCGAACTTTAGCAATGGGTTTAAATCACCTTGCCTTCCTCACAGACATTCAGCTGAAGAAAGAAACGAGATGGGGGTGGATCTTAATACTGGCGGGGAGTGGCAGGATTCTGTGTGGGCTCGGATGCATTCATGCCTTTCACACAGAGCCCATGTGTGTTTTATCACATTCCAGCAAGGTGCAATTTGGACTCTGCCTCCGAAATCCTTTTGAAAGCCAGGAGGCTAACCGAAGTATTTGATCAGAATTAGTCTGTTTTAGCAGTGACACTTGCTTATTGTGACAGCTAATTAACATACAGGCATTTAAATTTTGTAAAACAACCCTCTTGCAATTTACAGAGGGAAAGGAGCCAGCAGGAGAGAAACGTGTGGCCGCACCCTCCAGTCGGGAGTTTCCCACCTAGGGATGGGGAAGTGGAGACAGACAGAGGAGGTCCTTGGAGCAGAAAGTACATGTGAAAACTGAACATCTCAAAGCAGAAAGCAGTTCTCTTCTTAGATCGCTACAAAACCCCTTCTCGTAATGCCTTCCTCCTTCCGTGTGTCCCTGAGAAGCTGCACCTCACCGACCCTGAGGTCAGCAGACAGCTTTGGACCTGGGCTGTTCATGGAAGGAGTTTAGCCAAAACTAGGCTACCCTCTTAAACTCCCTTACAAAGTTTTAGTCACTCAGTCGTGTCTGACTCTTTGCGACCCCACGGACTGTAGCCTGTCAGGCTCCTCTGTCCATGGGATTTTCCCAGCAAGAATACTGGAGTGGGTTGCCATTTCCTTCTCCAGGGGATCTTCCTGACCCAGGGATCGAACCCAGGTCTTCTGCATTGCAGGCAGATTCTTTACCGTCTGAGCCACCAAGGAAGCCCGTATACCCCATAGGAACTATAAGTTCCTATTGAATTGCAGAGAAGACCAGTGGCAGTGACACCTGATATTTACACCCACTAGGTCTTATCCTGAGGGAACTCAGTGCTTTCACCACACAATTCGCTCAGACTCTAGGGCCTCCAGAAGACTACATGCCCCACTGTCTGCCTGCATCCCATACCCCCCTGTTCCTGCATAACCTCTGCAGCCGCACTTCCCACTGTGGTTGAAGCTGAGATGGGGGAGGCACAGGAGGGGAGGCTGGCGGGGGACCTCTATCTTGGACAGTGGTTCTAAGTGAGCTGGTGAGCTCTTGAAGCCCTTCACCCTGGGGGCAATGCTGTGCTTTCATGGTGGGGGCTGCCCACACCCTCCTGCCCCCCTTGCCCATGGACTTCCAGGCCTGTCCAGCAGCCGCTGCTGTCGGCTGTGCTAGAGTTGGAGAACACCTGGTCTATGCAACCCTGACCTTGTCCCAGCCAAGGAGCACTAGACTGCGAAGGCACAGCAGTGCCTGACGGCAGGTTATATGGAAATCGAGCTCCAGTTTTATGAGGTGGAGCACGTTAAGGTGGAGATTTGAAAGCAAAGGAGGGTGTGATTAATTTTGCCTGCAGGAACAGCCTCCTGGAGAGGTTTCATTCATTCCTCCATTCAGTGCCACGGGCGTTGGTAATATACTAGAACAGGGAACCCACTAGCTGGTGCTTGTGCTTCTGACCAGTTGCCTCAGCCTCTCTGAGCCTCACTGTCCTTACCTGAAAACTGGGATTCATAATCATGCTAATGATACTAATAGTAATGATGCTAATCTCCTAGATTGTGGAACAGGTAAGATGACCTAAGACCAGCAGAACACCCAACAAAGTGTCTGGCTTGTTGCGTATTATCTAATGATCATTTTTACTGTCTGCTTGGGGGGCAAATCCTAGGAAGTGAAGCCCAATTTGGAAAGTAGAAGGGGGAGAGCTGGAGAGAACGAGAGCCACAGAAAAGGAGAAGAGAGGAGCAGAGAGCTGAGGAAAGCAGGTACAGCAGATACTTAACCTGAGTGAGCAGAGGGCAGCAGCAGAGGGGAGAATCCTGGGGGTTAAGGCTGGCCAGGCAGGCTCGCATCTGCTCGAGGAAGGCTTTGTCTGTTGTACCAAGGGCAGCACTTTGTTCTACAGGGCAACCAGGCTTGGCAACACCCCCAGCATCTCCAGGATAAACATACAAGGGTGCTGGGTGCGGGGTGGGCTTGGGATGTAGACCATTCTGTGATGCGCAGGCATCAGGGGCAGGAAGGGACCCACGGGCGGACATCGCTGCACCAGCCTGTGCCCCGTGTCTGAGCATCTCCATGCCCCGACGTTCACCCAGGTAGGTTGTCAGCTTCCAAAGCGAGCACCTTGGGACTGACAGCAGGTGGCCTGGGACGGGAAGATTCCGAGTCTCCACTACCTCGTGTTAAACTCTCGGCTGCATGGGAATGATGCTCCCCAGCCGTGGAGTATTCAGGGACAATGAGTCTCTGGCTGTCAGAAAGGTTACAGGCAGACAGAGTTCATTTATCCTCCATGAAAACTTAAGATTGTTTGGTCCCCAACTGTAGTGTGTGTTCCAGGAGGGGGTGGTGTGTGTCCTTGGTTACCCTCCCAGACCATGGCACAGTGCCTTGCAGAAGTTAGGACATTGGTTCCATTTTTATACTGATGTTTAACTTTCTGCCAACCTAGCCTATTCAAAAGTATTTTCTGGCAAGTTCTATACTACACCTTTGGTTTGAACCTGAGCTGGTTGTTGATTTTTCTTCCAGCTCCCCTCACGTTCTCCCAGTTGCCTCTGGCTACGTGAATCAAGCAGCCAGTGACTTTGAAATGCCAGGAGCAGACTGCAACGCACCTGGCTGAGTGAGGAAACCTGCAAGGCTGGGGGCGTGGCTGCTTCCTGCTGGTGTCACCGCTGGCCAGAGATTGGCAGGTCTGCCTATGCCAGACTCTGCTGATCTCTCTGGGTTCACTCAGGATTGGGGGACCGGCTGACCCTCAGGGGAGCTCACGCAATCTTGGGGGGAAATGGGGCATTTCAGCTCTGCTTCATGCACCAGCTTTCATTTGCCAATGGGCATGGGCTCATGGAGACAGCAAAGGGGCGAGAGCAAGAATAAGTTGGTCATGCCAGAGCTTCCAAACCTCTGTGTGCAGCACGCCTGCTAACATCCAGCTGGCCAACCAAGTCACGCACAGGCCCAGAGCCAGTCAGTGAGTTTAGGGAGGACGCATATGCTACAGGGACTCATGGACAAAGGAGAAAATCTCAATAAGAAAATGCAAATCTGGAATTCCCTGGCAGTCCAGCGGTTAGGACTCTGCACTCCCCGGGTACTAAGATTCCGCAAGCCTCATGGCATGGGCAACAAAAAAGCATATGTAGATTATCTACAGTCCTACCAATTACTGCTAAATCATTGCTGACACCTAAAAAATCCTTCCAAGCTCATTTCCAAGTAAGTATGTACTTTGAAAAGCACATATGTAATAACTATCACACAGTTGTTTCCATTGCTCTTTTATACTTTTTATGTACTTAGGTATTTACATACACACAGTGAAATGCTCTCTTGATGAGCACTGACTTTGTTTCCATTTTCACAAATATAAATCATTCTGCCATGAACATCCTTATCCTCCCATCTTTGGATCCTTTCACATTTTTATCCTTCCTAGAATAAGAAGTAGTAAATCAGAGTGTCTGCACTGTTGTTATGCTCTTACGTCTGTGCCTGACTCCACCAAAGGTGTGAGAGTCTTTTGCTATGCTGGGGTTTGATTTTCTTTTTTTTCATGTTTTTAAATTGATTGATTGATTGATTGATTTTTGAACTTTCAGTCCTGTAACTGTTTGAGGTTTGGTTTCTGCTTGAATTGTATATTACTTGTAATAGTGCATTGGGTTCATCTCTATCTTAAAGCACATTGACCAAATGACTGTGAGATGGTAGTTTCTCCCTAATTCCTTAGAGAGTGAGGAAAATTAGCATTAACCTGGGCCTGAAAGTGAGATAAGAATAACAAATCAAGCAATAGACAGGGAGAAGAGAAAACATTAAAAGAATCAGTGGTCACTTGATTTAGATGCTAAATGTCCTTTTGGGAATCCTTGCTGTGACAAATACCAGTGGAGAATCGTTGGTCTGGAATATGGTTCGATGGCCTAAGAAGTTTAACCCATAGAAACAGGTTACTTTCCCATGTGGGCAGGACAAGGGAAGTAGAGGTGCTCTAGAGAACAGGATCAGTTTCTACTGATTCCTTCTGTTAACAGTCTTGGGGCTCCCCTTCACATTTTGTAGTCATGTTTGGTGATTTTTTTTTTATGTTCGATTACTTAACTGATTATTTCCAAAATCCACCTTTCTTCTGTTAAATTGAAATTGCTTATAACGAGAGGAAGATTACTATTTTATTCACATGTGAATTTGAAACAGAGCAGGACCCTATGATCCTTCGCTGCCATGTCCTCAGCCTACCTTTTGTCTGTGGAAAAGCTTTAGCCAAAGAATACGTTTAATCAGAGAAGTGAGAAAATGCAGAAACAAAGGAAAACGGTCTAAAAAGATTAAATAATAAAAATTCAGTCATTAAGTCAAGGACTTTTAGCTCCTTCTCAAGCACTATAGAAACTGTTCTGAGCCATATCCTGGGAGCTGCCTTATAGATACTGAAATGCTCACCAGGTGGAAGAAGTTGACTACATGATGAGCAGACTGTAGCCATTACGTAAGCTGCCACAATTCTGAGAAGTGGCCTCAAAAGAAATGGAACAAATTGAGCCTGGAACGGAAGATTAACTGTACTTAAAACAGTTAAGATAACACTGGTCCGTCGACTAAAGACCAATTTCAAGATGACTGTCAGAGCTGACTGTGCTGTTTCTGCATGTAGCTTGCTCCCTCACCCTATAAAGACTCTTGGCCACTGATTGATAGCTGGGAGTGGGCCTTTGGACAGGAGGCTGCCCTCCCACCTAGTTTGCAGGTCTCTGAAATAAAGCAAACTTCCTTTCCCAGCAACCTTGCCTCTTGACTGGCCTTTGAGATTTTGCTAACCGTGCCCACGTGGGGCTGAGCTCTCGCGATATCTGGCTCCGGGGTGGGGCAGAGCCGCCACCACGAAGCCTCGCAGGAAAGGCTGTGAGGAGCGCTGCTCGCGGCTCGCTGGCCCCAGGAGGGGGTTGAGGGGATATTCCTAACTGCTGCTGAAACCATTTGTTCCGGGGATCCTCCCTGTTTTTTCACCCCTGCTTGGCACTGACTGCCAACCTGTGCTTTTCCTTGGTGGAAGGGAAAGACACCTCTGGACAAGCTGACCATCTCCAAGACTCAGTAAGTGCGCCTGGGGTTGGTGCCCCCGGCTCACTTCTCTTTCTAGCGCCGAGTGCTGGTTGAGCATTTTGGCCAGTGGGTTCTGATGTGTATTTGCCGTCAAGGCCCACTTGTGCTGGAAAATGTTGGTTTGGGACTCTGCATCCTCTGTTTCTTTTTGTGACAGCTCTGTCTTCTGCTGTGTGTATGTTTCATTTGTATGATTGGTATTCTTGTTGCCTTTTGTAAAGTGGGGAATTCAGGTTCAATTCATTAGAAGAACTTAAGCTGTGACACTCTGACTATGAAAAAAGGAAAATGATTTTTTTCAAGCACTGTGTGGCCACCAACGTTATGCTTCCGGGCTTCCCTGGTGGCTCAGTGGTTAAGAATCTGCCTGTCAGTGTAGGAGACATGGGTTCAGTCCCTGGTCCGGGAAAATCCCATATAGTGTGCGGCAGCTCAGCCCGTGCCCCGCAGCTACTGAGCGCGTGCTGTGGAGTCCACGCTCCACAACAAGAGAAACCCCTGCAGGGAGGAGTGCGTGCTCCACGAGCAGAGAGAGCTCCTGCTCACAGCAGCTAGAGAAGAACCAGCATGCCACTAATAAAGTGAAAGCGTGATTTAAAAAAATGTTATTCTTCAAGCTCTGGAGAAAACTGGTTAAAGAGAAACTCTTTTGAAACTCCAAAACTGGTTCTTTTTGCATATGTAGTTAGAGAAAACTAGCTTGATGACATAATACTTCCTTCAAAATTCTAACTCTAGGAGAACAAAAATATACTTAGGAGAAAGTCTGAAGTTAACTCTTACCATGTCCTTGAAACAGACAGCCCACTTTGCCTGACACTTCAACCTTAATTAGTAAAACTTCAAGCCAAGGCGGGGAGAAGGGAGAAAAGATTTGAGTTTATTAATAAACACCTATCTCATTCCACATTAAAGAGAAATTGTGTTATGAGAAAAGTGTGGGTTTTCAGAAGTTATGGAATATGTTCTCAAGTTTGCCAGTCAGAAAATGGTAATATAACAAATAGTTCAATTACTTGTTTTAAGATATTCAAGGGTTAAAAATTGTAATATTAAAAAATGATGAGGGAAGCATTTTAGTGTGTGAAGCAAGTAGGATATGCATTGCTGGTGAGAGAAGAAATAAAGACTGGAGGTATTTTTGTTGAAAAAAGAACAATACTTATGTCTTTGGCTGGTTGCTTATGTATGGGGGAAAATAAAAGACAAATTAATATGGATCCAGAAAATGATTTGTGAAAAAAAAAAAAAGAAAGTCTGTTAAAAGAATTTTGTATACTCTCAGAATTAAAATGGGATTAAATTTAAATAGATAAGTGAATTTTGTTATTAACAGTAAAGTGATGCAAGACTGATTTTGGTTTTCTGTCACTGTTAAGAAAACAGTTTTCCTAGAATATTGAGTTGCTTTTGATAACGGATTGTAGGTTTTTTTCCTGTATGAGTATTCCAGAGGGTCTGTGAGGCATTTCAGAGAAAAATATTACTAAAAAGTTTTAAAAACTCTAATGAAAAGCTATTGTTTTACTTCTAACTATACTTTTGATTCCAATGTTCAGGATAAAAAAAATTGATAAATCAACTTCTAGTGAACTTGTCATAGAGTGTAATTATTTATGATGTGTATCACTGCTGGCTTTAAGTTTACTAGTTGAAGCACATGTCAGAGCTGACTGTGCTGTCTCTGCATGTAGCTCCCTCCCTCCATCTGTAAAATCTCTTGCCCACATCACAGATCATCAGTGTGATGGCATGGCATCAATGCATGTTGTTAGATCACCAGGCCATGATCTAAAATGCCATGTTAGATCGAGATATCAAGATCATGGCATGGCTAAGATCTCACATGCCATGGGGCCAAAAGGGTTGTGGGAATCAGCCTTTCAACATGTTTGTGCACCCACCGCCCCTACCCTCCCTGCCCTGGTTGCTGGCATCCATAATAAAGCAAGCTTTCCCTTTTTAAGCTTTTGCAGTGAGCAGCCAGACCCCACCTTCAGTAAAAAAATATTTTGTGTATTTGTAATTTCTGTATTTAGTGTCCAGAGAAAAACTGGCTTTCAGTGATGGTCCTTGCCCTCTTGCATGAAGAATTTAAATTCACTTAAAACCATATGGCTCCAAAGTTTGGACCTTTACACTATGCAGTTTGAGTTCCCTCTTCCCAGAGTCTGAGCTCTAATCATAATCCTGGACCTAGGACAGCCAACAAGGGCTTAATAAATATTATATATAAATATTTAATGAATCATTATTTAATAAATACTAACTGAATAAGTAAATGGGGTTTATGTTATGAAAATATCTGGAACCTTTGCCCAGATGAGGATGAAACTTGTCATCTAACTAAGCCTTTGCAACTACTAAGTCCAAGCCTTCAAAACAGATCGACTCTAGATTGCTTTCACAGTTCAGTACTCAGTCATGCATGGGCATAGATGTCTCGTTATTGATTCCATGTGTGTGGTTGCTCGTCTCCAAGGTGATTCTCCCCTCCTGGTATTCTCATGCTCATGTGGATAGGGCTCACCTGTGTGGCCATCAGGGAGTCACAAACATGGTGGAAGGCGGCCTCTGAGGCGGGTCAGAAAGGACACCGAGGCTTCTGCTTGGCTCTCTTCTGGGCCACTCGTCTGGGAGAATCCTACCACCGGCCACGAGCCCATTCAGGCAGCTTCCTGGAGAGGTCCACATGGTGCGCAACTGGAGCCTCCTGCCAACAACCATTGCTCATGTGGATAGGGCTCACCTGTGTGGCCATCAGGGAGTCACAAACACGGTGGAAGACGGCCTCTGAGGCGGGTCAGAAAGGACACTGAGGCTTCCGCTTGGCTCTCTTCTGGGCCACTCGTCTGGGAGAATCCTACCACTGGCCATGAGCCCATTCAGGCAGCTTCCTGGAGAGGTCCACATGGTGCGCAACTGGAGCCTCCTGCCAACAACCAGCTCTCACTTGACAGCGTGTGGCTGAGATCACTTGGAAGTGGCCCTTTAGCCCTAGGCAACCTTCAGATGCCCAGCACGGGTCAGTGCCTTGGCTGTGACCCCAAGAGAGGCCATGCGCCAGGACCAAGTCACTGATGGATTTGGATCCACAGAAACTGTGTGTGATAACAAATGGTCGTTTTAAGTTACTGATATTTGATGTGTGGTGGGCTTGTCTCACTAAATAGATTATAAGCATCTCAAAGAAAAGAGTAATGGGACTTCCCTGGAGGTGCAGTGGTTAACACTTCAATGCAGGGGGTACAAGTTTGATTTCCTGGTCAGGGCACTAAGATCTCACATGCCATGGGGCCAAAACAAAACATAATATGGAAGCAATACCATAACAAATTCAATACAGACTTAAAGTAAAAATGGTCCACATCAAAAAAAAAAAAAAAAAAAAAAGAGAGAAAAGATCCATGTCTTTTATTTGTCACAGTGACCGGCATGATATTAGGATGATACTATAGACAAGGTAAACGATATTAATGCTTCACAATTACCTTCTAGTCAAGTCAACAAGTATTTAATACCCACCAGACACTCTTCTAGGAGCCAAGAAAATCAGTAAACAAAAAGGCATAAATTCTAGTAGATAAAACATATGTAATAAAACTAAAGTTATGGACCAGGGCAATGAAGATAGGAAGCTAAGAAGAAAAATAGAATGAAGACAAAGGATGCTATTTTGTATATCTGACTGAGGGTGTCAGGAAAGCTTTCTCTAGAGACTCGTGTGTGCATCTGGGAACTACAAGCTCAGATCATCGAGATGGATAGTGGGGCACAGCAACCATGGCTAAGGCCAAGGTTCTGTTGCAGACTTCACTAGTCAGGGCCCATCTTCACATTTAAATCTCTCTCTCAGAGATTGTCCTGTGAGAGAGATTGGATTCCTCTTTCCTTGGTTCTTGAATTTTAATAGGACACTGGCTAGTGGTTTATTTTACATAGATCTGCTTATGTAATTGAATCACTATGTAAGCCTATCAATATGGCTAATGAGTCAAAATAGGCTAATGTTAGTCAGAAGAATTAGAGAGTTCACAGATCACAGACTCTCTTTCATGACTTTTGTGACTTGAAGCTTTCTGACTTCACTGAAGCTGTCAGCACCCTCAAATAAATTATATAGATAGTAACACAAATATGTCTGCGTGCTTCTGACCCAGAGGGAAATGATCTGCTCAATCAATATACATTTATCAAGACATAAGTTTTCAAATTGACATGTAATTAGCTCTCCCAACAGAAGAACAAAGTTGTTTCTGAAATGTTCTGTCTGCTGTAGATTTCACCCCTTCTCCCTCTCGCTGGAAGAAACAGTGACTGGAAGGATCACTGGGTGATGGGTCCTGCCCAGGTCACAGGGTGATGGTGGTGTCTGTCGTTCAGAGCCAGCTGAGTAAGTCACTCTCACATCTCAGCTATCTCACTTCAGAGAGACAAGCATGTCCTTATTTAATAAGCTGCCACTCCTCAGAGAGGCATGATGGCCAACTGCAGCTCGCATCTGATATTAAAATGTTCAGTCATGGAGCTCCTGCTGTGTGGTGGCAGCAGCTGGCGTTCTTCTTTATAAAACTGATTCACTTGCTTTTTACCATTTGCTATCATTATTTATTATCTGCTCCCTTTTAGCAACATATTCTTGGCAAATTAATTTATTTGTACTTTAAATTCCTAAATGCCCTTAGAATACCAGAGTAGGTAGCCATTTCCATCTCTCGAGGATCTTCCTGACCCAGAGATCAAACCTGGGTGTCCTGCATTGTGGGTAGATTCTATACCATCTGAGCCACCAAGGAAGCCCATAATCTTTGCTTCAATTCTGCAGAGCAAGTTTCACTGAGAGGTTCACATAGAGGAAGTGAGAAGTAAGGCAGAGAGAAAGAATGGAGGAGAGGAAGCCAGAAAGAGACACAGAGACAGAAGAATCCCCAGGTGTGTGTGTGGTGTGGTGTTTGGTGTGTGTGGGCACGTGTGCAGTGTGATATGTGTGGGTGTGGTGTGTGGAATGTTTATGTCTGTATGCGTGGGGTTTGTAGGGGCGAGAGACTGGAGAGGTCACCATTGAAATGTAGCCAGAAGGAAAAAAGACAACTATTTACAGACTAGGATCTGTTTGTGGAAAGGGAGAAGAGTACTTTTTAAAAATACATATATATATAAATTAAGAAAGTAATTACTGTATGTGTTTTTTTTCTTAAAAATAATAGAGCATTCAAGTTACAAGAGGCAAAATATTAGAGATACATAAGAGGAAATGCTCTTGGTGAATAGGTTACCCAGAAACCCACTACTAAACATCTCTATCAAAGCAAATTAATTTAAATATTTGAGGACCAGGCATGAGTTGCATCATGTATAATTAATTTTTCTCATCTCTAACTGCATCTACTATATATCACAGGTTATAAAAACAAGGAGGTTTTTAGGAATCTCCACAGAATTTTGTATTAGCCTAGTCATACTTAGATGAAAGTATTTTTAAAAAATCTTTCTTTGGTGCATATTTAATTATGATGAAGTGTTTAAAATATGGAGACATTTGGATATGATAATAATTTACCCCCAAAATTATTTTAAACTTTGATGGAAAGCAAGAAAATAAATTTGGAAATGTAAAGAAATTTCAGTCTTTCTAAAAATTGTTTTTCATGAGTTATAATATGAATTTGGCATAAATGTAAATATATGCTGGAGTCTGTTCATGTTAGATTGCCCAATCCTAAAAGATATTTGATTTTAGGACATTAAAACAATTTTCTTTCGGATTGACAGAACCTTTAGAATTTTGTTCAAGTAATAAGAAATTTAAATAGTTATTGCTCATTGAAATGATTGTCTCTTAACAGCAATTTTAAGAGCATTCAAGGGTACTTTGAAGAAAAAAATTTCAAAAATCCTTCAAATGTTTAACAAAATGATACAACAAACAAAACAAATCTGTAAATCCTTTTAAGTATTTTCTCCCAGGATTCCTTTCTTTTGAAAACTCTCTATTTCAAAGGAAACTTAATCTGTGTGTTCCTGATTCATTTATACATCTCAGAGTCATTTCAAACACCAACGCATCTTATGAACCTTTCTATAAACCTTTTCAAAGATATTTTTATTTGAACTAGAAAGTCATGTTTTGTTGGCACTAAATGGAGCTTTGGGTACGGGAGAGAAAGTTAGCTCGGAGCCCAAGGGTTCAGGCGACTCTAAACAAGGTCAAAGTCACTCTTCTAGTCTCACATGAGATGGAAGTAAAGAATAGAATGTTCACTGTGTAGAGCATTTGTGAGCCAAAGATTTTTAAAAAGAAGTAAAGTTCTCTTGAAGCCTTTAAATATCTAAAGCTCCAAACAAATTCTACACAAAGTAGAAAATAAGTTGGAGTTGAATTCAATTGGTGTGTGTCTTAGTAATTTTTAAATTTGGAGACAAATATGTTTAAAGCCCATTTTTGCTAGCTTGTGTATTTATGTTGCTGACTGAGCTGGGGTTTTCCCCAGAATCAGACAGGGTTTGGGCTCGAGTAGTTTATTTGGATGGTGCCTCTAGACAGCACGCTCAGGTGACTGTGGGAGCAGGCCTGTGTGTTGTCAGCGGGTCTCCACAGTGGGCAGCTGGAGCTCGGTTTTGCTGGGGGACTCTGGGAGCCTCTGTGCCCCCCAAGGATGACAAGGCTGGGGCTTTCTGCACCAGTCGTCCTGGTCATTGGTTGGGGGCCACTTCTGGGGCTGGTATCCCCAAACCTCTGGCCCACCTGGCACCAAAATGGATGGATGGTGTGGACCATGGAGATGTGGGCGTGCAGATAACATCTGTTCCTCTGACACACCTTCTGTTTGTTTCAGAGTAAGTTCACCATGGGAAATCAAGGAAAGCTTTATCTAGGTCATTTTCCTTTCTTTCTTTTTTTAGATTTTATTTGGCCATGCTCTGCAGTATGTGGGATCTTAGTTCCCCAGTCAGGAATCAAACCCAGGCCCCCTGAATTGGGAGCACAGACTCTCAACCTCTGAATAATCAGGGAAGTCCCTAAGCCATTTTTCAAGCAGAAGACAGTTTGTGATTGGTGGAAGTCATCTGAAGGCCTTAATTATGTAGAATTTAAAAACAAAACTCACCGTGTATTTACTTTGACACTGCACTGTCCTTTACATGAGTGATGATGGCTAATGTTTACTATGCTCTTAGTATGTACTTGGCACCGTGCTAGGTGTCTAAGCTCATAGCATAACACGAACTCCTCATGGGCACTCAGCGGGGTGCCCACTTAAAGNTGCATCATGTATAATTAATTTTTCTCATCTCTAACTGCATCTACTATATATCACAGGTTATAAAAACAAGGAGGTTTTTAGGAATCTCCACAGAATTTTGTATTAGCCTAGTCATACTTAGATGAAAGTATTTTTAAAAAATCTTTCTTTGGTGCATATTTAATTATGATGAAGTGTTTAAAATATGGAGACATTTGGATATGATAATAATTTACCCCCAAAATTATTTTAAACTTTGATGGAAAGCAAGAAAATAAATTTGGAAATGTAAAGAAATTTCAGTCTTTCTAAAAATTGTTTTTCATGAGTTATAATATGAATTTGGCATAAATGTAAATATATGCTGGAGTCTGTTCATGTTAGATTGCCCAATCCTAAAAGATATTTGATTTTAGGACATTAAAACAATTTTCTTTCGGATTGACAGAACCTTTAGAATTTTGTTCAAGTAATAAGAAATTTAAATAGTTATTGCTCATTGAAATGATTGTCTCTTAACAGCAATTTTAAGAGCATTCAAGGGTACTTTGAAGAAAAAAATTTCAAAAATCCTTCAAATGTTTAACAAAATGATACAACAAACAAAACAAATCTGTAAATCCTTTTAAGTATTTTCTCCCAGGATTCCTTTCTTTTGAAAACTCTCTATTTCAAAGGAAACTTAATCTGTGTGTTCCTGATTCATTTATACACCTCAGAGTCATTTCAAACACCAACGCATCTTATGAACCTTTCTATAAACCTTTTCAAAGATATTTTTATTTGAACTAGAAAGTCATGTTTTGTTGGCACTAAATGGAGCTTTGGGTACGGGAGAGAAAGTTAGCTCGGAGCCCAAGGGTTCAGGCGACTCTAAACAAGGTCAAAGTCACTCTTCTAGTCTCACATGAGATGGAAGTAAAGAATAGAATGTTCACTGTGTAGAGCATTTGTGAGCCAAAGATTTTTAAAAAGAAGTAAAGTTCTCTTGAAGCCTTTAAATATCTAAAGCTCCAAACAAATTCTACACAAAGTAGAAAATAAGTTGGAGTTGAATTCAATTGGTGTGTGTCTTAGTAATTTTTAAATTTGGAGACAAATATGTTTAAAGCCCATTTTTGCTAGCTTGTGTATTTATGTTGCTGACTGAGCTGGGGTTTTCCCCAGAATCAGACAGGGTTTGGGCTCGAGTAGTTTATTTGGATGGTGCCTCTAGACAGCACGCTCAGGTGGCTGTGGGAGCAGGCCTGTGTGTTGTCAGCGGGTCTCCACAGTGGGCAGCTGGAGCTCGGTTTTGCTGGGGGACTCTGGGAGCCTCTGTGCCCCCCAAGGATGACAAGGCTGGGGCTTTCTGCACCAGTCGTCCTGGTCATTGGTTGGGGGCCACTTCTGGGGCTGGTATCCCCAAACCTCTGGCCCACCTGGCACCAAAATGGATGGATGGTGTGGACCATGGAGATGTGGGCGTGCAGATAACATCTGTTCCTCTGACACACCTTCTGTTTGTTTCAGAGTAAGTTCACCGTGGGAAATCAAGGAAAGCTTTATCTAAGTCATTTTCCTTTCTTTCTTTTTTTAGATTTTATTTGGCCATGCTCTGCAGTATGTGGGATCTTAGTTCCCCAGTCAGGAATCAAACCCAGGCCCCCTGAATTGGGAGCGCAGACTCTCAACCTCTGAATAATCAGGGAAGTCCCTAAGCCATTTTTCAAGCAGAAGACAGTTTGTGATTGGTGGAAGTCATTTGAAGGCCTTAATTATGTAGAATTTAAAAACAAAACTCACCGTGTATTTACTTTGACACTGCACTGTCCTTTACAAGAGTGATGATAGCTAACGTTTACTATGTTCTTAGTATGTGCTTGGCACCGTGCTAGGTGTCTAAGCTCATAGCATAACACAAACTCCTCATGGGCACTCAGCGGGGTGCCCACTTAAAGGTTGTGGTGAGGCTTTGCCATGACCCCGTGAAGGGTGCAGAACGCTTGAGATGAGGCTCGAGTACAAGGCAACAGCAGCTGCCTTTCCGGGCAGAAGGATCAGCTCCCAGCTTATCCCTGGAAGACGCCTTTTGTAAGAGGATAGACGTGCTCTGTGATCAGTGGGTGGTAAACATCTGTGCTAAGGTGAAAAGTGGTTAATAAGAAGTCCCAAGGATGGGTCAGTGGGCGCCAGAGATGACAGCAGATTCTGGGCTCGTCATCATTTACTTTTCTTGATGCTGACAGTGTGTTTGGAACTGAGTGGGTGTTTACTGATTGAACAAGGAGGTGGGCTTCTCAGGTGGTACAGTGGCAGAGAATCTGCCTGCCAGCGCATGCGATGCAAGAGACATGGGTCCAATNATCATTTACTTTTCTTGATGCTGACAGTGTGTTTGGAACTGAGTGGGTGTTTACTGATCGAACAAGGAGGTGGGCTTCTCAGGTGGTACAGTGGCAGAGAATCTGCCTGCCAGCGCATGCGATGCAAGAGACGTGGGTCCAATCTGAGTTGGGAAGATCCCCTGGAAAAGGAAATAGCAACCCACTGCATAGATAGAGCTTGGCAGGGTACCATCCATGGGCTGGAAAAAGAGTTGGACACGACCTAATGACTTAAACAGCAAGTACACAGAGTTACAGGCTGAAGGAAGATCACTCACTGTGTGTCCCCCAAGGCTCTGCTGCCTGCCCCTGGCTGTTTGTTCCTGATTCAGTTCAGTCGCTCAGTCGTGTCCAACTCTTCGCGACCCCATGAATCGCAGCATGCCAGGCCTCCCTGTCCATCACCAACTCCTGGAGTTCACTCAGACTCACGTCCATCGAGTCAGTGATGCCATCCAGCCATCTCATCCTCGGTCGTCTCCTCCTCCTCCTGCCCCCAATCCCTCCCAGCATCAGAGTCTTTTCCAATGGGTCAACTCTTCACATGAGGTGGCCAAAGTACTGGAGTTTCAGCTTTAGCATCATTCCTTCCAAAGAAATCCCAGGGCTGATCTCCTTCAGAATGGATTGGTTGGATCTCCTTGCAGTCCAAGGGACTCTCAAGAGTCTTCTCCAACACCACAGTTCAAAAGCATCAATTCTTCGGCGCTCAGCTTTCTTCATAGTCCAACTCCATACATGACCACTGGAAAAACCACTGGATGGACCTTAGTTGGCAAAGTAATGTCTCTCCTTTTGAATACGCTATTTAGGTTGGTCATAACTTTTCTTCCAAGGATTAGGACGGCTTTGTCCGGCCAGAGGAATGGGACTAATTCACACACAGGAGTCACTGAAGTTAACAGTAGCCCTGACTTTAGTCTCTTCTGGCCATAATCCTAATGCTAAGTGCTTTTCTTCAAAATCAGGACAAAATTGGAGATGGCTGTGTGGTTCACATTATTCAAAGAAGCCACTTTAGCTTCTAGGATAGCTTGCAGGCCCCAGCTCTCCGTACACTTACTGCTCTGTCTTTTTTCTTTTGAGTCTCCTCATGTTTTGGTGCAACCCTGTTTTCCCTCAGAATGTTACCTCTACTTACGAGAAATACACTTGAACTTGAGGCTACTAACATATGCTACCTTCAGCTTTACTGTCCATCTCTCACTGTGACCAAGTCTGGTTGCTTACAGCAAAAGGACCTTAACTCATCCATTAGCCTAAGACGTTGTGCAAAGAAACACCAGGATCTCTTAATCAACATGGCAGCTCCAGCTGCAAAAGTTTTTTTTTTTTTTTTTAAAGAAAACACCAGAGTAGTCTTGGCGGTATTAGCAGCATCAGGCAATTCCTGAATCTGCTGCAATAAATGGCCAAGGTTACGGCACCCATAAAGTTTAATTTGCATGCTGAATATTATGATGTGTTCACCGAGAATGCAAAGCAGGCTCTGCAGACGTGAGCAGCTAAACTACAGAGCATTTCAGGATGTCTGTGATTCACGCAAAGGAATGAGGGGGGCTTGGTGATGCAGGGTTGGCCTCAACCTTCAGCTCCTTCAGCAGGACACAAGGAACAGATGGCTCGTGGGCTGCTCTTGGGGGAGACCCGTCACCAGATGGTCGGATGTAAACGGGGCCTGGGTCGCACCACAGCCAAGTGGATTACCTGGGTCACTTGCGGGGTTTATGTAGAGGGCCAGGAGGTTGATCAGGTTGCTGTTCCTGGAACCTGCTGGCAAGAGGATGGAAATGATTTAGCCAGTTGCACCAAGTACGTGTTATTCCAAGTCACCCTGTGAGAAAGCGAGTGGGTGTCACAAAGAGACTCTGAAATTGGATGAGGGCCTCATTGGCAGAGAAATAAAGCACATAGGATACTGCATTCCCAGATCAACAAGATGTACTGGACTCACGCTCTTACACAGGGGAGGGGGATCTAAGCCCATTGCAATTCCATATGCCTCCCAGAGCGTCCCTGGCACATTTGCATTGTTGGGGGCCGTGGAGGGGTGGAGGCCAGGGCCTGACTGATGCTAAGAAGCTTCTCTGCCTGACTGTGTGGTGGGTTCCTGCTCTTGCCTCCCCACTCCTGGGCACCCTCAATGTGTCAGGGGCCACAGACAGCACCCCTTGAGGGGTGTCCTTCCAAGATGTCTGTCTTAGTTCCATGTCTCTTGGGTCTTTAACGGCCACAAGCGTACTGGGTGTCAGGTTGAGAAAATCAGCAAGAATTATTTTTTAGTGAAACAGCGTGGAGTTTTAGGACTTTAGGGGAGAGCACGAGTGAGAGTGGCTAGAAGTATTGCAGCCTCCTTTCCTCCCTGGAGATGTGACCCAAGGGCAGGTGAGGCTCCTCAGTTGACCAAGGAGTCCCAAGTGTGGTCCCCTTATCCCTGCATGTAAGTGGGGGCAGGAGAGGGTGGAGAGCAGGGCTCTTCACCTGAGTCTGCAGCTCTGAGCAGCATGACTGGCCATTCACTCCAGAGGGACTGTCCTGGAGCCTTCCACTGATTGCATCACTGAAGGTGAGACCAGGGCACCAGCTTCAATTTCCTAGCAGTTCCTCCATTTCACTGAGATTGAAAATGTCCCCTCACATCTTTACAAGTGCACTGGCATAACATGATTTTAAAAGAGGATTTTTTAACAGAAAAGAACCGGACTCACAGATACAGAGAAGAGACTAGTGGTTACCAGTGGGGAGGGGCTAATGTGGGTGGGGGCTGAGAGGTGCAAACTAGCATGTGTAGAACCAGCTCTAGGGCTGTGTCCTGCTGCGTGAGGAATGCAGCCGTCTAGGGTTTTGCAGTGGCTGTGGGTCGGGTGTCACCTTTGGGAACTGTGGATCCCCGTGCTGTATGCCTGTAACTTGTATGGGATTGTGCAGCACCAATACATTAATAATAAATACATACATTAATTATTTTACAAAGAGGACTTTGGGCAGGAATTTTAATTGTAGGTAACTTCTGTAATAAGGCAGAACACACTGCGCTCAAGTCTGTGCCAACTAGTTCACCCTGTGCTTGAACAAACTGTTGCATCATCCCGGTTATCTTAGGAAAAGGTTCTAACATCTTATAACGTAGTTTTCACTCCTCAGTGAAGCAGTCATGGGTTGTTCCTTGTTGATCTCTTTCTACCCCTGATACAGGGCTAGGTATTCATGTAGGTTAGGACTGCGGTGGGCTGCACGTAACAGAAACTGAGCGAAGCTGACCTGAACAAACAGGGCTCTCCCTTCTGTCCTGGGCGGAGCGGCTCTGAGATGGGCTGCTGCTCTTTCTGGTTCGGGGGCGGGGCGGCAGGGGCAGGGCTGGGGCAGTGCGTGCTTTGCTGTGAAGCTCTTTGTTGCAGCACGTGTCACATAGTACCAAGGTTACTTTCGAGGCAAGAATAGGGCAGTTACATCTACAACATTTTATCAGGAAAACAGGCTTTTCCAGAAGGTTTCCATCTCCTTTTCAGGTGTTTGTTTGTTTGTTTGTTTATTATCGGTGGTTTTGCATGCATGCTCAGTCACTTCAGTCATCTGACTCTCTTGTGACCCTACGGACTGTAGCCCAACAGGCTCCTCTGTCCATGGGATTCTCCAGGCAAGAATACTGGAGTGAATTGCCATGCCCTCCTCCAGGGGAGCNTGTTTGTTTATTATCGGTGGTTTTGCATGCATGCTCAGTCACTTCAGTCATCTGACTCTCTTGTGACCCTACGGACTGTAGCCCAACAGGCTCCTCTGTCCATGGGATTCTCCAGGCAAGAATACTGGAGTGAATTGCCATGCCCTCCTCCAGGGGAGCTTCCCGACCCAGGGACTGAACCTGTATCTCCTGAGTCTTCTGCACTGCAAGTAGATCCTTTACCTCTGAGCCACTGGGGAAGCCCTTCAATCTGCTTTACATTTATGTCTCATTGGCTAAGGTGATTGCCCTGTGCCCTACGGTTCAAGATTGGCTAGAAAATCTGAAAATGAGACCTGTTTGACATATTCCAGTAACAATCCACGTTCTTGGGCTAGGCTTACTCCCCCTCTCCCAAGCATTAGGGTTCTGATTTTTCAGGAAGAAAGAAAAAAAAAAGAGTGTTAGGAGGGCTGCATCACAGGCTATGTTCCTCCAGAGGCTGATCATGAGAGAAGGTCACCAGAGCAAAGGGCTTACTTGGGAGGTGATCCTGGGAAGCACTGACAGGAGATGGGCAGGTGAGAAAGTGAAGGCAAGGATGCCAAAATGTGCATTAGTGAGCAGGTCAGTGCTGCAGGCAGCTGGGGCTCAGAACAACTGAGGATGGCTGTGGACTAGAGTTGGCCCCCCCAGGAGTGCAAGGCCACAGAAGCTGGGGTGCTGCTTCTTGTGCCCACATGTCACTGGTGGGGGGCTGCTGACAGGGACAGGGACCACCTGGCACCTCCAGCCGCCACACGTGCAGACCAAGCACACCCTGAGCACACAGATGCTCATAATCCCAGAAGCCAGGCCCAAGAATGTGGATGCCCAGCCAGGGACGGGGCCTGCCAAAGAACCGCCCGGGTCCGCCGCCACGCTCACGAGGCCAAAGGACCGCCCGCGCCCGCTGCCATGCTCACGAGGTGCTCGGGAACACTTTAATCTGATGAGCATTTATTGCAGACCTGCTACTTGCCAAGTACTCTGCAAGATATTTACTAATCGATTTGTTCTTAGATAGACTTCCTTGACACTAACAAAACAAGTGGTATCTGCACTCGGTTCTTTTATTTTTATTTGATGTTGGAGTATAGTTGATTAACAATATTGTGTTTCAGGTGGACAGCAAAGTGATTCAGGTATTGCTTATATGTAGAATCTAAAAGAAATGATACAAATGACTTATTTATAAAACATTGGAAAGACAGCTGAAACTCCAATACTTTGGCCACCTGATGCGAAGAGCTGATTCATTGGAAAAGACTCAGATGCTGGGAAAGGTTGAAGGCAGGAGGAGAAGGGGACGACAGAGGATGAGATGGTTGGATGGCATCACCGACTCAGTGGACATGGGTTTGGGTGAACTCCGGGAGTTGGTGATGGACAGAGAGGCCTGGCGTGCTGCAGTTCATGGGATCGCAAAGAGTCGGCCACGACTGAGCGACTGAACTGAACTGACTGATTTACAAAACAGAAGCAGACTCACAGACAGAGAATGAATTTATGGTTACCGGTGGGGAAGCGTGACAAGAGGGATAGGTTGGGAGATTGGGATGAACAAGCCCACACTGCTATAGATAAAACAGATTACCAAACCTACTGATAGGACCAAACCTCCCAAATAGGACCTGCTGTCCAGCACAGGGAATTCCTCTCCCTCCCGGTCCTCAGGTCTTGACACCCTGTGAAGTGCACCTTCCTGGTGGCTGTGACCCTGACCTTCCTTGACTCGACACTGTGTATACTTCCTGTTCCCGTGGTGAAGGATCGGTCTTGGAACACTCTGTTCACGTACATTGTGCAGCTCTTAGGAAACAAGCTGTTTTATTTAATGAAATGTTCAGCGTTTCAGAGTTCTGCTTTGTCCTGAAGAGCAGACATTTACTAAATAGTCCATTAGATGCTTGCAAGGATGAATGCCTCTCTTTCTTATTCTAGAGCAGTGATTTACTGCAGCGAGCTCTCTGGCATTATAACCATCATTGTTCTTTTCTTAATAATTAAAATCGGGAAGTGACTATGGTGAATAGAGGTCTTAGCGGCGATCCTCCCTAAGGTGTTGTCCTCAGGCACCCGCGTCCACAGAAGAATGCAGGCAACCCACTGTCCCTGTTGGTTTTGCTCCGGGATGAGGGGCTCTGGTGGGCTGACTCTGATGCTGCTGCAGGGACCGTTGCGCTTTCAGGTCCCTTTGCTCCCCTCCTCCTGGGTTCACCTCCTGGTCTTGCTCCCAGTGATCGCGGATTCCTTTCCAGCATTCAGCCCGCCCCTCTTCTGCTATGGCAGGTGTGTGGTTGGGTGGAATGGACCCCCAGCCCAGATCCAGGCCAGGACGTGATT
This sequence comes from Oreotragus oreotragus, assembly GCA_006410675.1. Lineage (NCBI taxonomy): Eukaryota > Metazoa > Chordata > Mammalia > Artiodactyla > Bovidae > Oreotragus > Oreotragus oreotragus. The sequence continues at coordinate 303,385 of SJYX01008894.1, forward strand.
GGCTTACATCACTCAGATTATCATACTTGATTGACTGTGGTTATTCATTCCTGGGAGGGTGTGTGACATAATCACACATAATCGTTGTGGAGCCAGGATGAGGACAAAGATGTTACAGCAGATAAGATGGATGTAGGAGATCAGAAGTAAAATAAGCAGTGCCCACCTGAGTCTGTGCCAGGAAATCATATTAATGCCAGACATTCTAGTTCCATTAATGCCATCTTCTAGGACCAATTAATGCCATTTGTGTTAAGATAGTGGAGTTGTGTTTTTGTTATTTGCAGCCCAAAACATTTTTACTGAAACTGATAATTCATATTCCTCTCTGGTTTAGGCCCTGAACTGGCTCCACCTTTCCCTCCTAATCTCCTTTGTTGTTTCACTGGGTTCCAACTCCAGATTTCCATCACCTGATACCCACAGCACAGCCTGCCAAATGTCTTCTCAAAACGTGACCTATGCTTGGCCATGGAAAGGGCTACTCATCCACTTCCTAAGACCTCTTTAAACTCGGCAAATTAAAACATAAGATAATTGTGTCCTGTGATAGTGTCTTTCAATCATATAGTTCAAAATGGTTGCCTTATCCTGATTCTATATACAAACTGTAAGGCCAGAGAATGGTGAAGATAAGTCTTCTAGAATTGGTGTTCAGGGTCATTATTTCTCACAGTGCAAACCAAAGTTCACTTATTTATGAATGGCAGATGATTAGATTTGGAACCTGGGAAGCATGATCTTTAGCAGATTATATTTAGTATAGTTCACCTTGCTTTGACCTCTGAGAGAGATGTTGTCTCCATCCATACAATCCAGCGCATGTCCATGCCTTTGGTACAAGGGCTGTTCTGCCACGCTCTCCACATAACATGAGCGAGGGGCTCCCCTGGTCACAGGAGTGAGTCACCATGATTATGAGCATGGTTTGCACAATGGGAAGAGTTTTAAGAACTGATGTGTGTTATTCTAGGAGGTTAGGGAACATTTCATTTGGCAATACTGAAAAATAGAACCAATGAATTCCATTACTTGGACATGGTTAAGTGCAGAGTTGCTTAAAGACAGTGGAAAACAGAGTCTTGGATGTTTGAGGTTTGACACAGAAAATTATACTTAGTTTCATGACAAAGGACTCTAGAGAAGCTTCAGAATGAGCAACACTGTAAACACAGAAGCAAAAATGTGCCCCGTGTTGAAAGTTGCTCAATAGTGTGTGACCCTTTGTGACCCCGTGAACTATAGCCCACCAGGCTCCTCTGTCTGTGGAATTCTCCAGGCAAGAATATCGGAGTGGGTTGCCATTTCCTCCTCCAGGGGATCTCCCCAACCCAGGGATTGAACCCAGGTCTCCGGCCTTGCAGGCAGATTCTTAACCATCTGAGCCACAAGGGAAGCCCCATGTCGAAGGTATGGGTTTTCCTTTTTTCTCCTCAACAGTGAAATTATTGGTCTCCTATATTCCAGTGCATAGCTGATGGCACAGCAAGTCAGCTTTGGTTGAAATCTAACAATGGGCACATAGATTTTTCTCCTACTTTGACCAGCTTTTGAAATCTAGCCTGGTGTCTTCACATATGGTCCAAGCATATTTGTAATTTGCTCAGTGACTTTGGAACTCTTAATTTAGAAGAAACAAGTACATCTAATGACTTACCCAGTCCTGTTGGTCATATTTTCTAATTCTGACTCATGATCCAATGCTTTTCCTTTATTTCTGTGGCCACTTGACTTACTTAGAATCTTGTTTCTGTACCTGCTGTGGTGTGTTAGTTGGTTTCTCTGCCTTTTGGTTTTCCCTTCTCCACAGAGTATGGGCTTCCCTGGTGGCTCAGCGGTTAAAGCATCTGCCTCCAATGTGAGAGACCCGGGTTCGATCCCTGGTTTTATTCCATCATTTATTTACTCAGTATACACTTACAGAGAGCCACATATTCTGGGCCCTATCCCGATCACCTGGAAATAAATCATAAATAAAGTCCCTGCTATTAGTAAGTCAATCATTTAGCAATAGTTTTGATAAATCAAAGATTATAATACAGTAAGTATAATAAGGGGCTTCCCTGGTGGCTCAGCGGTTAAAGCGTCTGCCTCCAATGTGAGAGACCCGGGTTCGATCCCTGGGTCGGGAAGATCCCCTGGAGAAGGAAATGGCAATCCACTCCAGTATTCTTGCCTGGAGAATCCCATGGACGGAGAAGCCTAGTAGGTTACAGTCCACGGGGTCGCAAAGAGTCAGACACGACTGAGCGACTTCACCTTCAAGTATAATAAAATTACATACATCTTGTTTTTAGTTTATTGGCTAAGTATCTGCGAAGTGATTTAGTGATACAGCAAACATGAGCATGAAGCTTCACAGGTAAATGAAGGACAGGGAGCTCAAGGAGAGTAAGGAAAAGAGGAAAAGAACAGATTAACATAGAGTTAGTAGGTTTATGTAAAGTGAGTAGAGTTGGAGGAGAGAGGCATATAAATGCAGCCAAAAAATAGGTCAAGTCCAGATTACAAAAAGATTGGTGGGAGAAGGAACTGATCTCTGTCTTCTTGTTGACTGTTGGAAGCTACTGACAACTTAAAGAAATGATATAACATGACTTTTGTCTGATCTAAGAATGTTATCCTTGCTCAGAGTAGAGAATGTTTAATTTCTAGGAAGTCAAATATTTATAGGCAAAAAGAAAAAAAAGTATATATATGGTATGATTCCATTAATAAAAATTGTAGAAAATGCCAGTCATAGTGACTGAAAGAAAACTGATGGCTGCCTACAGACTTGGTAAAGAGTAGGGAGAAGGGCAGGATGAAAAATTCCAGAGGAGTCAAACTTTTAAAATGATGTCTATATTCACAATTTGATTGCAGCGACAGTTTCACAGGTGTATTCAGAACTATACTATGACTTGTATAGTTTAACATATGCAGTTTGTTTTATGCCAAATATACCTCCACAGGGACAGAAGAAGAAATATATATCATACAGATGATGAAGAAATAGAATGTTACAAATCATAAGCTAAAATAAGGAACAGTCCCGTTCTGTTTGCTAGTGAAGATGGCTATAATAAGAATATGTTATTAACAAATAGGCAGAGGAACTGAACATATAATTTTCCAAACGTGACATGCCAATGTCTAACAGGTCCATGGAAAGGTGCTCAACATCACTATCAGGGAAATGCAGGCCAAAACCACAGCGAGGCATCACCTCACACCTGTTAGAAGGGCCATCATCTGAAAGGCAGGCTACACCACAGTGTTGGCAAGAATGTGGAGAAAGAGAACCTTTGCACACTGCTGGTTGTAATGTGAATTGGCGCAGCCACTATGGAGAACAGGATGGAGGCTCCTCAAGAAATTAACACTGCAGCTACCATATGATCCAGCATCCCATTTCTGGTTATATATCCAAAGGAAATGAATGCAGGATACCAAAGAGGTATCTCCGTACTCCTGTGTTCATTGTAGCGTTATTCACATTAGCCAGAGGTATTTATTAACAGATGGATGAGTAAAGAAATTGTGAGAATATATATATACATATATATATATAAACAAGCCCATATATATATATATATATATAACAAACCTTATATATATATATATGTATCTATATATAACAAACCCTTATATATATATGTACACACACACATATGTATAAAACAAACGTAAATAACAAACCTTTCCTATATACAGCTTCAAATCCTATACAAGAAAGTTTTGCTATTTGTCCATGAGAAGGAAGGCAGTCCTGCTGTTTACAAAAGCATGTGTGGATCTTGAGGGCATTCAGCTAAGTGAAATAAACCAGAGAAAGACAAATCGGGCATGGTATCATTTCTACATAGAATCTCCCCAAAAGTCAAGCTGATAGGAGCAGAGTAGAAAAATACTTGCCAAGGGCTGAAGGAAGTAGCCAGTAAGAGGTTGGTAAAAGGGTACTAATTTTCAGCTTTAAGATGAACAAGATCTGAGGAGATAAATGTGTAACATTATGACTATAGTTGATAACACTGTATTGCATAACTGAAATTTGCCAAGACAGAAGTTAAATATTAACAAAAAAGCCTGTAGGGAATATATATATGTGTGTATTTATGCCTATATTTGTATATATAGAGAATATACATGTACATAAAGAAAAGAGAGAGGGGACGCCTAACCAACAGGTAATTATTTGGAGTTTAATCAATAAACTTTTTATTTAAAACCTTCAATTATCAATGACGTTATTTTGTTTGCTTGTTTAATACCCAACTAAACATTCATGATTTTATAATTTTTACCATTATATTCATAAGGACACCCAGCACGTAGTAAGTCCTTTAAACATATATGTTAAATGAATAAAGAAATGAACAAGGTTAAAAGTAAGACTTCAGGTAATATCAACAAATTGATAAAAAAAAATCATCAGTACACATTTGAAAAATATATTATGACTTTCAAGTGACTGAACAAACTGATCGTGATGAAAATACCAGCATGAACAAACTTTACAGCTTCAAATCCTGAAAGCAGGGAGAGGCTGAGATTTAAGAAATTAGATACAAGATGCTAGTTAGGAGATTTTTGTGAAAGAAACAAAACCTGTACATTTACAGATGCACATGTGTAATGAGCAAAAAGTTGATATCGAAAAATCAGAGATATGCAGTATATCAGATTATTATTCAGCAAGCCATTCCCTGTCCTGCTACCCACATGTTAGAGAACCACTTCCTGCTCCACTGGTGTATTTCTTGACCAAGCAACTGCTTTGGCTGAAGGAACAAGGGTAGACGTGCAGTGGGCCTGTTCAGAACCTAGGCTGTGAGTGACTTGGACGATTCTGCATGTCTTTGTAAGCCTGTAATCACTGCCTTTAGAAATTCATGACCCAGTACCGCTACCCCGTTAGCTGCTAGCTGGATCCCAAAATGAGCTGCACAGGGCAGATCCTCCCCATCTGGCCAGCACTCAGCAGCTTGTGGCAGAGTTGCCACAGCCAAAACTCAGACAATAAAAACTCAGACATGTAACCAGTGCTTAACACTGTATGTCACTGTTCTCTGTGGGTGGTTATAAGCCAGAGTGTATTAACATGTAATACACTGATGTATTACCATGGCAAGAGCTGACTAATACTAGGTATTCCCTTTTGCTATTAAAGGATAAAAAAGTTATTCTTGAGAAAACAGGTATAAAAAATAAATGGCTTGTGTCAAAGCAAAGAGGATAGTGTCTTCCACATAAATATATAACGTATAGCAGGAAAAAATTTATAGCTTTTTCACAAAATATTTTGACCCAAATATGAGAATCAGCCAAATTGTTATCAACTGTTAACATAATAGTTATGAAACAAAGATGAAACTCTTCAAAAAAAAAAAAAACACCAGGTGAGAAATTCTTAAAGAAAGTCCTGAGTGGATTTCAGCTAACAATAAAATCTTGTTGTTTAGTTGCTAAGTTGTGTCTGACTCTTTGCAACATTATGTACTGTAGCCCGCCAGGTTCCTCTGTCCGTGGGATTTCCCAGGCAAGAGTACTGGAGGGGGTTGCTGTTTCCTTCTCCAAGGGATCTTCCCAATTCAGGGATCAACCCGCATCTTCTGAATCAGCAGGCAGATTCTTTACCATTGAGCCATCTGGGAAGCTCCAACAATAAAATGAACCCAAATAGAAATAGTGAAGATGTGGCAAACAAAGTAAACAGACAATGTAGAGCCATACAACTATTATTTTAAAAAAAATCCTCTAATGTTAAATACCATAACTCTTGAAAAATGAATGTGATTTTATAACATAAGGTAGGAAGGGAGATGAAAGAGAAATTTGATAGCTGTAAGTAAAATGTATACTTAAAATCAACATTCTTTCCTCAATCTTTTGTTTACTTTTAGCTTTGTGTCCTAACTGAAGATATGGTTTATTTTAGTGAATATTATATGTATATACTGTTGGGTAAGGTTTTCTACAAATGTCAATTAGATCCAGGTGGTTTATGCTATTCTTCCATATTGTTCATTTTTTCCCTAGTAATTATGTCAATTACTTCAAGAAGGGCGTTGTAGTCTCAGTTAAAACAGTAGATTTATTTATTCTTTTAAAGAGTCTATATTTGCCTAACAGGTTCATCACCTATGTAAACAGGAAACAGTATGGCTGTTCCTCGGAAAACTAAAGACAGCACTGTGATTATGATCTAGCAATTCCGCTCCTGAGTATAAGTAAACCCTAATTCAGATACATGTACCTCAGTGTTCACGGGAGCACAATTTACAGTAGCCAAGAAAAAAAGCAACCCATGTGCTCATCAACAGACAAATAAAGAAGGTGTGGTGTTCATCACCTATGTAAACAGGAAACAGTATGGCTGTTCCTCGGAAAACTAAAGACAGCACTGTGATTATGATCTAGCAATTCCGCTCCTGAGTATAAGTAAACCCTAATTCAGATACATGTACCTCAGTGTTCACGGGAGCACAATTTACAGTAGCCAAGAAAAAAAGCAACCCATGTGCTCATCAACAGACAAATAAAGAAGGTGTGGTATGTATATACAACAGAATATTACTCAGCCATAAAAACGAATGAAACCCTGCCATTTGGAACAATATGGATGGACTTAGAGATTGTTATGCCTAGTGACCTAAGTCAGAGAAAAACAAATATTTTATTATATCCCTTATATTTGGAATCTAAAAAGTAATAGGGATGAATGTATACACAAAATAGAAACAAACTCACAGATATTGGGAAAAAAAAAAATGCTTGCATGCTAGTTGTGCCTGACCCTTTGCAACCCTATGGACTGTAGCCCACCAGGTTCCTCTGTCCATGGGATTCTCCAGGAAAGAATACTGGAGTGGATTGCTGGGCTCACCTCAAAAACAAACTAGTGAAAGGGGACATGTAGGGGGAAGGAGGTAGAGGTAAATTTTAGGTATGAAACTAAGAGCTATGAACCACTATGTATAAAATACATAAGCACAAAGATATATTGCATAGCACAGGGAATTACAGCCACTTTCTTGTAGTATCTTTTAATGGAGTGTGATGTGCAAAAATATTGAATCACTATGCTATACACCTGCGATTAATATAATGTTGTAAATTAACTATACTTCAATTTTTAAAGGCCATATTTTCTTTAGTATCTTGAGGTACTTTAGTTAGGTGCACACATATTTTTAGTGAGTTGATTTTTTTAATGTAATAGCCCTCTTATTTTGAGAGTTTTCTTTAATAAGTATTCTACTTTGTCATTTAATACAATCTTATTTCTGCCTGAAGAACTTTGTACAGCAATTTGAAAAAGCAGAAACAAAGGCATGTTTTCTTACAAAGGATTCTCCCAATTTTCTTTCATCTGAGAATGTATTTATTTCACCTTATTTCTTAAAGCATATTTTCCTTGAATATAGACTTCAGTTCAGTTCAGTTCTGTCACTCAGTCATGTCCAACTCTTTGTGACCCCATGAATCGCAGCACACCAGGCCTCCCTGTCCATCAC
>SJYX01008896.1:0-11828 GCA_006410675.1 Oreotragus oreotragus
TTGAACTGTGGTGTTGGAGAAGACTTTTGAGAGTCCCTTGGACTGCAAGGAGATCCAACCAGTCCATTTAAAAGAGATTAGTCCTGGGTGTTCACTGGAAGGACTGATATTGAAGTTGAAACTCCAATATTTTGGCCATTTGATGAGAAGAGCTGACTCATTTGAAAACACCCTGATGTTGGGAAAGATTGAAGGCAGGAGAAGAAGGGGATGGCAGAGGATGAGATAGTTGGATGGCATCACCGACTCAATGGACATGAGTTTGGGTAAACTTTCGGAGTTGGTGATGGACAGGGAGGCCTGGCATGCTGTGGCTCATGGGGTCACAAAGAGTTGGACACGACTGAGTGACTGAACTGAACTGAACTGAATAAAACTGGAGGCGCTGCTTCTCCACATCATGGGATTACAGCTTTAGCATCATTCCTTCCAAAGAACCCCCAGGACTGATCTCCTTTAAAATGGATTGGTTGGATCTCCTTGCAGTCCAAGGGACTCTCGAGTCTTCTCCAACACCACAGTTCAAAAGCNTTTTTTTTTTTTTTCTTTTTTAAAAGGAAGTCTGGGCATCTGGTATACCAGAGCATGAGATTATGAGCTGAGAACCCACATATATTATTGAATCATTTCCTTGTAGCAGCTCTTGCACATCAATCATAGGAATGTGGGCAGCTAAAGGCTCATGAAGTGAGGCCATAGGAGAGTAACAAAGTGATTGAGGGTTTTTTTTAAATAGGTCTCGTGGGCTGAAATTGGAAAGGATTTAACTCAGAAAAGAAACAGAAAGAACTTATTCACTGTCTTCAAGTATATGAAGGATTATTAAACAGTCCATCTTTAGGATGTACTGAACAGAGTTTTGTTTTCATCTCTACTGAGGCGAGAATAAAAGGAAGTGAATGAAGATTGCAGCTGGAGGAGACTTGGATTAAATATAAATGTTCTTTATAATAAGCACTCGTAGAATTGGGAACATTTTAGGATTGCTCACCATGAAGGTCTTTACAATAGGATAAGCATTACCTATTAAAGATGGTCATCCCTCTAAGCATCACGTCATAGACTTCAAGTATGAGAAAACTACGAGACTTGGGAAAAGGGGATGTGAAGGTAGAGTTCCTCCTGAGATAGACAGATGGACAGACAGACACCAACACACACGCTCACACACACACTTTAAAATGCCATTATTTAAAAGCTCCCAGAATAAAGTAAAGCTCCATAACTTTGCTTTAAAATACACACGTTTCTCAAATGAACATCATCAATCATCTTTGGGAGCAGAGTGGATTATAAGAGTAGCTAGGTAAATAATAACCAGGCATTTTTCATTGTAAAATGTTAAAGATCTTGGTTTTTTCTTTTTAAGTTAGGAAGTTAAAAATCAAGGTAAATTTAGATAGAGCACAAATCTGAATGTTTATCAGAAGCACATGGGAAATTCCTCGGTGGAGCAGTGTTTATGACTCTATGCACTCACTGCCAAGGACCTGAGTTCAATCCCTGATTGGGGAACTAAGATCCCACAAGCCTTCCAACCAACAAATGAATTTTTTGTTTTGTTTTGTTTAAAGAAAGAAGAAGCACATGTACTCTTAGGCTCCAAGATAAATGATGGAAATGGACAGATAGCAAAAGAAAAATGTTGTCTGTTTATGATTAACTGGGGAGGACTTCGTTTTGTTTTCTTAAAGATGAACTGCTTATTTAGTGCCTCAGGGAACTTGGGGCTAATTTGAGTAAAGTACGGCAGGGACCCTGAAAAGCAGATGATAACCCCCCTTTTCAGAAGGCAGCTGTTTTGCTCATACAGGAAGAATACTGCACTTCTGGAAAGGAAGAGCATGCTAGTATGTCACTTAAGTGTATTATAGAGATTAGAGCATATCAACAATGTCAAGCCACTCCAGTACTCTTGCCTGGAAAATCCAATGGACGGGGTGGCCTGGTGGGCTGCAGTCCATGGGGTCGCTAACAGTCGGACAGACTGAGCGACTTCACTTTCACTTCTCACTTTCCTGCATTGGAGAAGGAAATGGCAACCCACTCCAGTGTTCTTGCCTGGAGAATCCCAGGGACGGGGGAGCCTGGTGGGCTGCCATCTATGGGGTCTCACAGAGTCGGACACGACTGAGTGACTTCATTTTCACTTTTCACTTTCATGCATTGGAGAAGGAAATGGCAACCCACTCCAGTGTTCTTGCCTGGAGAATCCCAGGGATGGGCTGCCATCTCTGGGGTCGCACAGAGTAGGACACGACTGAAGCGACTTAGCAGTAGCAGCAATATACTACAAAGATTAAAATAATATTAAGTGCCTGAATAGCAGAAGTTCAGATGTGTAGAATTGATGTGAACTTTGAGCTCTCTTTTACCTGAAACCACAAGGGTGATAATAAAGTGTGTGTGTCAGTCACATAGTTGTGTCTGACTCTTTGCGGCCTCATGGACTGTAGTCTGCCAAGTTCCTCTGTCCACGGAATTCTCCGGGCAAGAATACTGGAATGGCTAGCCATTCCATTCTCCAGGAGATCTTCCCAACCCAGGGATCGAACCCACATCTCCAGCATTGGCAGACGGATTCTTTCCCATCTGAGTCACCAGGGAAGCCCGATAATACCGTCATCATAAGTATTGCAAAGGGTGCAGTGTGTTAAGCTTGCTGTGTTATCTTACTTTTTCTAATAATAGTCCTGTGAGACAGTTTATTGTTATCACGTTTTCCGTGTGAAGGAACTGAAGCACAGGGAGGTTAAGCTATTTGGGAACCCTTACTTGTTAATATTGTCTGCCTTACCCAGTCCATTTCCTGTCACAAGTGTGCACAGAGAAAAATTTCAAAGTGGAAATAAGCCTTTGGAAGCTTGCCTTTTTTCTAGTAGAATGGCTTTGCTACATCCACATAGCCCCAGTGGTTAAGGACAGTCCTGATACCATCTCCTGGACTGTTAGGTCATATTGTTTCTGTTTTTTGGTGTCTTGATTCATGGACCGTGATTTTATCAACGTCTTAAATTTGTATCTAAAAACTGCCTTATAACAGAATTTTAATGCAGTGACAACTTAATTGTACCATGCAGATAGCTAAATTTCTACCTGTTTTTAGGAAAGCACCTGGAACTTCTCACATTGCCATTCAGAAAGCTTATTCATCTACTTCTGCTAGGTTACATTGGTTAATTTTCTGTAATACCTCATTTGTCAAACTTTAAATGTCTCTGAACATATTTAAAATGTATTGTTCTCTCATCCAGAGGATCCCAAATAAATCCTATAACATTTGTTAGATGATAACATTGAACTGAACTCGAGACAGTCAGGACAAGCAAGCAGTTTTTAAAAATCACTTTCCAGCTTCCACCTTTGTTTTACTAAAAAATCCCAAGTCTACACCTTGTGTGTTCTACAAGGAGAGGTAATCCAGAGGCCAGACTACAGACAATTTCTGTTATCGGACTTCCAATTAAACTGAGAAAGATGAGTCTTGATGTTGGAGGGTGTTGGAGAAGGAAAATCAGGGTTCTTTTTGGAATACAGAATACAAGGAGTCCGTTGTGTCTCTTGGTTTGATTTAGATGCAAACTTCAAGACAGGGCTTGTATCTTCTTTCTGTCTGGGGACTTTTGTCTTTGGCTGGCACTTGGTCACCAACAGGGGTGTGAAGATGGTGGCCAGAGAATTCTTTCTGCTGCTTGGTAGACAGTCTGGGCCGTTATTTCCGTTTCAGTCTTCCGTTTTCTCTTGTTGCAGCTCAAGGAGTACGAGGCCCAGCACCGGCAGTCCACTGCCTTGGACCCTGCCGACTGGCCAGACGGTTCTTACCCAACATTTGATGGCTCATCAAACTGCAATGTAAGTTTACTGTCTCTTTGCGCATCTTAACTGGTTCTACTAAAAAGGGACAGCCTCCACTGTTTCAGCCTTTGGGCTTCTTTTTGCAATTACCACCTCCCACCAGGATCTGAAAAGAGGCGTCTCTTCTGAGGTGTTATTCTTCTCTTTCCCTGATAATCGGCAGTTGGAATAATACTGTTCATGCTGGTTAGTTTGGTTGCTTTATTATGGTCAAGTACAACTTAAAATTTACCATTATAAGCATTTTAAGTGTTCAGTTCAGTAGCACTAGGTACATACATTTTGTTGTACAACCATCTCCTCAACCCACTTCCTGAACTTTTTCATTATCCAACACGGGTATTCCATAACCCTTAAACAATAACTCTCCATTCTCGCCCCACCTTCTCCAAACTCCTGGCAGCCCCATTTTACTTCCTGTCTCTATGAATGTGACTAGCCTAGGTACTTAGAGAAGTGAACTCATACAGTCATTGTCCTTCTCTGGTTTATTTCACTTAGCCCCATGTTTTCTAGACTCATCCCTGTTACAGCTGTACTAGAGCTTCATTCCTTTCTGTGGATGAGCAATATTCCACTGCACATGGATACCACTTTTGTTTAATTTCTCTGTTTTAACTTTTTGAGGTGATGCTGTTCAGTGTTCCGCAGCAGCTAAACCATTTCACGTTCTTAACAGCTAAACCATGGAAGTTCTAATTTCTCTGCTTCCTCACTAACACTTTTGATTCCCCCGCCTAGTCATTCCGAATGAGTATGGAATGATATCTCATTGTGGTTTAGATTTGATTTCTCTACATTCTAAGATTTGGTTTCTCTAATGTGTAAGCATCCTTTTTTATGTGCTTGACCATTTTAATATATTCCTTATAGAAGTGTTTATCAAGTTATTTGCCCACTCTTTGTGTGTTTTTTTTTTTTTCCTGTTGGTTGTTGATTTGTAAGAGTTCTTTATATATTAATATTAATCCCTTACATGGTACATGACTTGTAAATATTCCTTCCCATTCTATGAGTTGCCGTTTCACTCTGTTTGTTGGCCATGCCTCATGGCATGTGGGATCTTAGTTCCCTAACCAGGGATATAACTCACGCAGACCACCAGGGAAGTCCCACCTTTTTAATGTCCTTTGAGGTATTAAAGTTTTAAATTTTGAAATCTAATTTGCATTTGCTTTTGGTATCATATCCAAGAAATCATTGCCACATAATTGTGGTGAAGATTTTCTCTTTTATTTATTTATTTATATTAAAAAAATTTTTTTTAATTCATTTATTTTAATTGGAGGCTAATTACTTTACAATATTGTCTTGGTTTTGCCATACATCAACCTGAATCCACCACGGGTGTACACGTGTTCCCCATCCTGAACACCCCTCCCACCTCCCTCCTCCTGTATTTTCTTTTAAGAGTTTACAGTTTTAGCTCTTAACTTTAGGTCTGTGACCGATTTTAAGTTATGGGTATATGATAGAACATACACATCCAACTTCATTGTTTTGTGGGTAGATTCCTTGTTTTCCCAGAACCATGTGTTGAAAAGACTGTCCTTTCTTCACTGAATAGTTTTAGTATCTTTTTTGAAAATTAATTGACCATATATGTAAGGGTTTATTTCTGAGTTCTCTTATTCATAGCTTCATATGTCTGTCCTTTTTGATTAATGTAGCTTTATAGAAAGGTTTGAAACTGGGATATGTGAGCCCTCCAACTTGGCTCTTTTTCAGACTGTTTTAGCTATTAAAATCCCTTGAGATTCCATTTGAGTTTTAGGCTGGATTTTTCTATTTCTGCAAAAAGAACCATGAGATTTTGATAGGGATTGCATTGGATCTGTAGATCAATTTGGGTAGTATTGTCATCTTAACAATATGAAGTCTTCCAATCCATGAAACAGGCTATCCTTCCATTTATTTACATCTTATTGGTCTTTCAGCATTGTTTTGTGATTTTCAGTATTAAAGTCTTGCCTCCTTGGCTAAATTTAAGTATTTTATTCTTATTGTTATTTTTACATATGATAACATTAATTTCCTTTTCAAAATGTTTATTATCAGTATATAAAGATGGAACTGACTTTCATACATTAATTTTGTACTCTGTGACTTTGTGGAATTTCATTATTATCTCCAATAGAGTATATGTGTACATGTATGTAATCTTTAGTGTTTTCTACATGTTTTCACCCAAGAACAGAGGCAATTTCATTTCTTCTGTTCCAGTTTTGATGCCTTTTATTATTCATTTTAAAGTGACAAAAACAGTATTTCCCAAGAGTTCCACCAAGATCATAAGAATTAGAGTTCCAGAGTTTCAAATAGACATTTCATGGTGTGATCATCAAACTTCATGGCATGAAAATGAAGGGAGTTCGCTTTTTTTCATCTGTTACACAATGATTTTGTTTATTAGCACATTTCTTCCTTAAATTCTGGAAGCAACTCTGCTTCCATGTTTTCAGTCTCTTGTTTCCTCTCGTTAATGCTCCATACAGCCAGTCATCTTTCCAAAATATATGCCTTTTCTTACATTCCTGTGTTTCACAAAAGCCTGAGGAGCTTCCCAGGTGGTGCAATGGTAAAGAATCTGCCTGCCAACGCAGGAGACATGGATTCGATCCCTGGGTCAGGAACATCCCCTGGAGGAGGAAGTGGCAACCCATTCCAGTATTTTTGCCTGAAAAATTCCACGGACAGAGGAGCCTGGCAGGCTACAGTCCACCGAGTCACAAAAAGTCGGACACAACTGAGTGACTAAGCTTGCATGCATGCACAAAAGGCTGATGGCTTTCCAGTTTTATAAGATAAATTTCAAAATTTTTGGCAGACTCAAGATCTTATGTGATCTGGCTTTAATCAATTTCTCTATTCCCATCTTTCATCCTTTGCCCTAACAGCCTCCACTCCATCCACACTGGAGACTGCATGCATTACTGATCATAACTTGTATTTTCATGCTCTCTGCTTTAATTTGCGCATTTCCTAAAAGTTCTTCCTCCGTATTTTCCGGGTAAAAATCTATGCCTCCTTCAAGGTGATGTCCAACTGCCACCTCTTCTGAAACTTTAGCATCCTCAAGTATTTTTCATAGCTTTCTGTTCTGCACTTTGTTAAATTAGCTTGCAACACAAAACCTAACAGGTGTCCTGGAGTATCTGAATTAATTGTATATCAACCTCTTTGAGGCTGAAATTATGAGCTGCTTGAGCAAGAAAGGCATGCTTGGCACAGTGTTCAGCTCCTATAGCCTATTTGAGAAATATTTAGTGCACAAGCTTGTATCTGAGTGGTCATTCTTCTTGACTGCTTTTAAGAGCATGTTTTATGTCTTCCAACTCCAGACTCAGTCTTTATACTTTCTTTGCATTTAAGTAACAAATGATGGCATATCTGTAGTCAATATAACCCTCCCACTATCTTCTTGTCCCTGATTTCCTAAATCAGGCACCAGATTCCATTGCAGCTAAAACAAACAAATAGACAAACAAAAGGACCACAGCGTTATTCATTTGAAAACACTGCGTGGTATGGTGTGTGCAAGGTTCTGAGACTTTACCATTTATAATAATAAATGTGTCATATGCTAGCCAGCAGGATGTCCTTAGGACTATGAGATCATCAAAGGAACCATATCTATGGTTTTCAATGCATCTTTTGGGGTCTCTTATCCTCTGGTTCTAAAGACTAACATAATATAAATGTAAATCATGAATCTAAAGAATCATGAAGCAAAAATACCGTAAATACCGTAACTCGGGACTCACTGTGACTCAGACCCAACTTGGAGGAGAGAGAACACAAAGCCCCAGTCATCCAGAGTGAGTCCTTTGGTGTCCGTCTCACTGGAAACTGCCCTAATTAATGGCATCTGCATCAAGGGAGAGGTTATAAGGCTTTATCCATTCAGAGAAACAGGCCAGTGGTAGAACCTCACATAGTTAGATGGCAAGGAGAGAGGCTTGTCTCATTTAGGAAAAAGTTAGTATCAAACAAGTTGCTGAGAAAGCATTATATTAAGTATTGGTTTGTTGAGCCCCTTTCAGAGGGTAAATCACAGCCATTACCTTGATACCAGCTCTCAGAATGAAATGGGTACTTCTTAAATGGGTACTCTCTAGCACATTTGTTTGTTCACCTCGGTGATATCTGAGGAGCACTTGCTATGTGCCAGACCAAAGTCTAGGTATGTTCAGTCTGTGCTAGGTATTCAGGTTGCAAAGGTGAAAGGGGAGACTCTGCCCCCGTAGTGTTTACCCTGGGATGCAGAAGTTAAAACCCCCTCACTCCTGCTCCCAGAGATTCATGCACACACTTAGTTATCATTTCCTCAGCAAACTGTTTCTTCATAGACGGCTCAAAAATATGCTCAGCCTTTCCCAGTTGGACGGAGGGCCAACGATACCATATGCTCCCTCCACTTTCAGCATAATTTCCCAGAAGCTCTAGAATGACTTACAGTCCTGGGATGTTCCTGGCGGTCCAGTAGTTAAGACTTAAGGCTCCCAATGCAGGAGTCACACGTTTCATCCCTGGTTGGGGAACTAAGATTCCCCCATGCCCTGTGGCATGGCCAAAAACAAACAAACAAATAGAATGACTGGCCTTTACTGAAAGATGTTGGCAAATGAAAGATGTTACTGAAAGATGTTGGCAAATGAAAGACGTTACTGAAAGATGTTGGCAAATGAAGACAGTCTATTCAGCATTGGAGAGGGTTTTCTGGAAGAAAGGCTGTCTACCCCGCGTACTTTGCTAGCTGTCTCTGTGCGAACAACCCACACCCATGTTCGGTCACGCCATTCATTACCCGACTACCAGTGGCCCCGAAATTTGCTTGTACTTGATGGTAATCCCGACGTGTGTGACACTCGCCCCTCTTACCCTGACTTTAGTCTATCCTGTGTTTTCCTGGAGACTCAGCAAGAAACTCCATCCAAAATACTGCTTCTCACTGATGCTCCATTTGCCTGATAGCGAGTAATTAATTTCAGATAATTCCCGCTGTGTACTACTCCAGCTGCCTTGGGATCAGGGCTTTGATTATCTTTTGTGCAAGGGCCAGGGCTTATACTGAGATGTAAATAGCCCACTGGCCCTAGTCAGGAATGCCCAGGCCATGAAGGTTTCAGAGATCATAAGGTCTTTGTCACCAGACCTCAATGCCTATATTGATGCCTGTCATGCTTTAAGATTTCATTTGCGTTGATTCATAGGTTCCCCCACCCCCAGAACTGGCAGTCGATAATTGCATGTTGTTTCACAATAAATCCATATGCACATTCTTGGTTTCCAAGAGTATAAAGTACTAAAGATAGTTACCAAGGAAAGTGAAAAATAGCTTTCTCTTTGCCAGAGGGGAATCTGTTCTCTGCTGTTATTCATTAATAACAAACTTCTATTGTGAGTGTCAGAGTTTTTAAAAAGAGTTTCTGGTTGAGAACTTAACGGGATCCCTTGGTAAACATCTGAACCTGTATTTTAATATTTTTCACTTTATTTTAGTACTTGTGTTTTCCTTTACCTTCTGCAGGAGGAAGGTTGTAAGAGTTCTCATTTTAAGCTTTTAGCTTTCTGCGCTGAGGTTCAGTTTGCCTTCTGATTAAGAAAATGTTTAAAGGAATGTGTGCTTTCTGTCTTTCTGGGATTTCAAGTTATTTACTCAAGGCATACATTTTAGTAAATCATAGTGTTTGTTTTTACAAAATTGGTAGGTAAGAGTTGGTGATCTGTGCCTGAAATTCTTGCAGTGAAATCTCTCTAATTGTCGATTATTTGATTATGATGCTATTCAGCTTCTTTTAAAAAATACAGTGTATACAGAAATATTAAAGCACCAGCAAGGAAAATAAAGCACAGAGCTCTTAGATTCCATTGCAAGCATCTATTTCAGTCCTGTTTAATTGTTTCACTTCATACAAACTGCGTTCCGGAAAAACTTGGAATTATGTTTTTGAAGCTGGAGTTCCTTATGAGGATGATGCAATTCTGGTGAAATGTTTTGTGAAGTGAGTTATTTTGTAAAGCAAGTCATCGTTTCATAATTGATAACTTTTTACATTTGGGGGAATTTAGAGTTGGGAAATATTTGTGCAAGGAGAGAGCTATGTTATCGCTGTGGTGTTATAATAATACCTTACATTCGTATGTGCATCTCCGCGTAGCCTTTCATTCCATTTCTGAATATAGCTTTGCCAGGAACCTGGGGAGCCATGTGACTGAACTGTGTCCAGATTTCGGGTAACGGAGACACAACATCAAGCGGTCATTTCTTTCACTTTTTACAAAGCACTATTTTAAGTGTTTCCTTGATTAAGGCCTTTCAAGGTCACAACTAAAATATCCCCATAGTGTTGGCCTGATACAAAATTGTTAAATCTTTTGGGGGCTTTCTCAAATTATAAACCATACTTGGCTCTCACCCTTAGATGGCTTTTACTGAGATTTTCCAGCGTCATTTCACCTGCCTCAATGACAGCCATTGTCTTCCAGCCAGAACACTCAGGTTTGTTGTTATGCATGCAGAGGTAGCTGGCTTTAGTCTAGTCTAGAACCTTCTAAAAAATATTGTACTGAAAGCCAGGAGAATATTCCACGAAGTTAACTTTTTTAGTGGTTCTTAGGGGCAAATGCCTTAATTTCTATTATGGTCAAAGAAAAGGGCCACTTAATACAGAATGCAGTTTAATCACTTAATAAAGAATGCAGTCAGAGAACAGAGGTCATGCTCCTGGGGTGTCTCTCCATGGGCAGAATGATGCTTCCGCTTGTCCAAGAGGCTCCTATAAGTCCAAAGTGCTCCTTTTAGAGTCTAAGACTCTGGGTGGAACCAGATTTTTTAAAAGAGGGCTAAATAACAAAATTCTTAAGTATAACTGATAAAATGAAAATGATTCTTATTTTGAATATGTTTCTTTTATTAGGGTGAACTTCTAGACAAAGTCCACAAGTTAAAATTTAGCAGAAATTTTAGTTTCGTTTTTGTATTACAAAGGTATCAAAAGAAAATAGAAGCTAGTGTGAATAGATTTGTTGTTTGGGGAAATCCGATTCCCACAGAAGACCTTTTTTTTAATGACAATATGTGATGAGTTTACAGGATTGTCTCCCACCTATAGATAGTACCAGTGTTTTTAAAGGATACGATTTTCATATTTTTGCTAACTTTGAGTAAATATTTATTGAAAGCATAAACTGTGAAGATTCAAACAGACCTAGTTTTAGAGTTGACATTATAGGTCCAGTAAACGTATCTTTATGGAAACGTTTGACCTTCTTTCTACTGTCATTTTGCTCTTCAGTTATGGTGATTCAGTCGGTAAAGAAACTGTCTGCATTGCAGGAGACCCTGGTTCAATCCCTGGGTTGGGAAGATCCCCTGGAGAAGGAAATGGCAACCCGCTCCAGTATTTTTGCCTGGGAAATCCCATGGACAGAGGAGTCTGGCAGGCTACAGTCTATGGGGTCACAAGAGTCGGACACGATTTAGTGTCTAAACCTTTCTACCTTGAGATAATAGATTCCAAGCATAAAAATAACTTACATTTCTAAATGCTAGTTGTTATTGTGTGCTTTTAATGGTATTAATATTTTTTCTTTTAGTCTCTTTTCCTAGAGGATTTGTTTTTTCATAACTTTATGGATTTTAGCTTAAAAGGATTCTAATTGGCAGTTAAGTTTTGATTTGTGGCTAGAAAATGGTTCTGCTTGTTGTGACTTTAACGCTTATACTTGCTAGGCTTAAATACAGGATGGTTGGATGTCCACTTTGGATCTTTATTTCTTGAACAGAAGAGCTTTACTCAACTTGTTTGACTTCTGATTTGACCAGGAGAAAGAAGAAAAGTTTGACCCAGCCTTAATTTGCCAGAGGGCTTTTGTACCCTGTAGCCTTGGGACAGCATGTTTATGCCATGCTGTGTTACACTGAGCCCACCCCCCACCCCCCATACCCCCCCCAAAATGATTCTGGTCTT
>SJYX01008896.1:12521-109260 GCA_006410675.1 Oreotragus oreotragus
GACTGTAGCCCGCCAGTCTCCTCTGTCCATGAGATTTCCCAGACAAGAACACTGGGGCAGATTGCCATTTCCTTCTCCAGGGGACCTTCCAACCTAGGGATCAAACTCGCATCTTCTGCATTGCAGGAGGCTTCTTTACCCCTGAGCCGCCACAGAAGCCCCAGGTCACCTCTTCTTAACTAGTAATTTCTGGAATTAAACTCCAGGGAGCTAATATTATAAGGCAATCTGACACCCAGACCCACACCAAATTTCCTTTCTCCACTGAATTCCCCATTATACTTTGACTTCTCCAGACAAATATCCTCCCTATCTAATATTTCCTTAAAAGGAGGTACTCTCCAAAAGAGAAGTGAGGGAAATACTAAAGGATCTTTTTATTGCTGAGAGGGAAGTAAGAGCCAAACCATAGCTTCTGCCTCCACAGTCCCACAAAATTTTGTGCTCCCAGGTTGGAGCTAAGTCCACTACTGCTGGGTTTTCCCATCTGCACTGCAGGTTATGAGTCTGTACCTCTGAGTCTTTCCTGTGGCCACTGTTCATAAGCAGGAGAGGAAATTGAGAACTCTTTTGCAAACTACTGGTGACATATTAGAATATGAAATAAGGTTCCTGGACTCCTTGATCAAAAGGGGGCAGATAGGACTTCCCTCCTGAAAACAGAATGTAGGAAATAAGTCATTTAAAGCATTTCAATGATGAGACAAGATTTTATACATAAGCCCCAAGTTCCTCTAAGACTTTCATTTTATTTCTTCAAAATTTATTTCATGTTATTACCATATTCTGCTGAATATATTAGTTGAAATAGCTCTGCTCTTCTGACCTGAGGGTCAGAGGTTTGACGTTCAAGATACCATGAAATCTTCTCTCAGATGAGAAAAGCAAAGAGAATTTTGACTGATTATCAGAGGCTGGAGTGGAGTGGACTTTACTGATGTTCAAATATATAAAATAAGGAATTTCTCACTGGCAATTCCTGACAATATTACATGACTCTGGTTGTCAATTATCTTGATTAGAAATATTAAAAAGAGGAAGGAAAATATTTGGCTCGGGAATCCTTGTAAAATGTGTTTAAGGAAGGCCTTACCAGTTCAGCCCATCACAGTGATGAGACTTCTGTCTGGAAAAGTCCTTAGGTATCTCAGCCAAATACCAAGGCCTCAAGAGAATCTTCTAAACCAATAATCATGCCTTTTCACAATTCTGTGTTGACTCAGGGCTCGGATTTGTTTTCCTTCCCCTCTGAAAAGGTCTAATGTTTCCATGTCATAACATGTTATGATGAAGCTCTTTGTGCACCAATAAAAGAATTAATTCCTCTGATACTTCAGCAGAGGGTAAGGAGGAAGAGAAAGTATTGCTAGAGAAAGAGGAGGAAGAGGACCAGAATAGAGTCAAGGAAGTGGAGGAGAAAAGGAAGAAAAAAGAGCTAGAGGAGAAGCAGAGACACCTCTTCTGAGACACTCATCCTGGCTTGGCTCCTCAGGCTGATCTCCTGGATAATGCTGCATTTCAACTGTTCAACCTCCCTGGTTCCATTTCTTCTGCAATTTCAGAAGTAATCTTAGCTTTTTCTTATTTCAGGGCAAATAGAAATACTAGTCTCCCAGCAATGATTAAATGTGAATGCTCCAATTTGGGAAGGGGAGGAGGGACTGGGCAGTCAGGCATGAAGCTGATCCTTACATACTTTATTCTCCTCTCTCCTCCCCTCCCCCAGAATCCTATCTTATTTAGGAATGCTTTTTGAAATGTCATTTTCCTATGCCTTGTGTTCTACGTGTAAGTATTTTGAGACTCTGTGGGAAACGAATGAGAGTCTTTCACAAGCTGTCATGGATGGGCATGATGATAGTAATGACTCATGTTTACTGAGCACTTACCATGTGTCATGTTCTGGGCTACTCCTTGACATTTCTCATCTCATTTATTCTTCCTTACATCTTCCCTGGTGGCTCAGAGGTTAAAGCATCTGCCTGCTATGCAGGAGACCTGGGTTCGATCCCTGGGTCGGGAAGATCCCCTGGAGAAGGAAATGGCAACCCACTCCAGTAACCTTGCCTGGAGAATCCCGTGGACGAAAGCGCATGGTGGGCTACAGTCCACGGGGTCGCAAAGAGTCGGACACAACTGAGCGACTTCACTTTCACTTTCACAGCTCCATGAACAGTTTGCTGTCATTCTGAACACTGAAAATGAGGGAACAAAGGCAGAGATTAGGGACAGAGTGGATGGTAGAATGGTGACTCAAATTCAGGCAATCTTAGTTACCCCCATGTGAAAGAACAGAGTGATATTAAAAAAGGATAAAGAACAGAAAGAAAAAGAAAGGCATTTCCAAAAGAACCAAGTCCATTAGAGTGACTCTTAATGACCTGGGGAATCTGAACTCTGGGTATAAAAAATTAGCAGTGATTGGTTTTATAAAATCAAACAACAAACTGTTATCTTCACCAACAGCTGTCAAAATCACAGAATTTTTGTAGGCATTTTTAACTGAGCTCTCTCAGGTTCCTAATTTGTCAAAAGGTAAAAATAATGCCTGTTTCCCTCCCAATCACATTAAACATGCTTTGAAAAAAAAAATTGAGAAGTGACATGTGTTCAATTTTACAAAACCTCTGCAAGCTTAATTCTGTTTATCATATGAATACCCTATGGTTTTCATAAGTTTAAGAGCAATGGGCAAATCTGTAGTATGGAAATAAAAATAAACTTTTTCTAACATAAAGAGCAAGTGTCAATATCTTGCTGCCTGGAGCATGACACTAATAATGACCCTGGTGGATATAAATTCAAGCTAATAATTATTTTGAATAAACCTGGTCAGCCACTCCAGATACAATGATAGCCAAGTTATCTCTGACTTTATATTGCATTTGCTGGAGCAGTTCATCTGGAAAATGGGCAGTGTTTACTAACTGTATCCACAAAGGAGGGAAATACTGAGGCAAGTCCACTCTGCCAGTGTTAACTCTTTTTATCAAGACATTTGGATTAGCCTACATCATTCTAAACTTCCTCAATATTCAAGGCTCTAATAACAAGAGAGTTTTGTTTTTAATAAGAAAGTTTTCATTCAGTAATCTCTGTGCCATTAACCTTAATAAGGATAATGATTAAATCATTATTTAAACATTAAATTAAGAAAGTTTAGGAACTATTACTGTCAATAAAGGAAAATGCATGCGTACTCCTACCATAGTATAGTTCTTCATATATAATAATAATGCTAATGATAATACTTTGACCGCCTGATGAGAAGAGCCAACTCATTGGAAAAGACTCTGATGCTGGACAAGATTGAGGGCAGGAAGAGAAGGGATCCACAGAGGATTAGCCAGTTGGATGGCATCACTGATTCAATGAGTTTCAGCAAACTCCTGGAGATCGTGATGGACAGGGAGGCCTGGTGTGCTACAGCCCTTGGCGTCCACAAAGAGTTGGAAATGACTAAACAACTAAACAAGAACAACAACAAAATGCTAATATCACTACTGATAATTCAGTTCAGTTCAGTCGCTCAGTCGTGTCCGACTCTTTGCGACCCCATGAATCACAACACGCCAGGCCTCCCTGTCCATCACCATCTCCCAGAGTTCACTCATCCCCCCCCCAAAATGATTCTGGTCTTTTAATGCATACTTGAGTTCTTGAGATAACTATTCAGACTTTTATGGATACCTTCTATAAATTTCCTTTTTGTTTGGCTGGGTGGGAAGACCAGAATTGAAATATTCCTCAATTTTAACAGAAGTGATTTTGCAACTGAAATGATAGTACAATAGAGACATATTAAAAATCTCTTTAGAAGAGCAGAAGTAGTTTATGGTGAGACCAGAGATAAAATCAGTCTGTTGAAAGGTAACAACGTCTGTGAGAAACGTGAGCTTTGTTCTCATTGGACGTAAGCTGACCAAGAACCACGGCTTAGACGACTTCTTGTCATTTGTTCCACACCACCCTCTATCCCTAGCCTTCTCCCTGGGAGAAGGGCCAAAGTTTGAGCCATGTGTTTGCTGTGAGCCCTTAAGATCATCATCTTTAAACAGAGTTAGGCAGGAAGGAGGCTCTGGCCTGAGGAAGGCCAGGCATTTGCCCAGCGTGGGCAGGCGAGGGGGCTGGTTAAACTCACAGACGTGAGTCAGACTTTGGGTTCAGATTCCAGCTCTGCCACCTATTAGCTCTGCAAGTTTTTTCATCTCTTTGTGCCTCCAAACCCGAGCCAAGTATATCTACCCGACACGGGTGTCTCAAGTATTAAATGGCACCAAATAAACACCCAGTGAACGCCAGCCTCTATTACTTTGTGTGACGATCTTCTGCCTTTCCATTCGCTGGCATTCTTGAAATGCTTGAGTTCCCGTAAAAGTTTATTTTTGTACGTGCCGTTAACATGGTAGCAGCGCTTACGCTTTTGCATATTATGGCAGATGGCTAGAGTTTTCAGAACAAGCATAATGTAAATAATGTGTGTTTACTTGGTTATGCCTTTACCCAACATACAATCAGTTTATTTTCTGTTTCAGAAGGCAGAAGTGTACGTGGGCTGAGTAGCGGGTCTGGTATGATCTCAGTAACACACGTGAACTTAGGATTGGTGTCTGGGAAAAATGATACTTAATTGTTTTGAGATTATCTACGACTGTATCGTGACAGTGAGATGGGCTGACTGAGCACGTGGCTGTGTGCTCATCAGCCTGTTACGTTGGGGGCTGCTCTTATCGCAGGCCCAGAAATCATTGGGAATTTGGCTCTTTGCACCTGGCAAACTAGGGCTTCCCTAGTGACTCAATGATAAAGAATCTGGCTACTAATGCATGAGATGTGGGTTTGATCCTGGGCTGGGAAGATCCTTTGGAGAAGGACATGGCAACCTACTCTAGTATTCTTGCCTGGGAAATCCCATGGACAGAGGAGCCGGGTGGGCTGCAGTCCTTGGGGTCACAGAAGAGTCACATGGGACCGAGCGACTAAATGACAACAACCTGGCAAATGAACCAGGAACATCTCTATCTTCACTGGTCTGTAGGGTCACAGGGAGCTGAGGGTGCTGCCTGCAGACCCTCCTCAACATATTAGAGACCACACGAACAGAAACAAACAATGACAAAGGATCCAGACACAATGTAATCTGAGGACTGTGTAACCTATTGTTAGCATTTTAAAAATTTAAGACTTTGAAGGCACATTCTGGTCTGTTTTTTCTTTTCTTTTTTAAGATTTTCCTTTCATCCTCAGCTTCATCTTTATTTACTTTTTTTTTTTTTTTTTTCCAATTTAAAAAAATGTTGGCTGCACTGTGCAGCTTATGAGATCTTAGTTGCCTGACCAGGGAATGAACCTGGGCCCTTGGCAGTGAGAGCAGAGTCATAACCACTGGACTGCCAGGGAATTCCTTGTTACTTCTTTTATTAGGTCGAGCCATGTGAACTGGAAATATTAGCTTTTGACCTATAAAAATGGCAGTTTCATCTGTCCCACCTAATGCATAAATACCAGACAAGATATACAACATTTTCCCTGCTAGCTGATTATATCTAAATACAGATACTTGTGCTGTAATATGGGTTAAAGATTGGCATTTAGATTTCAAATGCCAGTTTCTTATTTTGCTTTTGGGATGAACCTCAAGGAGACTGGGGTAAGAGGATTTTCATTACTTGCTTAATGATATTGTTTCATTGCATGTTAATTCCTCATTAAATCTTCTGCTCTGATGCCAAATCTTATGATAATGGGTGGCTTGATGAGAAATCCAAATGCTATCATGGTTCATGAGTCAGATTCAGACTGAGGGTCACTTCCAGCATAAGCCAACTTACCAAAGTCACAGGCTGCCCATCACTTGTTCAGAGTTCATTTGAACTATAAATTAACAGTTACCCATTATATCAAAGCTCTTAGAACTATACTCAGTCACCAAGGGGATTCATTTGGAAAGCAGTATTTTAACACAACCAGATTCTAATTCAAATCCCAATCACAAAATGATTTCTATAGAAATATCCCTTGATTCTCTTCTCTGCCCCTGTTTCTCTTTGTACTACACTTCCTGTCATACCTTGTTAACTCTGCTATCACTAGTAAAATTCTAATAGCATTGCATAATTAGTTCCTACAAGGACACTTCTTGCCCTGTGCTTTTGACCCAGATGAAAGAATGCCACCTTGACCATTCTTTCACTCATTCATTGTGCAGACATTGAATACCCACAACAGGCCAGTCCCTATCCACAGGGGTTTATATCTGAGAAGAAGAGACAGAAGTGGACAGCATGATTGAGGGCTTAATTGGAATATTTCTACTGAGCGTGTGACGTGCACACAGAAAGTCCATTAGGCCTCAGTGAGGGGAGTGTAGAAAGCCCAGAAAAGGTGATTGAAACTGAGCAGTAGCTCACCAGGAGAAGGAAGAGAACTGAGTCAGGTGGAGGGAGCAGCAAGCCCAGGGGGCTTAGGTGAGTGAGTGAAAGTCACTCGGTCATATCTGACCCTTTGCGACCCTATGGACTGGAGCCTGCCAAGCTCCTCTGTCCATGGAATTCTCCAGGCCAGAATTACTGAAGTGGATATCGCTTCCCTTCTCCAAGGGATCTTCCCAACCCAGGGATTGAACCAGGGTCTCCTGCATTGCAGGTGAATTCTCTACCAGCTGAGCTACTAGGGAAGCCCTGGGCTTAGGTAAATAGGTGGGTAAATCTTCACACTTGGATCATATCAGAAAATGGATTAAAATAATTTGATTTGTTTAGTTGTTAAGTTGTATCCAACTCTTTTGCAACCTTGCAGGTTGTAGCATGCCAGGCTTGTCTTTTCATGGGATTTCCCAGGCAAGAATACTGGAAACGGTTGCTATTTCCTTCTCTGGGGGATCTTCCCAACCCAGGGATCAAACCCTCATCTCCTGCATTGGCAGGCGGATTCTTTACCATGAGACACCTCTAAAATAATGTCGATTTTCCTCACTATCGATATTTTTACTTCCACGGTATTGATTCTACTCTTTGCTCATTCTTATTAACATTTACAGATTGGTTCTATGATAGGTTGTTTGGTCTGCATTTCCTTATGACTGCAATTTTTTAAAATTGAAGTATAGTTACTTTACAACACTATGGTAGTTTTAGGTGTACAGCAAAGTGATTGCCTTTTACTCACATATTCCTCTTCAGATTCTTTTCCACTATAGGTCATTACAAGATCTTGCAATATAGATTATGGTATAGTTACCTGTGCTCTATAGTAGGTCCTTGTGGTTTATCTGTTTTATACATACTAGTGTGTACATGTCAATCTCAAATTCTTAATTTATTTCCTCACCTCTTTCTCCTTTGGTAACAATAAGTTTGTTTTCTATGTTTATGAGTCTATTTCTATTTTATAAATAAGTTCATTTGTATCTTTTTTAGATTCTACATGTAAGTGATACCATACGATATTTGTCTTTTTTTCTGATTTACTTCACTCAGTATGATAATCTCTACACCCATTTGTGTTGCTGCACATGGCATTATTTCATTCTTTTTAATGACTGCATAGTATTCCAGTGTGTGTGTACACACATGCACGTACATACATACATACATATACGCCACATCTTTATCTGTTCCTCTGTCAATGGACATTTAGGTTACTTCCATATATGATTGCAGTTTTAAACTTCATATCATTATGTTTTTCATTTTGTCTTTGAGGCCTCATTTAATTGAATGCATATTCTTCTTAAACTATCTATAGAGAAGCAACTGTTGAGGATTTCTTCTGTTCCTTGAGTTTTGTTTTCTGATAGAGAGATGGGGATCAAAGATAAAAATCACTGTGTTGGTCCATGCCTTTTCCGTCTCTCTCTTTCCCCTCCTTGTTACAGTGTGGGTGGTTTCATGCATTTCTTTTCATTTTGATCATGCTTGGGTAGTTCAGGTCACATTTTCTACTTGTTCTGATACAATGAGGACCACTTCCTGACCCATTTGCCATACTGTCAGATGATGCAGTATTTTTCTTTATTTTGTGATCCATTCATGTTGGTTGTTGCTATGGGTGTGCGTGCCAAATCACTCAGTCACGTTAGACTCTGCAGTACTATGGACTGTAGCCCGCCAGGTTTCTCTGTCCGTGGGATTCTCTGGGCAGGAGTATTGGATTGGATTGCCACTTCCTTCTCCAGGGAATCTTCCTGGCCCAGGGATCGAACCCTTATCTCCTGTATCTTCTCATTGGCAGGCGGGTTCTTTAACACTAGAGCCACCTGGGAAGCCCCTTTTGTTGCTATAGCCTAATGTAAGAGCCCGAGGAGGGGGAAAACCAAACCGAGGTGGAATGTGGTCTTCACTGGGATACCTGGGCTCAGACTTCCCCCTGCTAAGAGTTTGCTAAATGTTCTGCATCACTGTTCACGTTGCTTGCTTAAGGTTAGGGGAATGGGTCTGCCAGAGTCAGCCTGCTTTTAATTCATTCCTCCCATCCCTGGTGAATTTCTAGAGGCTTCATTCCAATCAAGACCAGCTTTACACTTGACTGTCCATCTTTTTACTCATTCCTCTCCTGAAGCAGTTTCTGCTGCTCCTAGAGCAGAAAATAGAGAAGGCCACACACTTTACTTCTTTTTCTGTGTCTTCAGAAATTTGTTTCTTAGCTTGATCATGTGGTTCTGAAGTTTAATATATTAGGTTATATATCGTTGGATGCTCTTGGTGTAGTATTTTTGCCAGTTTTTAGTAATTGTGTTTTTTAGGGCGCTGTTGCTCATTTTGTTCCTTGTTGTGGGAAGGATATTCTGTGATTTAGCTTTCAGCAGTCATCATGACCTGATTGTTTTGCCAGTTAGATGACCACAAACAACCTTTCTAGCTCTAACTGATTCATTTTCTAAGGATTCAGCCAAGATTTCTTTGGTTTGGAAGTAAATTTACTTATTGTTTATTCAAAAACGTAAGGAGAAGTATGTTAGGGTCATAGATCATGACTCTGGGAGGCACCGTTGGCCCACCTGCCTCCATCTTCACCAGATGCCCATGCCAATTTGTAGCCCAAGTTTGGGTCAGAGGAAAGAACTTGGTGTCCGCATCTTCCCTCCTTTGCCATGCAGGCTCCATCAGATCTCCGTATTTTTGCATCGTCATGTGCCTAGGCAAGGTTGTTTAGCAGCCCTGTCCAAGAAGTCATCATGCCTGATCCATGAATCAGTTTGTCTAAGATGCCATAAAAGCAATGTGACTTTGCAAACACCACCCAATCCCTTGGGAGACTTACCGCTTCTAGGATGAAAACTTCCGTCAGCTCTAGAAACTAGAGCCTCAAACGCCTATGTAATTGCCCTAGTTGGCAGTCTTGCTCGGAATCATCCTTTTTCCATGGCATGGGCTGTGTGAGAATTGAAGGCACTTGGGAATGAGTGGGTTTGGTGTTTGGCTTATAGTCTTCAGTGTGCCTGACACCATGGATGTGTTTTGGGTAACACTCCCCTACTCTTTACAGAGAGACCTATAGAACGGTTACCTACTTTTCCATAACTTTTTCTTTTTTCTTTTTATTTATTTATTTTTATGATTTGGGATTTATTTATTTATTGTTTAAATTTATTTTTACTTTATTTTACTTTACAATACCGTATTGGTTTTGCCATACATTAACATGAATCCGCCACGGGTGTATATGAGCTCCCAATCCTGAATCCCCCTCCCACCTCCCTCCCCATATCATCTCTCTGGATCTTCCCTGTGCACCAGCCCCAAGCATCCTGTATCCTGTATCAAACATAGACTGGTGATTCATTTCTTAAATGATAGTATACATGTTTCAATGCCATTCTCCCAAATCATCCCACCCCCTCCCTCTCCCTCAGAGTCCAAAAGTCCGTTNGAGATGGCTAGATGGCATCATTGACTCAATGGACGTAAGCTGAGTGAACTCTGGGAGTTGTTGATGGACAGGGAGGCCTGGTGTGCTGCAAATCATGAGGTCGGAACGAGTCAGACACAACTGAGCGACTGAACTGAACTGAACTGAACTGAATGTTCACCGTAGCACTATTTACAATAGCCAAGGCCTGGAAGCAACCTAAACATTCATTGACAGATGAGTGGAGAAAAAAGATGTGGTGCATATATAAAATGGACTATGACTCAGCCATGGAGAAGAATGAGATAATGTCATTTGCAGCAACATGGGTAAACCTAGACACTGACTTACTGTGTGAAGTCAGTCAGAGAGGGAAAGACAAATATTCTAGGATATCATTTATATGTCAAGTCCAAAAAATGATACAAATGAACTTATTTACAAAACAGAAACAGACTCACGCTCTTAGAGAACAAAAGTATGGCTGTGAGAGGGGAACGATGTTGGGGAGGGATAATTAGGGAGTTTGGGTTTGATATGTATACCCTACTATATTTAAAATGGATAACTAAAGGATCTACTGTATAGCATAGGGAACTCTGCTTAATTATGTAAGCAATCTAAATGGGGAAAAAAATAAAAAAGATAAATGCATATTTATAACTGAATCACTTTGCTGTATACTTGAAACTGATACACTATCAATCATCTATACTCTAATATAAAATATAAAGTTAATAAAATAAAAAATAAAATGTTAAAAAAAATCAGATCCTGTCAATTTTATCCCTTACAGATCTTTAAATCCTTTCTTTTCCTCCCGTGCCTAACTTCAAGCAGATAAAGGTGACTTCTATCTCTTGTCTGGACTTCCCCAATAATTTCCTACTCTAGAGCGTGCTCCCCCACTCTAACCTAATCACCCCACGCCTTCCCATCCACCCCCACCAGATGTGTATAAGAGACAGATAGTAAGCAATAANAATTCTTTACATGAACTTGTAAGAACCTGTAGGGTCAGCTTCCTATCAGCCCTCACCAGCCTTTGCTGCCCTCAGTGATGCTGGTCTTCAGTTCACTGCAGTCTCTCTCCTCCTGTTTCCACTCCCTGCCTATCAGCTTTGCAGATCTCCTTGGGTGTCTTCCTGAAGGACACTGCCTGACACTTAAACTATTTCAGCTCTCTTACCACATGTCTTTATTTTTTTGTTCTTCTGTAGACAACAGTAGGCATGAGTTATGTAAAATAAAGAATAAAACATTATTGGGCCACAAAGGGCCCCAGGGTGAACTATAATCCTGAAGTTTATTTCTATCATCCCAATGTGGGACCACACACTAGCAAGTGTGTAAATATATGCTTGATTCTTAGCTTCAGTGAAGAGCATTAAAATGCATTACCAAAGAGTTAAGTTAATCCAGATTACCTGGAGAGGTGCTGACTCTAAGATAAGGTATTTGTACTAAAAACAAATCATTTTCCTGGTATAAATCTAGCATATTCTTTAGATAAATCCTGGTCTTCTCATTCACTGTTTTCTCCTGGCTTGGGTTACTCTTGTCATTCAGCTCTCCCTAACGACAGCATTCATTGTGCCATCACAAAGCTCTTCTTATTTATTACCTCTCAGACAATTGTTCTTTAATTTTTTTGCTGTTTTGTAAATTCAGGAGATGTTCTTTTAAAAGATTACATTTATTTTCCCCTATGTATTTTAAAAGATACAAATCTACTAAGACTTCCCACAGATAAATACAGAGATCTATGACTCATAGCTTATACTGTCACTCAAATTCATTAACCCCTGAATATTATTACCAAAGATTTGGGAGCAATAAAGGCATATCTCTGTGGCCTCCTTCATTTCTGTCTGTATCCCATCACCATTTTTCCTTTAAATTTTTTTTCATTTCATGCTTTGCCTAGAATATTCTAACTTGCTTTCTCTCCAATTTTCTCTTTGGTTAAATCAAAACATGCTTTTCTGAAAAAAGGAAAGTAAAGGAGAAGAATTCCTATGATCTGGAGACGTTCCTTATTAAAAACATACTCACTTTCTCTAAAAGAGATATAAACATTGACTTCCTGAATATGAAAGTTTCAGTAATAAAATATCATCTTTAACAATGATAGAGAAAACAACACTACAAGTTCCTACTGACAAAGATCTAATTTATAACAAGCCATTTAAGATACTCTCATAGGATGGAGTACGTTGGTGTTTGTTCAGAACACTTACGCCCATGATTACAGAAATTATACCTGTAATGTCAGAATATTTTTCTTTCTTTTCAACACCAAGGTCATTGTGTGTGTTGTGGGAATTGGGTGAAGCGGTGTGGAATGAGGAAAGGGTTACTGGCTCTCACAGTTTCATAGACAATTTAAAAGGAGTTCATGACAAAACTGTGAAGTATCTATTACTTCAGCATATATTAAATGCTGAGGTCTTCAAATATTGTACTTTTTTTTAAGTCTTTATGATGAATTTTCTAGTTCCTTTTTATTTTTGTTAAAGCTGATCTTATCACATATAGAACCATTAACCTACAAATGAAGTCAAATTACGTTTTCTTAAATGTTTGCATATTAACAGATATAAGATGGTATTATTTTTGTTATTATTTTTAAACTAGGTATCTAGAATTTTATATTAAGAAAGTAAATGTTTGGGTGTCAAAGGTACAAGCTTCCAGTTATAAAATAGTCATGTGGATGTCATGTACAGCCTGGTGACTCTAATTAATAAAACTATATTGTATATCTGAAGGCTTCCCTTGTGGCTTAGCTGCTAAAAAATCCACCTGCAATGTGGGACACTTGGGTTTTGCTAAAAAATCCACCTGCAATGCGGGAGACTTGGGTTCAACCTCTGGGTTGGGAAGATTCCCTGGAGAACTGAAAGGCTAACTGGTCCAGTATTCTGGCTTGGAGAATTCCATGGACTGTATAGTTCATGGGGTCACAAAGAGTTGGACATGACTGAGTGACTTTCACTTCACTTCATGTATATTTGAAAGTTCCTAAGAGTAGATCTTAAAAGTTCTCACCACAAGAAAAAAATTATAACTGTGTACGGTGATGGATGTTAACTAGGCTTATTGTAGTGATCATTTTGCAATATACACAAGTACCAAATCATATGACGTATACTTGAAACTAACATGGCAATTTTGCCTCAATTAAAATATGTATTTTAAATAGTGCAGGTTTATCTTTTTAACATAATTAGTTTCATTCTATTTCTTACTATCTTCACAAAACTCTATTCTTTCATAGTTGCCCCACAGACTCAAACTCACTTTCTGTAGGAAATGCTTCCAATGTAAATTACCTCTTCATCTGGGCATACTCTCCTGTTGATTTTAGTAATCCAGGTTATAAGTACTCATGGTCATTTATGTATTGTTTGGCAAGCATTATTTCTTGTGTATGTCCTGAACTCTCAACTAGAATGTAAACTGAAGGGAAACATTAAAATTAAACATTCACAGAAAAATTACAGGCTGTAATGTCAAAAAGAAAAGTTCTAATCTTCCATCATTTTCTGTTAGCTTTACCACAATTAATCTTCCTAAACCTTAGATTTTAGTAATCCAGGTTATAAGTACTCATGGTCATTTATGTATTGTTTGGCAAGCATTATTTCTTGTGTATGTCCTGAACTCTCAACTAGAATGTAAACTGAAGGGAAACATTAAAATTAAACATTCACAGAAAAATTACAGGCTGTAATGTCAAAAAGAAAAGTTCTAATCTTCCATCATTTTCTGTTAGCTTTACCACAATTAATCTTCCTAAACCTTTATTTCCTATTTGTAAAATGCAGAAAACAATGGTACCTAGTTCCTAGGCCAACTATTGGAATCACATAATTTAATATAGAGATTTATTCAATAGCTGGCATACATTAATAATTCACTATTATTATTATTAAATGCCTCAAAAAAACCTCCTATTTTCCTTGGTTCTCTTATATTCATACATATATACTTATCTATCATAGTATTTAATATACAGTGGGTTCCTAATATATGTAGTTTTGAATAAGACTAGAGATTATTAATTATTAGTTATTACTATTATTGTTATTATTACCAATTATTAGTGTAATCTTGTGAACACTGAATTTATACTGGGATAATCATGTGATTATAAAGCAAGTCTTGTGACTTTATATAATTTACTATCGACATGTGAAAATAAATAATCTTTTCTAAAAGTATCTGCTTTCTGTATTTCGAGGTCATTTGAGTTGTTCATAGGATAAAAGTTAAATAAAGGCCGAAAGCATGAGATGGTAAACTCTGGGTGGAGAGTTCCCAGAGCCTGGTTTGAGTTTTGAGTTCTCTAACTCAAATGCCACAGACAGACAGCTGCCGTGTGCCAGGCATTCCAATGTCAACACATTTCGCTGAACACATTCCAGGTGAGAGGCGTTTTTCTGAGCCTTGAGGATACAGTGGAGAGAACAAGACAGGTCCCATGCTCACAGCTTAGCATGCAGTGCCAGTGCACGGGTCCACAACAGTGGCACAAGAATAAAATTCTCTCCATGTCCCTAAGTTGTGGGGATCAAAGTTCAACTCCAAAGAATGGCCAGAGCCACACTGAATTGATCCAGACAGTACCATCATCAGCAAATGAGAATAGCTATGCCATTAGACTACATTGAGAAGTTAGACTTGCCTGTTTTCCATTTAATAGTTTTAGTATGTAATGGGAAAATCACTGAAGCTTCAGATATTCATTTGGGTATGGAGCACACTTCCTGGAATGAGGAACAAGGAGGGAGACTCAGAGAACAGGCTTTTCACCAACACTTCCTGCTCAAACTTGTTTCAGACAGACTGAACATTTTACAAGAACAGGTTTCTTATTATATTCCTTTTAGCCTCCTGGAATGAAATCAGCTGGCTGAGAACCTTTACAAAAGTATCAAGCCTTTTCAAACCTAAAGTAAGAAGGGGAGTTTTATTGAAAGCTTCTTTTTTTTAAATCCTATCCATATATCTGTATCTTCAAACATAACAAGTGTATGCATATTTCAGACACTTTCCTAATTTACAGTCTCAAAAAATATGGGTAAGTTAAATCAAATGTCAAATTCTAACACCTCTTACAAATAAACAGACTTACAAAAGCTCCCCTGGACACACTGATGGCAAGATTTAACCCATTGCTGAGAATTAGTGAAAAAAACTTTTAGAGAGCTATGTATTTAGAGGAAAGTCCCCCAGATTTTTTTGGGGAGTTAAAGAATTTTCAAGAGTAGGCAATGAACTCAATCATTGCTATATCAATTTTCTCTCAATAGTTCTAAAAAATTTTATTTGAGAAAATTTTCAAAGAAGGAAAACATGAATTCACCTAACCCAAGTCAAGAAAAAAATGACAACATCCTGATTCCAGAGCACTCCCATGACTCCATAAGCCTTGAAAAGTGAAAGTTAAGTTGCTCAGTAGTATCCAACTCTTTGTGACCCCACGGACTGTAGCCTACCAGGCTCCTCCATCCGTCCATGAGATTTTCCAGGCAAGAGTACTGGAGTGGGTTGCCATTTCCTTCTCCAGGAGGATCTTCCTGACTCAGGGATTGAACCCGGGTCTTCCTCATTCTAGGCAGAAGCCTTTACCGTCTGAGCCACCAGGGAAGTCCACAAACCTTCGAATTAGACTAAATTTCTTGGAGTCCATAACTAGAAATTCCTAAGAAGCATATAGAAATTATTGGCAATCAGAATGCATTTTTACCAGCGAAGACACTAGACCTTTGTACTTTCTCTTCCATGTACCTAGAATGTTCTTTCCCCCATTCCATACATAGCTTATCCCTTACTTTCACTTAACTCTCAACCCATAAACATTGTCCTTCAGGCCCCAATTTACAGCACCCTCTGCCTTGATCAGCGGAGAAGGTGATAGCACCCCACTCCAGTACTCTTGCCTGGAAAATCCCATGGGCAGAGAAGCCTGGTAGGCTGCAGTCCATGGGGTCACGAAGAGTCAGACATGACTGAGCAACTTCACTTTCATGCATTGGAGAAGGAAATGGCAACCCACTCCAGTGTTCTTGCGTGGAGAATCCCAGGCACAGGGTAGCTTGGTGGGCTGCTGTCTATGGGGTCACACAGAATCGGACACGACTGAAGCGACTTAGCAGCATCAGCAGCTGCCTTGATCTGAAGCCTTCTTTCTGAGTCATTCTTACTTCACTGATGTCCTGTTTGTGTTTAACCACACCATTTTTCTTCCTACCCACTTATATTATTTACATCTTCCAAACAGTATCTTTTTCTTAAATTCCCATCCCTGTCAACTTCCCATTCTGTCTGGCTTTCCAGCTAACTGTGGGAAGATGGGGACACAATCAAGCTGGAGGCAAAAGCAAGGTGATGCATTTTCTATCTTTTCATCACAACAGCTGGTTCTAATAGGATTCAAGAAATGCATTCCAAATGAGATGTGGGGTTCTGCTTCTCCATCAAACCAAGCCTACTGTATAGCACAGGGAGCTCTGCTCAGTGCTCTGTGATAACCTAAACGGGAAATTGATTTGAAAAAGAATAGGTACATGTGTGTATATAACTGACTCACTTTGCTCTACACCTGAAACTAATACAACAGATATTCAACTATAATCCAATATAAAATAAAAGTAAAAACAAGTTAAACCTTTGGCATCCTTAGATTTGATGTGTAAGATTTAAATGTTTTGCATATGCCCTAAAGGCTTATGATATGCGCTAATTTTCCTGAGTTTTGAACTTGAGTCTTCAGCAAGCCATTTAGACAACCATAATATCTCAACAGGCTTTACTGTTTTTCACAAATAATTGTTTAAAGAGTATATTGTGTTACCAAATTTGGGGATTTTTTTAAAGTTTCAGGATATATCTCTTATCTGTATCAAGCATTAGCTGCTTTTATTGTGGCTCCATTTTGTACATTATATTCCTAGTATGTGCATCAAAACTCAGGGTCTTTTATAAAGAGTTGTACATATTAACTTCACAGTGGAACACCACAAATGGGTTGTAAGATAATTAACTATAATTACTACTCCTTGGGAGAGTGGAAGTGAGAGTTAGAGGAGAAATAAACGATATACACCTTGGTACTGCATAAAAATTATCAAGGTGCCTACACAGAAGATAATAGAATATAATTAAGTTGAATTACCCCAAGCAGTATGAACCAAGTGTTTATTAAATTATGTTGAGGCAAATAGTATTGAGAAAAAAACATTTTCTGGTAGTCTGTAATAGAGGTAGGATTGACCTATAGACTACTGTAAAATGATACGGAGGTTCAAGAGGGAGGGGATATATGTACACTTATGGCTGATTCACACTGTTGTACAGCAGAAACCAACACAACATTGTAAACAATTATCCAATTAAAAATAATTTTTTTAAAGATATAGGAAGTCTCTTCTTACTTCTCTTGATTTTTGGCATTTTATGTAATCACATTTGCATTTCAGGATGGAAGGAAGAAAGAAAATAAATGAGTGTCCATCAAAAAATAAATAAATAAAAATAAAAGATATAGGAAATAAAGTGAAGCCTGCTACCATTAACAAAAAATAGTAACAATCAAAAGCTAATCACCCAGTGCTCAGATCTCAGCTTCCAATACTTTCTCCAATAAAAGGAACCAGAGCTACAAGAAAAAATAGCTGATGCTAGGGCTGGATCCTGGAGAAGGAAATGGCAGCCTACTCCAGTGTTCTTGCCTGGAGAATCCCAGGGACGGGGGAGCCTGGTGGGCTGCCATCTATGGGGTCGCACAGAGTCGGACACAACTGAAGCGACTTAGCAGCAGCAGCAGCAGCAGCAGCAGGGCTGGATCCAGGAATATACAAGACATCCAGAACAACTTGTAGTGCTAGAAAGTAAGAAAGGACTCAAAAAACAAGGGGATGGAGCATGTCAAGGGGACACAGGAGCCAAGCTGAAAGAGCTTTCAATGGCCAACCCGGGTCAGTCATCAGTCAGTGGCTCAGTGTGTCCGACTCTTTGCGACCCCATGGACTGCAGCACACCAGGCCTCCCTGTCCATCACCAAGGCCCAGAGTTTACTCCAACTCTTGTCCATTGAGTCGGTGATGCCATCCAACCATCTCATCCTCTGTTGTCCCCTTCTCCTCCCACCTTCAATCTTTCCCTTCAAGCATCAGGGTCTTTTCCAATGAGTCAGCTCTTCATATCAGGTGGCCAAAGTATTGGAGTTTCGGCTTCAACATCAGTCCTTCCAATGCATATTGAGGACTGATTTCCTTTAGGATGGACTGGTTGGATAACCTGAGCCAATTAACAAAATAATATGGATTAGATTATAGCCCAAACTATACAATATATGTCCATGAGTTCATACTTTTATAAAGAAATGCTTGAATAAATATACAAGTAAATAAATTAGGGAGCAAAGACCAATCTCACGTAGAGAAGAATCCAAATAATTTCTGTAAATATTCCCTACAAGTAGGGGACCTGAAGGCCCCATTCCTTGAATGTTTGCCACACTTAGTGATTTGAGTTTAGAGTATAGAAAGGTGTGGAAAAGCTAAATTTACACTAGACAAACACTACCTAAGTCAGATGATTAAGGTCAACATCAACCATGGATGAGGCAGGTTGATAGTATGGACCCTTAATATGTTCTGATGAGAAGAGCATGTCACCTCCATCTCCGTGGCTCCTTCTCAAAAACACTTATCTCCAGATTTACCATGAGAAAAACATTAGATCAACCCCAAATGAAAGACATTCCATAAAATACCCAGCTAGTATTCCTCCAAACTGCCAGAGTCCTCAGAAAGTCTCAGAAGCCATAATAGCCAAGAGGAGACCAAGGAGGCATGGTGACTTCTGGAAGTAGCCTGGAAGGAATCTTGAGGCAGAAAAATAAAAGACATTAGAGGAAAACTACTGAAAGCTAAATTAAGTGTGAAGTTTAGTTAACAGTAATTACCAGTGTTCATTTCTTGGTTGTGACAAAGGTACCCTAGAAATGTAAGATTTACGAGTGGAGGAAACTGAGAGTGGACTTTCCATACTATCTTTGCAGATTTTCTGTAAATCTAAAACTGTTATTTAAAGGTTTTAAAATTTTTAAATTAACCTATAATATTCATAAAGGAATACACTAGAAATCTTTATAACTAAAATGTTTTTGTCCCTTGGGAACCCAGAGTAATATTAATGATAAGAATAACAATAACTATCATTTATTGGACACTTAGGGAGCTGCAGCACGATGCAAAGGAAAACACATCTTATTAACTCATTTCATCCATGCAGCATGCCCATGAGCTAGATACTTACGTCACTACTTCTCTTTTACTGCGAGGAAACAGGCAAAGGGAGGTAAACCAGGGATGGATGGCTAAAGTGCTACTAAGCAGGGCTGCTTAAACAATAAAAGTTTCCCATATGACATCTCTCAGATTATACATCTGTATTCAGACATCAAAGGGATTATTTCACACAGAGGGTGCAGATTAGAAAATTATAATAGGATGAATTATTCCTAACAGGCAGAAAGAATATAATCAGATTTCTTACCCTAAGCTTAGGGTAGATCACAACTGTGTAACAGAATACTACCCAATTCTGGAATGGACATATGGTGATATAATCAATCCCAGGGATCTGAAGAGTCAATACTTACAAATGAACCAGGATTCATATAAGCCAGGTTTTACTTCTGAATGTCAATTAGATGCCAAAGATATGAAAATAGATGCAATAAGAGGGCTAGCCAGCCAAGAGCTGTACTTCTTTCTAGAATGGTGGTTCAAGAACCAAAATTCCTCTAAAATCTTAAGAAAAAGCCTGAAAATTAAAATCACCAGTCATTTTAGATCATGTTTTTGTTTTGTTTTTTGTTTTTTCCAAGGACTTTTTTTGTTGGGGGAGAAAAGGGAATCTAACAGAGCTAAGAACCGAAAGAAATGGGGAAGAGAGAAGACACCCAGACCTACAAGTGATCAATGCTGAGACAGCTGAGCAGCGGAGTTCAGATGAAAGTGCAAACAAGGTCAAGAGCCCTGGGCCAAGGGCAAACAAGGTGGGACCTGGCAGGGAACAGTGGACTTAGGTTGCTCTCTTATTTACTCTGGTGAAAGTTTGTCCCTGAAAGTGTAGTGAGAAAGAAAGAAAGCTAGAGCCAAGCCTTTCCCAGCTTCTGTTGTTTACTTAAATATAGATGGAAGAGCTGTGTCTGGTTCCCATTGTGGAAATGCCACAGTGTAACTCCAGCACCTGGAAGGGAACCTCACACGTACCACTCTTCCACAAACATTTGTTTACAGAATAAAATAATTCTCAACAAATTAGCTTCTGTTAAATTCCAGTTAACACCATCTAATTATATACTGAATGCATTCTGACAAGTGAATTCAAAATCCTAAATCACAGAGTGGGGGAAAAGGAAAAGGAAAGAGGTAAGTACGCTGATCAAATGTTCAAGATCCATTCACAAGCTCTTATTTCTAGATTAGTCTCTATACATTATGTCCTGACCTTCTAAAAGCAACTATTTTGTCTTCATTGCTCAAAAAATATTTATTGATCACTTTTGTCAAATCTCTCTCTGGCTCTGTGGATACAGACTAGAATGGGCAAAGTACTTTACTTCAGAAAACTCAGCATATAGAAGAATAGTTGTTATAACAGCTAACATTTGGGAAGGAAATCCAGAAAAGAGGGGATATGTGAATACGTTTAGCTGACTCACTTTGCTTTGCAGTAGAAACTAACATTGTAATGCATGAATACTCCAATAAAAATGTTTAAAATACTAAAAAATATTGGTCACATTTATTAGACATATGAGTCAGCACTGTTTTAAGCTTAAGGTTTAAGGTTAACCATTTAAGGTTACATGTATTAATGAATTAATTTAATCTTCCCAATAAATTTATAAAGTGAGACTATTATTGTTTTCATTTCCAAAATGACAAAACTATGACTGAAAAAGCTTGAGTAACTCACTCAAGGATATATAGCTAGGAAGTTACAGAGCTCAAGTCTGAACTCAGTAAAACTGAGTCCAGAGCATAAAGGTATGAAAAACATCCCATGAAGACATGTGTGATTTATAAAATATATCTGCAAAGCACAATGCCTAGTGCAGTAAAACAAACATCGAATATCAGTAATATCATCTGAAATTCTATAAGCCTTGCCAACCTGAAAGATCCACGCAGATGTGGATGTGTATGGGGGTAGCTGGGGAGGATGGTAATGGTTTAAACAATTTATAATGATCATAATAAGAGGGTAATTATCCAATTAAATTATACCAGCAGACTCACAGGAACTTAACCTCTAAATCTGTCTTTTAGGATCAAGAAAAACCTGTGGCATCTTTCGTGTTTATGGCCTGAGTCTTACTGGTACCCTCTTGGCAGTCTCCCTTCTTTGTTGCTCCTGACAATATGGCCTCAGAGGAGGAAGTAGGACTTTTCCTGGTGGCTCAGATGGTAAAGAATCTGCCTACAATGTGGGAGACCAGGTTCGATCCCTGAGTTGGGACGATCCCCTTCATGGTAAGCCACTCCAGTATTCTTGCCTGGAGGGTTCCATGGATAGAGGAGCCTGGCAAGCTATAGTCCATGGGGTCATAAAGAGTCAAACTCAACTGCGACACACACACACACAGAAGGCGAAGAAATTCACTTTATTCAGATTTTTTCCATTGAAAATTTTGTGGGAAAATGTGTTCATTGGAGATCTTGAGGGAAGCAAGAATTTCTCAGTAGTCAAAGAAGGGAAGAAATTCTAGGCAGAGGGAACAGCAAGAACAAGTATTCTAAAATCTCCAGAACACAGACGACGGGGGAGGAGGTGAAGACAAATGTGAAGAGCCGGGCAGGGGACGTTTGTGCATAATTGCATAAATTTTGCCAAAGAGTCATTGAAAGTTCTAAGTAGAGAATCAACGTGAACAATTTCAAGTTTAGAATCAGTGTACAGAAACTGGAGGTACATCCACCAGGAATCTACTGAAACAGTGAAGCTTCCCAAGAAAAACATGAGTGCTATTTTTTTGCGTGACACAGCACAAATGATGGTGAATATGAATAAAACAGAATGGATGTGTGAAACATGTTGTCAAGGTCAAATTCACCATCTCCAGTGACAAATTAGAATTTATTCATTCATTTATCCAAGGAATACTATGTTTTTGGCAGGGCTCTAGACACAGCAATGGACAAAACAAAATCTTTGCTTTATGATGCTTTATGATGCATTCTAGTAGGGGAAACAGAAAATAAACAAGTAAATTTACAACATGTTAGGTAATTATAAATACAATGAAGCATCTGCAGGATAAAGTATGCTGATGGGGGAGTGGGTGAGATAATGGGAGAGAAGGGAAGGGTGGTAAACAGAATGATGGTTCCCAGAATGTCCAAGTTTTAAACTTCAGAACCTGTGAATGTGTCATAAGACAAGGGGGAATTTAGTGTATACATGGAATTAAGGGGCCAATCAGTGAAGTATAAAATAAAGAGATTGTGTGTGTGTGTGTGTGTGTTGTTTGAGAGCATGCTCTAGCTCAGTTGCTCAATTGTATCTGACTCTTTGAGATCCGATGGACTGTAGCCCACCAGGTTCCTCTGTTCTTGGGCCTTTCCAGTCAAGAATACTGGAATGAGTTGCCATTTCCTCCTCCAGGAGATCTTTCTGACCCAGGGATCAAACCCATGCCTCCTACATTTCCTGTATTGGCAGGCAGATTCTTTACAGTCTGAGACACCTGGGAAACCCAAAATAAGATTACCCTAGATTTATCTGAGCAAGTCTGACATAATCACAACAGTCCTTAAAAGTGAAAGAGGAGATCAAAAGAGAGAGAGAGAGACATGGTAAGTCTAAGAGGAACTTGGCTTGATGTTGCTGACTTTGAAGGTGAAAAGAAGACCATGAACTAAGAAAGGTGGGTGTCCTCTAGCTCTAGATAGTGAGGACACAGATTCTTCCCTACAGCCTCCAGAAAGGAACATAGCCCTGCCAACACTTTGGTTTTAGCAGATTTCTGACTTTCAGAACTATAGGGTAATAAAATGGTATGGGTTAAGCCACCAAGTTCGTGCTGATAGTCACAATCAGAAATATAAATGGAGTGGGAGCCCCATCACTGGATGATCACTTGAGTGACAAGTAGTGGTGCTGGGTAGAGGAAACAAAAGGAAGAAGGGTTTTCTTTTTTGTTATTCAGAATAGGCATTTGAGAAAAATAATTAAGTCAATTTTGAAATTCTTACGAGTAAAGACACCAATAAGAATAACCAGGAGAAAACATTGAGAATATAATTGAATAGAAACACTAGAAAAAAATGTAGTAGATTAGGGACTTTTGCCTTGTTTTCAGTCAATTTACAAGTGGGAGTAGAATTCATAAACAAGAATGAGAATGTCCAGGTAGTGTTACTAGTAGCGTAGAAGTAAGGAA
The DNA here is from genome assembly GCA_006410675.1 of Oreotragus oreotragus. Lineage (NCBI taxonomy): Eukaryota > Metazoa > Chordata > Mammalia > Artiodactyla > Bovidae > Oreotragus > Oreotragus oreotragus. Next base: position 35,839 of record SJYX01008896.1, read on the forward strand.
TTCCTACCACAGAGACATTGAGAATATTCACTCAGAAAGAAGTTGGGGAAATAGCGACTTGCCAAGGAAAGACTGAGGGAAGGAGGAGAAGGGGGCAACAAAGGATGAGCTGATTGGGTGGCATCATCGATTCAATGGACTTGAGTTTGAGCAAACTCCAGGAGATAGTGAAGGACAGGGGAGCCTGGCGTGCTGTAGTCCATGGGGTCACAAAGAATAGGACACAACTTAGCCACTGAACAACAATAACACAAGGAGACTGTATCTCTAGATATATTTAACTCCACCTGAGCTCTCATTCTTGAGTCCAGACCCACATTTACCACCGCTTATGAAACACTTCCAGTTGAAAGTTGCATAAGCCTATCAAATCTGTTGTGTCCAAAATGAAATTAATCCCCTCATATACCTGATCTTCCTGTGGTGTCCTTACTTTCCGTTAAAGATACCTCCAGGAACTTGGTTATTTGAGGTGGAAATTCAGGGATTAATAATGTCTCTCCCTTTCTTTTACTAGTCTCTTCATAAAATCCTTTATTGGACTCTTATCAGCTCAGCCTCCTTTAGCCTCTTAATTTCCTCTGCTTCCCCTCATCCCCACTGTTCTTTTCCAGGTCATTATCATCTGTTAGCAAGACTACAACATTAGCCCCTCACAGGTTTTCTTGCCTCCCTCCACTCTATTCCCACAATGCTTCTAACATGCCATTCAAAACAATGCTCTTGTCACTGCCCTGCCAAAAACCCTTCAGTGGTTTCCTGTATCTCAAGGTAAAATAGAAAGCCTTTAGCGTGGCAAAAATTCCCTGAATGACCTCACTCTTGACCATGGCCCCAATTTCAATATCTCTCCTAAATCAAATGAAAAATCTGTCTTTTCCTAAATATGCTGTCTGTTTTCTCATGTGTCCCATCCTTTGCACAAATTGTCCCTCAACCTTTAAAAAACTCCACCCTTCTCCATGTGGATAATTTATCCTAGCCCTTCAGGACTCAGCTTACACTATACCTCCTTTAGAAATCTTTCCCAGACATCTTCAAAGTTTACTGAGGAGCTCCTCCAATGTGAACCCTTGTGCAGAAGAGATTTATTAAAAGTATATGAGGTAGGTCACAGACAGGATTAAAGACTGAAAATGCGAGTTTATGAAAAATGAGATAGAGAACAAGGACACTCTAGGGTCTGGAAATAGAAACTCCCAACACTGTTGTCAGGATGTCACCAATGGAACACATTTACACAAAGCTTATTTTTCACCCTTGTAGCATTCTCTCAGGATTCAAAATCCAGGGGGACAGTCTCATCGGCCTGGCTTGAATCTCATGATCATAACCTGGCTGAAAGAAGGCATGCATGCATGCTCAGTTGCTAAGTCATGTCCAACTCTTTGCAACCCCATGGACCGTAGCCCACCAGACTCCTCTGTCCATGGAATTTTCCAGGCAGGAATACTGGAGTGGGTTTCCCAGGTGGTGTATTAGTAAAGAACCCACCTGCCAATGCAGGAGACACAAGAGACTTGGTCTCAATCCCTGGGTTGGGAAGATCTCCTGGAGAAGGAAATGGCAACCAACTCCAGTATTCTTGCCTGGAGAATCCTACAGACAGAGGAGCCTGGTGGGCTACAGTCCATGGGGTTGCAAAGAGGTGGACATGATTGAGCATGCACACACACCAATACTGGAGTGGGTGGCCATTTCCTTCTCCAGGAGATCTTCCTGACCCAGGAATGGAAACTGAGTCTCTTACATCTCCTGCGTTGGCAGGTGTGTTCTTCACCACTGAGCCACCTGGGAAGCCCAGAAGAAGGCCTGTTGCTCAACATTTTCACCATCACCACACACATGGGGGAAAAGGTACTATGCCACATTAATCTCAAGATGCTGCTACTAAAGGAGCAGAATGCAAAGCTGCAATATGTGTCCACTACAGCCAGAGGCAGAGTGTGAGAATCACTGGACTCATAGTGTCAGAAATACACGTTTTCCCTAAAGTGTGGTAATACACTGGAGAAAACCAGGATGAACTTTGAGCTGTCTTGTTTTCGAAGATGGTATTTCATTATAACAATGTCTTATTAAGTCAGCCATTCATTAAAATGTGCTGCAGGTTAAAATCAGGGCCATTTCTTTCACCATCCGAAACAGAAAACTCAAAACAGACATCATGTACTAAAAATAATGTGATATTCCTTTTGAGTTGCATCATCAGTGAGGAAATTTCTAGGCTAGACTAATATCTTATAGGTAGTCCTAGGACTCATGAGAACAAGTAAAAGGCTACATTCCTCCTAAGAAGCAATGAGCATCTTTCCGTTACCTCTTGTTTTTCTTAAGGGCCTCATGAAATCACACGGTATAGCCCACTGTAGCATGGAATCACTCCCAATTTCAGCAGACGTCTGCCGGGCATGCCTAAGACTTTCCCTTCAGTTTCGTGTCCCTGCCATCCTCTACATGTCACAGGCACTCAGTTGTATTTCTTTTTCAATCAGAACTTGAGCTTCTCATTTGCAAAAGGGATGGGGCACGCAAAAACAGCAGTCCCTACCTTTTTGGCACCATGGAACCCATTTCTCAAAAGCCAATTTTCCACAGTCAGTGGGTGGGGTCGATACTTTCGGGATGATTCTCATAAGGAGAACGTGACTTAGATCCCTCACGTGTGCAGTTCACAGTAGGCTTTGCACTCCTATGAGAGTCTAATGCCACCACTGATCTGACAGGAGGCAGAGCTCAGGCAGTAATGTGAGCTATGGGGAGCAGCTGTAAACAGATGAAGCTACCCTCACTCACCCGCCACTCACCTCCTGCTGTGTGGCCTGGTTCCTACCAGGCAATGGACCAGTACTGGAGTTGGATGCTCACCCTATAGGAGACAAGCCTCCTTTCTATAATCTCTTGGAAAGATCACCTGAAAGAAGCTTTAGTGAGAGGCACACTCAGTGCAGCTCCAAAGCCTTAAACCTAAATCTTGGGATGCAGAACATCCCTGTTTTCTGTAAATAGGATGCTCAGTGTCTAGACAGCACATGTGACTTCAGCGTTTTCATTTTTTCTGCCGCCAAGTTCATTTGCATTCGTTTTTTACTCTCATCTACTGATGGATATTAACAGAAGCAGAATTGCATACAGTTGGATATTCCGTTGACAGAAAGAAGGGCTTAAAAAAAAAAAAGTGACATTGGCTTCCAGAGGAAACACTATTAGAGAAAGACAATGCTCTTCTCTTACTAACTGGCAATGTTACCTTGTACAAACTAACTTTTCTCTGTTTCTAGTTTTTCTACTGTGCATAGAAATATTATTGGGTTGGCCAAAACTTTCGTCCAGATTTTCTATAAGCTGGCGTGGAAAAACCTAAATGAAATTTTTGGCCAACCCAATCTCTGTGAGTGGAGAATAAAATGGCAATGCACTCCAGTATCCTTGCTTCATGGACAGAGGAGCCTGGCAGGCTGCAGTCCATGGGGTCGCAAGATTTGGACACAACTTAGCGAGTAAACCACCACCATAGCTGTGAGAACTCACAACGTAATTTATATAAAAGCAGTTTGGAAAAGAGCAAACTATTATAATCAAAATCAGACAAGTGCTTTGAGAAATTCACTCTTTTACTCCAAAATTATCTTTCCCATCTGATACTCATGCTGCCTTCAGATTCAGGAACTAGAGAGGACCTCCTACTTCCTCCCTCTGTTATATGACGCACTTACCCCCAGCTTGTGCCAAACGAGCTCTTGCAGGTTACCTGCCTGTGTGTGTGTGTGCTCAGTCATGTCCAACTCTTTGCGACCTGTTACCTACCTAACAGTAACTAATCGATGGCTTTTTGGCCAATGAATGTTTTGGCTATAATACTAGCCAAATAATACTTTTCCTTCAAAAAAGGAAAAGTAAAATTTGAAACTTCACTGAATTACAGTATTTCTGGCAAATTTTATTTATTTTACTGTTTAGCCATCAAAACAGCAACACTTTGAAGAAAACTGGACATGATAGGAGCCAAGTACATATAAATATTGACTGTTCATGGGTACTTACATCTTGAATCTAAAATCATTTTTAATTGATTCTGGAAGCACTTTTTGAAGTTCAATAAATGCTTCACAAATCCATTGGAAGTCCACAAACGGTAATAATCGTTCGCTTATTTCAATGGAAATAGTCTCATTAACATGTCAGCTGCTAAAAATGTATGAGTCCAGCCATGTTCTTTGCCTGACTCAAGGTAAGAAACCCTACTTGCCCAGTTTTACTTCAAAAACTAATCCTTGTTTAGATTGTTAACAGTTTCCTCTAGTGGTAGCCCTTGGTGAAAAATTCAACCCTCCCTCCCTCCTATATGAACATTTCCAAATCCTTCAGCTAGCTTTTACATTGCCAATGCAAAACAACTTTTCTGACTGCATTTTAAACTATTTTAACCAGCTTGAGAGATATGCGTCCTCCTCGTTGCAAAAAATGTAAAAATTAAACCTAAACTTCAGAATGCAGGAAATCCATGACTTCTGCAAAATGATATCAAAAGTCCCAAAAGTAATAAGCAATACCTACAACAACATCAGAACAAATATCCAGTAAAACAATCACATGGTGTTAACTAAGCAACTCTTATAGATATCTGCTGTATAAGAATGAAATTAACTAAATGGAAACATTTCAGGTAATCTTTTATTTTACTTTACAATACTGTATTGGTTTTGCCATACATCAACATGAATCCGCCACATGTGTTCCCAATCCTGAACCCCCCTTCCACTTCCCTCCCCATACCATCTCTCTGGGTCATCCCAGTGCACCAGTCCCAAGCATCCTGTATCCTGCATCGAACCTAGACTGGCGATTCATTTCTTATATGATATTATACCTTTCAAACCCATTCTCCCAAATCATCCCACCCTCTTCCTCTCCCACAGAGCCCAAAAGACTGTTCTATATACCTGTGTCTCTTTTGCTGTCTCACATACAGGGTTAGCTTTATCATCTTTCTAAATTCCATATATATGCGTTAGTATACTGTATTGGTGTTTTTCTTTCTGGCTTACTTCACACTTTCAAAGCCATTCTCCCAAATCATCCCACCCTCTTCCTCTCCCACAGAGCCCAAAAGACTGTTCTATATACCTGTGTCTCTTTTGCTGTCTCACATACAGGGTTAGCTTTATCATCTTTCTAAATTCCATATATATGCGTTAGTATACTGTATTGGTGTTTTTCTTTCTGGCTTACTTCACTCTGTATAATCGGGTCCAGTTTCATCCACCTCATTAGAACTGATTCAAATGTATTCTTTTTAATGGCTGAGTAATACTCCATTGTGTATATGTACCATGGCTTTCTTATCCATTCATCTGCTGATGGACATCTAGGTTGCTTCCATGTCCTGGCTATTATAAACAGTGCTGCGATGAACATTGGGGTACACGTGTCTCTTTCAATTCTGGTTTCCTCAGTGTGTATGCCCAGCAATGGGATTGCTGGGTCATAAGGCAGTTCAATTTCCAGTTTTTTAAGGAATCTCCACACTGTTCTTAATAGTGGCTGTACTAGTTTGCATTCCCACCAACAGTGTAAGAGGGTTCCCTTTTCTCCACACCCTCTCCAGCATTTATTGCTTGCAGACTTTTGGATANTCATAAGGCAGTTCTATTTGCAATTTCTTAAGGAATCTCCACACTGTTCTCCATAGTGGCTGTACTAGTTTGCATTCCCACCAACAGTGTAAGAGGGTTCCCTTTTCTCCACACCCTCTCCAGCATTTATTACTTGTAGACTTTTGGATCACAGCCATTCTGACTGGTGTGAAATGATAACTCATTGTGGTTTTGATTTGCATTTCTCTGATAATGAGTGACGTTGAGCATCTTTTCATGTGTTTGTTAGCCATCTGTATGTCTTCTTTGGAGAAATGTCTATTTAGTTCTTTGGCCCATTTTTTGATTGGGTCGTTTATTTTTCTGGAATTGAGCTGTATAAGTTGCTTGTATATTTTTGAGATTAGTTGTTTGTCAGTTGCTTCATTTGCTATTATTTTCTCCCATTCAGAGGGTTGTCTTTTCACCTTGCTTATAGTTTCCTTTGTTGTGCAGAAGCTTTTAATTTTAATTAGATCCCATTTGTTTATTTTTGCTTTTATTTCCAATATTCTGGGAGGTGGGTCATAGAGGATCCTGCAGTGATGTATGTCACAGAGTGTTTTGCCTATGTGCTCCTCTAGGAGTTTTATAGTTTCTGGTCTTACATTTAGATCTTTAATCCATTTTGAGTTTATTTTTGTGTGTGGTGTTAGAAAGTGATCTAGTTTCATTCTTTTACAAGTGGTTGACCAGTTTTCCCAGCACCACTTGTTAAAGAGATTGTCTTTACTCCATTGTATATTCTTGCCTCCTTTGTCAAAGATAAGGTNTTGTTTGTCAGTTGCTTCATTTGCTATTGTTTTCTCCCATTCAGAAAGCTGTCTTTTCACCTTGCTTATAGTTTCCTTTGTTGTGCAGAAGCTTTTAATTTTAATTAGATCCCATTTGTTTATTTTTGCTTTTATTTCCAGTATTCTGGGAGGTGGATCATAGAGGATCCTGCTGTGATTTTTGTCGGAGAGTGTTTTGCCTATGTGCTCCTCAACTTCCCTATTTTGTACGACCAGCAGGGGTCTCTGACCTGTGGGCAGGGTGATGTAATCTCAAGCAGTCAAATCTTCCAAAGATTTACAGAATGAAGGGGAAGTCGGTTCCTTTTCCGTCACTTAACATCTCTCTTCCCCTAACTCCTTTCACGAGAAGGAAAGGCATTTTCTCTGCTCCATGGAAACTTGCAGAATCATGATGGGTGAGCTTACTTGTTACTGAAATCTCCCTAGACTTGGCTGTAAGATTCCTGAGGTCTTATATTGTCTTCCTTCCTTACAGTGAAACTAGCAACATCATTTGCTACTAAAAGCAGTTTAGAGTTTGTGAGTTTTAAGCAAAAGAAGAGAGTTTATTGGGGATTGTAGTATCCCTTCGTTGTTCCTTTGGGTTTATAGTTCCTTTTTCAATAGTTTCTTTCAATGAATTAAGTGCTGACAAGCCTTTGCCTCTAGGGGATGGTAACATTACCTCAAATTCTCACATACTTTATACAAATACGAGTATCATGTAATTATCTTCTCCTCTGCCTCCTTCTCCTCCGCCTTCAAATCTGGTGACTAGTTAATTTTGAAACTGCCAGAGAGATTATTTCAGTGTTACACTGCACCTCTGGGAGAAGAATGGAATTTCATCTTTTTTTCCATATGCTGACTAAAATCTCTTCATTTCAGAGGACAATGATGTCACCAGCTAATGAACAAAATATTTCTTGCCAAACAGATGAGTCCTCCCCTGACTCCTTTGTGAAATAAGGGGGAAAAAAACCCCACAATGTGTTTCATATTTTATATAGTTACTCTGACAACTCATAAACACTTTTGAAAGTAATTCTAACTTCTTTAAAAAGTGAAACGAATTTTTGTGTAAACATAAAGAATAGCACATTAACTGGATGGCTGTGACCAGAAGGCCCCCGCCACGGCCGGACAATGATGACTGGTAATGCTGATATGAAAGTCCCAGCCAGAGCCAATATACTGCCCCTAAGGTAGGGAGTGACCTCAAATGCATCACTCCTTGGACCAGTGCAGGGAGATCAGGCATGTTGGAGGGATTATGAAATCAAGCTTGGAGAAGAGGAGAGCCGTGAAGCTGTTGTTGATCGGTGTCACATGCTGTTTATAAAGGGAGCAGCATCAGCTGAGCTCTTCTTTGACTGTCCAGATAGGCAGGCATGTGAGGTCAGTGGGAGCCATGTAAACAGCGGACTTTTAGGCTCGTACAGGAACGTGGAAGTGTCCCCAAAGCTGTGGCAAGTGCCTGTCCCCTCACTGAAGCATGTCTCAGTTTCCCCAGCCAGAAGTGAGTTCACCCATTTCTGAACCCCTGTTTCTCTTGGGACCTTCCTACCCCCAGACTTCTAGAGTATAACCTTTGTAAGTCAGGTCAAGCCAGCTTACTCATGTACTTTTGATTCTTTTCCCTTCCTAATGCTTTGAATCAGTACATCCATTCATTGATTCCAATCAGGAAATATCTATTTATTGTAAATGGGAAAGAATATCGTGATGTTCAATGTTGGCAATTGTGTGCAGAAATAGGTATTTTTTTATACTCCTTGTGAGAATTTAAAATAATAAAATGTTTCTTATGAGCAAATTAATATGTATCAAAAGATTTAGCAATATGCCCATTCTTCACCCATCAATTCAACAATCTAATCACTTATTCTAAAAAAAACGATGTACTAGACACATTGAAAATTTTATGACACAGTGTTCATCAGAGTATTTTTTATAATGCTGAAAAAAGAGAAACATGCAAATGTTCCAGTGATTGAGAGCATTATTTAAGTAAATTATAGTAGGTATCTATGACTGAATACCATTGAATCATTAATGCAGTGTTATATTTTATTTGCTAAATATTTGTTGATGTCGGCAGACGTTCAAAACATATTAATTTTTAAAAACAGGTTATAAAACAGTTTGAGCAGTGTATATTGAGAACCCCAGTGTTTCTCCAAAGGAAGCCTTGAGAGCAACAATGCCTCTCAAAGAGGGTCTCAATTATCAGTGGGCGCTTCGTTTCTGTTTACACCTGTGTTAATGTGAGGGAGGCTTTGGGGACCTTAATAGTGACTATGACTGTGGGGGCTGGAGCTGCTAAAGATCACAAGGTCATTCTTTTTGTTTATTTTTTAAAAAGTAACAGAGGTGTATTGTGTGTGTGTGTGTGTNTGAGGGAGGCTTTGGGGACCTTAATAGTGACTATGACTGTGGGGGCTGGAGCTGCTAAAGATCACAAGGTCATTCTTTTTGTTTATTTTTTAAAAAGTAACAGAGGTGTATTGTGTGTGTGTGTGTGTGTGCATATGTGCACGCACACGAAGAAGTAAGCCAAAATGTTACTGATGTTTCTGATCAGGAAAATATAAGCATTTTCTTTTTCCCTCTATCTGTGTCTTCCAAAATTTCTAATGAAAAATAGATCATGTGTTAATAGGGATAAACAATAAATGTTGCTGAAATACAGACAGAGAAATGGAAATAACAGTGCTCTTTGTCTTCTTGAAGTTTGCTGCTGCTGCTGCTGCTGCTGCTAAGTCGCTTCAGTCGTGTCTGACTCTGTGCGACCCCATAGACAGCAGCCCACCAGGCTCCTCTGTCTCTGGGATTCTCCAGGCAAGAATACTGGAGTGGGGTGCCATTGCCTTCTCCAATGCATGAAAGTGAAAAGCGAAAGTGAAGTCGCTTAGTCATGCAGACTCTTAGCGACCCCATGGACTGCAGCCTACCAGGCTCCTCCAGCCATGGGACTTTCCAGGCAAGAGTACTGGAGTGGGGTGCTAATAATAGTGTGATAATATACTGAGCTCAGTCCCAGGATACTCTGCTGGCTGCTGTGCAACCACTTGGCATAAGGAAGACGAGGAAGAAGGCCAGGAAGGCTTTCCAGAAGAGGTGACACATGAACTGAATCTTGAAGGATGAACAGGAGCTAGGGAAGTAGATGGGGCAGGCAGAGATCATCCCAGAAAGGACTCTGCAAGTGCAGAGGTGTGCAGGCACAGGAGAAATAGGGTGTCTGAGGTGCTGTGAGGAAGTCGGAGGATAAGAACCAGGTGCTGTGAGTGGCTGTTCCCACACAGTATCCACATAGCTGAGCCCAGCATACACAGACGCTGGAGATGAGAGCTCTGACCTTGCAGGCCTACATTTCACAATATGGCCTTTGAACTTTGCTCTGGGGACCTAAAGAGCATTCCCTTAGGGTGGGAGTCAAGATGCTCAAATCTGTCCTCTGCACCTCTTGTGTGCTGGGTGAGTTCAAGTTCACTACCCAGTGAGCAAGACCAGCAATGCTCCTCCTTCGTGAAGTGGATCTGCCCTGTTTCCTTCTTGCTTCCACCAAGAAACTTCCCAAGGGTGGCCTGGCTCAGCCTAGTTTTTCAAATATCCTGAGATTTCCTCTAATACAGAGCAAGGGCTGGGCGCTACGGGGCTGGAGAGCCTCAACTTCTTCAAATTGTGCATGGATTATCTGCCAAAGGCCCACCATGAGCACCCTGCATACGTGGCTTTCCACATGAAGTGTCTCCAGAAATATCTGACTTCTGTCGCCATTAAAAAGGGTGAGTAAGGAGTAGGAGGCTGCTGTGAGAACAAATAGGAGATAGGTCCTACCTTCAGCTGCCTCCCAGAACCTGGCTCAGCAATGCCTGGCTCCTGCGGTCTTACTCTGTAGAGGCTTTGCAACCTAACGGGCTCCCCTCCCAGTCAAGGTCTCCCTTCATCTTCTCAGGAACCCAAGGAGGCTTGCCACTGCCCATTTTATAAATGATAGTTCACAAGTGGCTTAAAGGGGACCTCACCCTGTGTCTGTGGGACTCCTGTGTTCTGGCTCCAAGTGCCACTCAGAATCATCTGTGCATTTCAACAAGCTGCTCAGACTCAGCCTCAAACGCTGGCCATCATCACTTGCTTTCATGTGTTTTCCTTGCCTTTGCTTCTATACACAGGCACCTAAAACAGCAATTTGTAAGAATTAAAATAGGTTTTGTTTAAATTCCGATCACAGTAGAGAGACTACAGATGTAATAAGCACTTATTACCGAGCCGCAGTTACGTACACCATTTGTAAAAACAACAGCACTTTAAGACAAATATTATTAGACCAAATGTACGTGGAGGTACACCAAACCCCATAGAAGTGGAGGGATTTGCTGGAGGACTTGGAAATTAATCCCAGGCTGTTCTAGCTCCAACGTTGAGGAGTATTTCCCCACCATCTTTGGGGCGTACACATCTTCTTAGTTTTCATGAAGTGACAGAGAAATTCAAGTGAGATGTCTACTGACAGCCTTAAGGAACTCTGAGCACAATAATACCTGCGATGTGGTTGTCAGTCCTGGGTGAAGAAAGCCCAGGTAGAGCGGGCAGTGCAGGAGGGAGGCCATGAAGCACCCCAGTCGCCCGCTGCCATTGGCATCTGGGAGGCCAGGTCACGCGTGCAGATCCTTAGCCCAGAGCCTGGGAATTGCGAGCGTTTGATGAATCCGGGTGTTTGAAGTCTGACATTGGGAAAGCACCTGTCAGCATTTGTGGTCCAATGGGGCTTCCCAGATGGTGGTGGGAAGGGGGCGTACGTGAAACCAGAGAGGGTCAGGGAAGCGGCTTTGTGAAGTTGGGAAGAGGCAGCTTAGGGAAGAGAGTTCCATAAATGATGAGAGGAGACACTTCTGGAGGGCAGAAAAATTCAGGGAAAGGGACTTCCGTGAAGAGTACACGTGTGTGTGCTAAGTCGCTTCCGTCATGTCCGACTGTTTGTGACCCTATGGACTGTAGCCCACCAGGCTTCTCTGTCCATGGGGTTCTCCAGGCAAGCATCCTGGAGTGGGTTGCCATGCCCTCCTCTAGGGGATCTTCTTCACCCAGGGATTGAACCTGAGTCTCTTATGTCTCCTGCATGGGCAGACAGGTTCTTTACCCCTAGCGCCACCTAGGAAATCCTCATGCAGAGTGAGAGAAGCCCAAGGCATCCAAGGAAGGAGAACAGGAAAGGTGTCCAGTAAAGGAGCTCTGGTGGTCAGTGGTATCCCCCTGGGATCTCTGCTATGTGATGACCCAGAAAGAGTGGGGGGCGGCCCTCGCATAGTGTAAATAAAGATCTGCACGGTGGGAGAGGCACCTAGGAGTGAGCAGCTCAGACTGCAGTGGGGATACGTGACTTCCCCAACTGAGTGAATTTAGCCCTGAAAATACAGACATGGCCTGCAACCCATGTCCTGGATTCTTCGTAGGGGTTTTCAGTCCTGCCTTTTGAAATGATGTTCTGTTTAAGTAGCAGCATGTGATGTTGCTCCCTAGACAGTCCTGAGAAAATTAAATGACCATCTTTTGACAGAGTCCCCATGCTCAAATTTTAGAATCCAAGAGAACTCAGCTGCTCCAAAACAACTGATCATTGAAACAGGTAAGACAGTTTTAGAAGCACCAGTGAAGGAGAAGCGTCCTACATTTACTCTAGTGGCTAAACCGGAAAGAAGCAGGGAGAGAGAAAGTGACAACTTTAGGAGAAAAACCACAATCATAAGTTTTAATTCAGGAGTTTCAAAAATAGCCTTTGGAAGGTGTCTATTTTCAATCCCGACGACTCCCTTCAGGGGGTATTGAGAAGACTTATCTGCAAAAGAGATCTTTTTTCAGTTCAGTCACTTGTGAGGGTGAGTCCTTGTCCCGAACTTGCTCAGATTCTCGCGTTCTTTTTTTTTTTTTTTTCCTTTCTCTGGAATTCCATAGACAGTAATTAAGGAACTGGAGGCCAGCGGGAGGTCAGGGAGCCTTCGTCAGTGAAAACAGGGATTGTTTGCCACGTACAACACTCCCTTTTTTCCTTGTGGTGAATAGGAGATTTGCTTAGAGCTGATGACTTATGCCTTTCTTACAAGTTATGCAGTGAGCGAGGAACTGGGAGATCAGTCAGCAGGCAGCAAGCGGCTAATTGAAACCAGTGTCTTCACTTTCTTCTTTGGATCGTAAGCTGTCCCGCGGAGCCTGCCCGATCATGTAACTCCCAGGGAGCATGGTCCGGGAGAGCCTCACCATCACTTTGCGATTACGGAGGGGTCGAGCGGGAGTGAAGAAGCGCTCCGCGTGGGGAGGGGGTGGGGGTCCCGGACACGCTCAGCATCACCCCCGAGGCCTGCTCAATGCCGAAGCCGGTAAGTCTGCTGGACTCATTTCATGCCGAGGGGTGGGGGAGCCTGTGCTTCTGTCACTTCAAGTAAAAGCTTTTCTCATCATTCCTGACTATGGTGCTTCCCCCTTTCCTGATCAAGTTCCTCTTGATTCTTCCTTCTAGTCCTTTACTTACTTCCCTCGCTTGTAACCCAGAGCATTCGTTCCTAGCTTGCTCATTCAAGACTAAGGCATAGGTTTTGGGGGGAGAGGAGTGATTATTATTGAGAATAAAGCAGGATACGAGAGGTTGGGTGTACATGCGTTGGGAGCTTAGTTGCCACTCGCGGAGGCTTTTCACGCAGAAGACGGCTTAAGGCAGTGTCGCAAAGGGCTTTTCTCCTAAAGAAGATCGGTTTCCTTCTCCTAACATGAAGGTTTAGTACCATTGACATCGTGTGAATTTCACAGGCGAATACCTTGCCAATTTCAGAATACTTTTCAGGAGTGCATAAATGTAATGTTCCCTGCATGGCTCCGGGGGAGATACGTTGACTTAGTCGGGACATGTTTGGAGCTGGGGAAGTGAGCTGAGTGAGTGTGTTTCTGCAGAAGTCGCAGCTGTGATCCTGTGCTCAGCAAGGTCTCCAGTGATCCCCCAAAGGGTCTAGTTGCTCCGTGCAAGTTCAGATTAGTTTTTATTACAGAGGCCACTGCTTTGCCTGCAGGACTGTGCCACGCAGCTTTCGGAAAGCATTTGTTCTAGCGCATCACCGTTTGTGGGAACTGTTTGTTACAAGGTCAGGGGCAAGTGAAGCATCTGTTATGACCTGCAGTGACAGGCTTCAGTTTGATCAGTAAGGCTCCAGCACACGCATTTTTGTATTTACAGATGCTATTAATTGTGTTCCCTTTTTTTCTGATTATCCTTAATGTAGCTGTGTTATAAAAAGTCCTCCGCGCTGGCTCCGTGTCTTTCCCATTAGAACATTGCACATGTGTCAAGGACGCACATATTCCAAAAGAAGCTGAGAAAGAGGGAGGCTCCACCCTCTGCTGCAAGCCAAACGGGCCCCATAGTCTCCTCATTCAGCACCCTGGCGGGAGAATGGTGTACTCTCTCTTTAAAGCAGCTATAGTTTTGTGCCTTTGCCTTCGTCAATTTGTTATGGTTTAAAACTGTGGAGCCAGCTGTCTGCAATCTGATGTAATGTTGCCATGGAAACGAGAAATGAAACACTTAAGCATTCACCACAGAATTACTACATATAGTATTAGCCAAAGTAATTAAAAGTTGAGCCATATGGGCTTTCTGGTGGAAAAATCTGCAAGACGGAGGTTGGAAATCAAATGTTTCTATTTACAATATTGTAAATCCACTTTTCCACATCCTCTGGGGGGATAAATCTATTGCCTTTTCTACTAAAGGTTTAGAGGTGAAGGGTTGTATACAGATGATTGAGTTTCCACCTTCTAATTTAGAATCTGGTCAAATTAAGGTTTATTTTAGTACTCTGACTTGGGCCAAGACAGGGAGGGTAGGCGATACCATCTTGTGTTTGAATGTGTATAAACATATACTGTTATTTTTTTTTCTCTTTAGTTTATTTAAAGCCTGGTTTTATAATAGCATTGAGTCTATTTCTTGGAATCAGTCATTCATTTTATATTCAATGCAGATTTTCTTCATCTTCTACAAAGTTCCTCTAAGTATGAGGATTTCCTTTATATACACATATCTATTTCTTAATTTTAAAAAACTTAAAAGAGATTCTCACACCCCCATCTCGCACGTACATTTCTGGGGGCGTATTTCCTGAATAAAAAGACAAGTCTCTTTTTTCCAACATTTTGGAAGTGGCACATGCGTATTTAAAAGGAGAAACATGAAATGAGGAATTTAAGCTTTACTGCCTAGTTTAAAAGAAAAATGTATGACGTTTACAGAGTCTTTATGTTGAAACAGCTGGAGAGGATTTTTTTTTAAGGCAAATATTTCACAACTCTTCTTCCTCTGGGCCCAGGAGGAAGTGAGAAGTCAACACCTCTCTCAATAAAAAGCATCCTTGGGATATAGTGTTTACCTCCAGTGACTTATGGGATCACAAAGAGGAGATTTTCTATTTTAAAAATGGTAATAATAAAATATACATATATTTCTTGAATGACTGATTTTAGCCTACATTTCTCTTCATATAAATAGTGCTGCATCATCTATCTTGTCTAGTATCCCCAAACATGCTACTGCAAAGAAAGTTATTGGTTGCCATAAGTTGTGATTTGTTAGTGGCAAATGCCTCCAAACTTTTAATTTTTTTCAAGAAAAATAAAAATAATAATTCAAAATTCTGAAAGAGTTCTTTCTCAGATGTGAAAGTAATGAAATAAGTGCCTGGAATATGTTCTTTTTCACCCCAGTGAATTTGAGAAGAGGAAAGTGGAGCTGGTGGGGATGAGGAGGTGCCATGGCCTTTAAGTCTGTTTTCCTGGTTTAACTATTTGGATTTCTTCCTGAAAATTTCCTTCCGATAGTGTGTTTCCTACAAGTGATTTGTATCTTTATGACTCAAGATTTTTGTATTGTCCCTTTCCAGATCGTCTTTCTCTTTTTACTCCCCTTCCCACCCCTACACACATCCATGCACACCGCCACCAGCAATCCCAAGCTAGGTATGAGTGATATTCATTCTATGATGTAACTTCCTGAATCTTGCTTATGAACAACCTGTGCTTATTTTGGGGCTTCCCAGGTGGTGCTAGTGGTAAAGAACCTGCCTGCCAATGCAGGGGATGTAAGAGACGTTGGTTCGATCCCTGGGTTGGGAAGATAGCCTGGAGGAGGGCATGGCAACCCACTCCAGTATCCTTGCCTGGAGAATCCCTGGGACAGAGGAGCCTTGGACAGAGGAGCCTGGCAGGCTACAGTCCATAGGGTCACAAGAGTTGGACACGACTGAAGCAACTTAGCACGCGCACACACACACATGCTTATTTCATTTCCACATGACTTCAGAATTTTTAATGTGAGGGTTATAGACAGTCTAGATTTATAGGTACAGAAACTTTCCGTGGTCAGATGTTGACTCGTCTTCTATTAGAAGTACTTGGTTTTTGAGATACATCATCAAGGAGGCAGAATGTTTTTCAGTGTTTATGTTTAATTCCATGCACTGTGGTTTTGTTCAGGTGCTGATTACCCAGAATGAGGGGTTAACCAAGTTCTCATTCCTCTGGTTGACCAGTCTGACTGTCCCATCATACACCAGCAAGTCATGCAAGGAAAGTAAAGTTCCAATCAGACAATTATGTAGTAGAAGCTGTACTTATTATTTTATTTTAATGTTTTACCTTTTAAGTTTTAGACCAGATGCATTAAGCATGATGGCCAGCATGCAATGTATCCTTCTTCCACGATTATCTGGGGGCCTAATTTCTACTCTTCGTTACCAGCAGTTAACTTTAATTCTGAAATGTGTATGCAACATTTTTACCTAGGACCTTTTTTTTTTTTTAGAGAAATTGGATGTAGATACTGATATACTTCACAGAAGGAAAGTCTGAGAAATACCCCTTTCCTGATGACTTGCCGTTTCATGGGTTATAATAATTATTCTTTAAGGAGTGAATGGTTTACTTATAGTCTTGCAGGGAGACAGTACAATGGCTCCAGTGCTGGAAACCCCAGGGCCAAGACAGAGGCCAGGAAGTGGGGTCGTATATCCCTGACGGAGGGCCAGAGTGCTTGCAGAAATATTTGTGGACTCACAGTAGACACTATTTTTCTGCCTAAGTAATTACTAGAATCCCTACCTCATTTCCTCTTGAACTGTTCTCTGCTCACTCTTGCTTCCCAATTTAGCTTCTATAAAATTGGGATTCCTAAGAGCATTTCTTTGAAGGGGGGAGGTCTCCGTATTAGACTAGGGTTCGGAGACGTCATTTGGTTTTGGTTGGAGGCATGTCTCTCCCTGCTCTGTCATCGAGCTAGGTTGGAGAGAACCGAGGGAAGGTTGTTGGCAGGATGTGCAGGGTGAGCTGGAGCGGCTCCGAGCGGCCTGGGCTGTGCCGAGCCTGCGCACTTCCGCCCGGCTCTGTGCCCCCGAGGATGCTGGCGCGCCCGGCCCAGGCAGCACGTCCATTGACTTGGAGCCTTCTTTTGCTTTTTTCACATTTTGAGCAGATAAAACAGAGGAAGCTGCCTATTGAATGTTGGAGCTGACTTGGAAACGAAAGCCTCATTTTGTTCACAAGGAAAGGATTGTTTTTCGCTTGGGTCATTGCTGCAGAGACGTTTTTTCCCCCTCTCTGTAATGTTTGATACTTGAGGGAAAACAGCTGGGCTGAGCATTCTTGAATCACTGCAGAACTGAAATGGGATGCTGGGGAATATGGACTGGACTGTATGGCTGAAAAGGTCAGCTTTTTCCCTTGTCCCTCGTGGAGGAATGCAGGCTCTTTCCCCAGGCTCTCCTTGGGAACTCTTGGAAGGAGCTGGGAGAGGCGGAAGGAGGGATGGGAGACAGTCCCCACAAATGGGACCGAGGATGGCTTTTTGCATTTCTTCCGTTTTCCTGCCCTGCTGTTTTTGATTTTCGAGGAGGACTGGAACAAGTCAACAGAATCTGGGTTTGGAGAAGTAGTTGATGACCACGTTAAACAGCAAGCCCTGATGGGCCAGACAGAGGAGAGGCTGGCCCAAAGCACAGCAGTGTAACTGGAATTACAGGGCCTGCCTAGGGGAGCGTCCTGCCAGAGCTCTCTCAAAGAGAACCGGGAATTCATTGAGACAAATGCACCCCAGGCCAGGCCAGGCCATCGGTGTGTGTGGGGGTGCCTAGGACCTAATTCTCCACCAAATTAGACCTTAAGATGATGGTACGTGTCTCTCTATGAACCTGTTGGGCAGCTTTGTTGGTGCCCCAAGTTCAGCTGCAGAGCTGCCAGAATTCAGACTGGCAGTGAGGCAGAGCTCCGCCCAGCAATTATCTGATTAACTTTTCCTTTGTTTCTTTGCCAGTCAAGAGAACAATCGGAGGATGAGACCGAGGAGTCGGTGAAGTTTAAGAGATTACACAAGCTGGTAAACTCCACTCGCAGAGTGAGAAAGAAACTCATCAGGGTGGAAGAAATGAAAAAGCCCAGCACAGAAGGTAACAAAGAAAACTCTGCCCTACTTATTCCAAAGCAAGTCATCTGGGGTCCATCTCTCAGTAGAAAATATGAAAGTGGAAAAATGGGTTCTGGCTGAGGCTGGCAGAGGGGGAATTTGGGATTGCATGTGAGCAAGGCAGCACTGAGTACCTTCTGGAATGTAGGATCCTGGCCTCCAGCATTCCGGAGGCTTAGTTATTTAAATATTACAAAGATGGGGCGTGGCTAGTATATGGCAATGAAATCTTCTCAAGATGTGGTCCAGCTTTCATTTGGACCTTATACCATTTTATATAAACTTTTATTTTAGAACATCTTCTGAGTGTGAGCCTCAGCTCCTAAAGGACTATGGTTCTCACCCAGTGAATTTAGTCCAAATTTAATATATCTCCACCTCAAACATCTAACAAACAAGCCACTTAATGCCGTTTCAGATCTCTGAGGGATGATTTCTTCTTCCTGTTAACCCTCTCAAGTCTCAGTTCCAAAGAGGCTTTAAGGACCTCCCATTCTAAGTGCTTTAAGAGCCAGGTTCCCGGCCAAGCCACTCATCAGATGAACCCATAATGTCAAAAGGGACATGAACTTAGATTTATTATATTGAATAACCTTTGAAGTGTAATTATGACAGTTTAAATCTCAACCCTGTCTGTCTTTCTTATTGTTAGTAAAGTGCATTTGCAGCACCTTGTAAGAGTCTCCCCAAAAGTTACAAAAGAGTAAGATTTCCTGTTTGGGAAACAATTAGTGATTGAAAGAAATGCTAGAAGGAATTTTTTATTCTTTTTAAAAGCATGTGACTTGTTAAAATGTCACATTGACATTGTGGGGAAGTTCAAAATTTTAACATGTAGATTTAAAAAATGCCATTGTAGAGGCTCTTTTGTTGTACCTAAATCAAATCGCACCTTGGAGGGAATTGAATTCCCCTTTATTTACATAGATGAGGGTTTCTGTTGCTGTTTTTGGTGTTTTTAAATTTTTTGTTCGATGTAATTATTTATTGGTTTTAATCCTCTGGAGGAATATTGAAGGCCAGGGGTTACTGTGGGAAAGTGGAGATTGAAAGGAAAGGGGAAGGAGACAAGAGAAGCAGGGAAAGAGACACTATCTGCTTTATAGCCAGTTTCTTAAACTTAGAGTTCTGTTTAATTCCAGGGTTGCATCTGGGTGTCTTTTGCATGGTAACTCCAGGTGCGGTGCTGTTTACATTTGGCTATTTTAATACCTGCCTGTCTGTCATGGTTCCAAAGAACAGAACACACAGTCTGACTTCTTCTCCCGTGGTGGGTCTACTGAAATCACACACAGTGTCATTTGGTAATATTAAGTAGGAAAATATGGAATTGCCATCATTCAACCTTGGAAGCATCTCGTTTTAAAACAAACCTCATGCATAGTTGCCAAAATTAAATCTTATCTATCGTGCATAAATTGGTGGGTCTTGTCCATAAATGAGATAAATGGGTGAAGTATATGGTCCCATGCCTACCACCCAGGAGCCCCTTTGTATGTGATAGTCATGTGTGTTGGGGCTTATAAAAGCACAGAAATATTCTCACCTGTGTGTTTATGTCAGAATCAATCGATTCAGCTGTCTCTGAGAGGCGTAGTTGAGAAAAAGGGAAAGGGTACCAAAAGAGGTCGCTCTAGGGTAAAAGGTAATAACTCTGTGGACTTTCAGCATAGAGTTTTGGTTCATCTGGGCATGAATTAGATGTCATAGATGGAAGATGGATTTGGTGAGTTTAATCCCAAGTGGCAGTTCTGGGGTCCAGCATCTGGGGTGCTATTGACCAGGCTTGCTGCTGTCACCAGGAGAGGCCTCAGGTGTGTGTACAGCTCAGGGCATCCGCTGCAGGCTGCCCCCAACATCACCGTGCTAGATTGGAACTCCTCCATGCTCTGCATGATAGAACTCTTCCTCATTAGCAAGAGAGCTTGTGCTGGTACAGAGAGGCCACCTGGGCACCTTCTTTGCAAACCTGGAGAGATTCATAGTCCCCACAATCCCTCCTTCTGCCCCTGGACCTTCAAAGAGTTGATCCTTTTGACTTCCACATGCCTGTGCCAATACTAAGTTGTCTGAATAATAATGAGCATTTCCTGAGAGCCTTCCGTGTACCAGCCGCTTTCCTAAACACTTCAGATTTTATTGTAATATGTCATCTTACAGCTCCTTGTAATGTGTCATCTTCAGAATACTCACCAGAGGCAGACACTGATGCTGCCCTCATTTGTGAAATGAGAACACTCAGATGGACACAGAGGGGAAGTAATGTACTCCTGGTCACCGAGCCAGCTGGACAGAGCCCTGGAGTTAAGTCTGAGCACCCTAACTCCTCTAGATCTTGGGTGTGCTCTCTGCTCCCACCCCATCTTTCACTCCCCAGCTTTGGAGTCTTGGAAAAGCCCAGGGAGTTACAATTCGTCACTCAGGCTTACACTTGTAACTAGAGTAGTGAGTCCTTATCTGGTGCGTGGGTGACCCCAGACAGTATGACATTGCAGGCCAGGGCAGTGCCCTTTATCCAGTCATTTCTGTGTCTTTTCCCTTCTTTCATCCCTCCAGTTCACCTGTAACCTGCTAATGAATCACTAGCTTTTGTACAGTGTTGTTCAGCATACAAAGTACTTTTACCTATCTCTTTTCATTTAATTTTATCCTCTCAATAGCCTTATAATAGATATTACTACAATAGGTAGGCCTGGGGAATTCCCTGGTGGCCCAGTGATTAGGACTTGGCACTTTCACTGCTGTGGTCCAGGTTGAATCCCTGGTCGGGAAACTTAAGATCCTGCCAGCTTCATGGCATGGCCATGAAGATAAAATAAATACAGGTAGGCATTATTACAGGTGAGGAAACAGACTCAGAGAGATGAAGTAGTTGTCCACGGTGGCGGAGACGGTGAGTGGCATGGCCAGAGCTAGAATCTGTGTTTTTGGCTTTAAGTCATCTGATACCTGCCTCCTTCCTCCTGTCAAAATGACCTACTCTCATCTCAGCTGAGCAAGAAGCAACTCATACACCAGATGATGATGAAGTTGAGCACATCTTGGTTGTTGTTCTTCCAGTATGATAGTTGTACTTTCAAGTCAGAGGTGAACGGGAGAAGTAATACCCTAAACTTCAAGGACTCCAGTATGGACTGAGATTTCAGGCCTTGGCTCTGGCAAGGATGGAAGAACCCATACCACATGGGGACTGCCCATAGCACAGGCTAAGGTGTCCTCTTTGGAATTGTTTGCCCTGTTTCCCTGCAGACTCTTTACCAGATGCTGCCGTGCCAGAACCAGGAAGTGGAGCTACTTACGTCATGGGCATGTGTGAACCAGCTGGTTCCAAACTTATATGTGACACGGAAGTATTGGAATCTCTGATGGCAACCCCAAATACAGAATCTAGAAAGTTTCCAGAACAGTTCTGAGTGATAGGTCCTTAACTTCCCCAGATCCCCTTAAGACCTTAAGGACCTGTGCACACCTCCACAGACACTTAGGCTAATGTGAAGTCATGATCCATTATTGGACTATTTTTAGGGAGCAGTCTGCTGTTGGTGTCCCCAGGCTGTGCCTTTCAACCCGATCACTTCACCCCTGGAAGTGGAGGGTAGATTGTATCTGGAAGAGGTTGCCGTATTTTGCTTCCAGGAACATAAGGCTGCTTGGTCTCTAGTCTATGTTAGTCAAGTGTCCTGAAGAGGGAACAGGAAGCATTCTAGTCTGATCAGTGTCCATCAGAACCATAGCCCTGGGTTTTAAACTTCCTTGAAAGATCCAAGAATAATTCTCGAGTGAATATATTTGTGCTGCAGATTGTGGAGAACTTTGAACCGGATATGTTTTTAGTCTCTCTCTCCCCACCACCATCTCCTTGACCTCAAAGTCAGTCTTGGGCTGACTTTATTTAATAGCAGCAGTGCTTTTTTTTCTCTTTATATTTGTAACTGTCATTCCCACCAGTTGGAAAAATTAAGAAATTTCTGGAACTTTAAAAGCCTGTTACCGGTCACTTATCTTTACCCCCCTCTGGAGAGAGCTGTCCTTTTCCTTTATCACTGACATTTAGCCACACACTGGCACCCTCGTCCCAGCTGGTATATTTAGTGCCATCCTTCTGTTCCAAGGAACTTGGTATTTTTTCCTCTTCACAATTCAGCTGGCAAGAAGCCGCAGTGCTCAAAAGTTTCCTTATATCGATAATTAAAGGGACAAGAGCCAGTTAGGATCACTACACCCAGAGTTTGACCTACTTCTTTTCTCACATCTGTTCACATAACACATGCAGAAAAGAACTCAATTTTCCTGCCAGCAAGTCCAAACCTTTCCACTGGGCTCTGAAAGGCTTGGCTGGATACCTGGCTCCAGTGAAGGCTTCAAGAGCTGGAATCCTTAAGACGAAATGGAACACTCCATGAGGCTGTCTGCGTGTCCAGGCCCTTAAATGCCCTTGCCGCTTTGTAGCAGGGCCTGCGTTGATGGGAATGCCTGGCTTGGATCATCCAGTTCCCAGCTTTTAGTGTTCAGCCTGTCAAGCAGGGACCATTTGTCAGTTGCATTTGCAGGCTGTGACCCTTTATGGTGCTTCTTCACCCTAACTTCTCCCTTGGTGATTTAATTACTTAAATGGCACATGTACCAATAAAAAAAACTGCTGTCAGTCACATGGCATTCCTCACACTCTGACTGTAAAAAGCCATCCAGATCAACAGGAGCACCTTTCAGAAGGGAGAATGATTCTGATTCTTAGCTTCCGAGGACTGCACTGACAAACTGGGGAGGATAATGATCATTAACTCCTAAGGAATATTGTGTTATGGATGGGCTTAGAGTTTCCAAGTGGCATTTTTAATAGGTCTGTAAAGGTGTTTGGTCTACAAAGACACTGAGAGGAGGAGGGGGGGGAGAGACATCTGAAACCTCTTAACATTAACCTTGCATGAAACCATTTATTTGCTCAGTTTATTTTCTTTTTTATATGCATTTATGTAAACGGGAACCAGGTTTATGGGAGGTAAGTGATTGTGGAAGTGGGTTGTACTGGCTGTGCTGGCTGGATGGACTAGCTGCCTTTTTGCGGGGGCTGGGGAATCTAAAGACAAGTCTGTGAGAATGCAAGGGTGTGTTGACAGGAGCCCCTGACCGTGTGTGTGTGTGTTTCCCTCCAGGTGGGGAGGAACAGGTGTTTGAGAATTCCCCGGTCCCAGATGAAAGGTCCGCCCTGTACTCCGGCGTGCACAAGAAGCCCTTTTTCTTTGATGCTTCTCCTGAGAAACCCCCAGAAGATGACTCAGACTCTCTCACCCCTTCTCCATCGTCCGGTAGCCTGGACACCTGGGGTGCCGGCCGCAAACTGGTCAAAACCTTCAGCAAAGGAGAGAGCCGGGGCCTGATAAAGCCCCCCAAGAAGATGGGGACATTCTTCTCGTACCCGGAAGACGACAAGGCCCAGAAGGTGTCCCGCTCCCTCACCGAGGGGGAGATGAAGAAGGGGCTCGGGTCCCTGAGCCACGGGGTAAGTACCGATGGTCTCTGCTTCTGTGACAGCCACCGGCGGCGACACCGCCTCCTGGCGACCCTGGAGGAGGTGCAGAGTGTCCGGAAGCAGATCCGCTCGAAGAAGCCGGACGCGAATCACTCGTGCTCCAGAGCTTTCCTCTGCCCGCGCCCCTCCAGGAAGGGCGTCCACAGTGCCACCTGCGACCCGCAGCTGCTCCGGCAGAAGCCCCGAGCGGGCGCGGGCTGCGGCGGCCCCGGCAGGAGGGCGCGCGGGCGCCCCGCGGCCGGCGAGTTCAGTGTCACCTACGTGGTGGAGCGCAGCCTGCACAGCCACCTGAACCTGACCCAGCTGGTGCGCCCTGCCTCGGACAGGACCCTGAGCAAGGCCGAGAAGCAGGACCTGAGGCGCTGCTTGCTGGAGGAGGAGGAGGAGGCCAGCAGGAAGTGGGCCGCCACGGTGGACCGCTGTACTAAGAGGGTTCTCTTGAGAATCCACCAGAAGTCCGTGAGTCACCCAGACGTCCCGGGATGGCCTTGTCATTTCTGTGACGTTCAGTCAAGCGTTGTGGCCTCTCCTGCTGGGAGCCTGGCTCCCTTCCCCTCTTCTCCTGGTCCCTCCCTCCATCACCTCCGTCCCTAAGCCCAGTTCTCTTAACGGAGTCGCTCCTCCCTTCTTTCTCATCTGCCCTCTTGCCAGCTGAAGCTGTTGGATTTCTAAGGCAAGTCGCTCCGTCGTGTCCGACTCTTTGCCACCCCATGGACTGACCATACAGTCCGTGGGATCCTCCAGGCCAGAATCCCGGAGTGGGTGGCCGTTCTCTTCTCCAGGGGAATCTTCCAAACCCAGGGATCAAACTTGGGTCTCCCGCATCGCAGGCGGTTTTCTTTACCGTCTGAGCCACCAGGGAAGCCTTAAAACTAAACATTGAAACTGATTCAGAGAAGGGCTCTCAGAGTACAGGGTGGGGTTTGGGCTTCTAGAAGTGGCTGCCTTGAGTCCTAGCCATCCTGTCACTTGATCACAAGAAGCTGATTCAAAACAGAAGGAAGTTTTGTCCTTCGAGGAGGTGTCTCTTCTCCAGTTAATTAGAACAATAAGAACTAGCTCACAGTAGATTGGCATCACCGTGCTCACCAATTTAAAAAACATTGTGAAATACATTTATGTCTGGGGGACAAAGGGAAAGTTCTCCAATCTAAAAGGGAAGAAAAATTAGAACTCTTTTGTTTTACTGAAGTATATTTGATGTGCTTATCTTTTTAAACAAAAGGGCCTTCCACTGCCCCATAGAGTCTTCTGTACCTAGCAAGGAATAAAGTATTGACTTTCAAATAAGAAAATGGTCTTCGATTTCATTACTGAATTGAGACTTGGTGAAATTTATTTTTAGGGCAAAACTTATATTGAACTGGAGAATATAAGTAATTCCCCGTGGAAATTACCACTCAACTTTTAGTTTGCACAAAAGTCTATATAAAACGGCACAGGATGAGGCTGAACTGTGGGCTTGTGGTCCCTGGTGCCCTGCTTAATCCACATGCGGCTGTTGGCCTGTCACCTTTCAAAGGTCTGAAGGAATAGACTGTGTTGCTGCCTCCCATGGTGGCTTCTCACAGAGTTCTTCACATTGGTAAGATGAACTTCCCAGGGTGGTTACTGTAACCTAAATTCATTCAGTCAAGTTCTGCTTTTGGGGTCAGTGCCATCCTTATAGAATGCTTACATCCATACCAGCCCTTAGGTCTTCCAAATATCCCCATGTGTAGACTTTCTCGCTAGGTCTTACTTTCCATTTTTTTTCACCTTCTTGTATATCTTGCAACACTTTTAATATTATCGGTAACAGCTTTTGCTCTGGTTCTGTGTCTTGGCAGCAGTTGTGGTTGGTTTTATTTTTGTTGTAAAGTGATAGTTCTTTGTTACTATTTCTTGTTATCATCCCCTCAGTTCTGACCCACAGATCTTTTGGAAAATACTTGTGGCCGCCTAGTCTTGGTATACTTTTTTTTTTTTTTTTTTACCTTCAGAGGTGTTCTGCCTAGTTTATTTGCTTTACCTTGACAGATCAGATCCACTTCTCTGTGAACTGATGGCTCACCCCTGTGAGTTTAAATCAGATAATATGCAGGAGTTTTGCAACTGAGTGACTTGAGTTGCTCACTCATATATCCCTTATATTATTTATATTGTTAATGATACAACTTCCTCAGAACCTTCTCTTTAGAAGTTGTATTTCTAAGATTTGTGCCATTGGTGGGCCTGTGATTAATTCTTCACTGACGTTAAGTATGGACATTTGGACAAGCTTATTTTCATGTACTGACTCCGCCACCTGTAAAAGTGCTACTCTGTAACCTCTGTCCCCAGCATCAACCTGACACTGGGTATTTTTTGAAGTACTGTGAGCTTGAGCCAGTACTGGACAATTTTAATACTCGCTGAAATACGTGTTCAGTGCTAAATTAGAAATTTGAATATACCGTTTCTTGTAATTGTACAATCAAGGAAACAAAATTTAATTATTCAGAGATAAAGTGCTACTCTGTAACCTCTGTCCCCAGCATCAACCTGACACTGGGTATTTTTTGAAGTACTGTGAGCTTGAGCCAGTACTGGACAATTTTAATACTCGCTGAAATACGTGTTCAGTGCTAAATTAGAAATTTGAATATACCGTTTCTTGTAATTGTACAATCAAGGAAACAAAATTTAATTATTCAGAGAACATCAGTTCAGTTCAGTTCAGTTGTTCAGTCGTGTCCGACTCTTTGCGACCCCATGAATCGCAGCACGCCAGGTCTCCCTGTCCATCAGCAACCCCTGAAGTTCACTCAGACTCATGTCCATCGAGTCAGTGATGACTTCCGGCCATCTCATCCTCTGTCGTCCCCTTCTCCTCCTGCCCCCAATCCCTCCCAGCATCAGTCTTTTCCAATGTGTCAACTCTTCGCATGAGGTGGCCAAAGTACTGGAGTTTCAGCTTTAGCATCATTCCTTCCAAAGAAATCCCAGGGCTGATCTCCTTTAGAATGGACTGGTTGGATCTCCTTGCAGTCCGAGGGACTCTCAGGAGTCTTCTCAACACCACAGTTCAAAGGCATCGATAGGGACGTATTAGTGTCTTTGTTTCTCCTGTTGCTTTTGGCCATGCTTTGTGGAGTGTGAAGTCTTAGTTCCGCAACCTGGGATCAAGCCCATAGCCCCTGCGGTAGAAGCGCAGGCTTTAACCCCTGTTGTTAAATATTTTAACAACAGAAGAAGGGTTTTCGTTTTTGTTTTTGAGAGGTTAAGATAAGCTCTTTGCTTGGTTCACTTACGTCTTTTCCATTCTTCTTGTCATATCTCTCATTTTCTTCAAAAGTATACTTTACTCTTCAACCTTGATCTTTTTGTCTTTCAAATTATGCCATATTTGCTTGATGAAACCTCAGGGAAATGACAATGCTTTGTACTCACTGGAAACGGTCATTTGTCTTGCTTTTTATTTGGTCATTCAATTTTGTTTGGGGGAACAGACATGCATGACATTTTGGAATTTTGTCCATTAAAAAATAAATCCAACCTCCCCCCAAAACATGTTTTCAACTGCATGACCATTCCATTGACTGGCTCTCCTCATCCACAAGCATCTATCTAAAATTTTCTTGTAATTTCTGTACAGGAGATGTTTGAACTTGAAAAACTTCATGTAAGCTTTATTTATGTAGACCACTGAAGTCAAAGATTGGTTTACTGTCTTTAACTCTTCTGTTTTCTCTGTTGAAAGAGTGCTGCTTCAAGAACTGCTTGATATAATAG
This sequence comes from Oreotragus oreotragus, assembly GCA_006410675.1. Taxonomy (NCBI): domain Eukaryota; kingdom Metazoa; phylum Chordata; class Mammalia; order Artiodactyla; family Bovidae; genus Oreotragus; species Oreotragus oreotragus. The sequence goes on from SJYX01008896.1 coordinate 63,037, forward strand.
AAAAAGTTGCAGATTAGTTCAAGCAGTGCTGTTATATTTGGTTCATCTTTCATACAGAAGAATCAGTTCCAAATATCTTAGCCTATCACTGGGAGAAGTTTTAGTTGGCAGTTAAGAAAACCAGGCCACTCTTTCCTCTAAACTTCTTATTTTAGGAAAAAATGCATGCAGCAGGCTTATGAAGACATAAATAAGCTTCTAATTTATTGCAGTTATAGTTTCCACATAAATTCTTTGTCAGTTATTTCATGTGCATCAGAAATAACATGCTGGGCTCCAGTGGTGCAGTCAGCATTGGAATTCAAAGCAGGGGAGCATGAGAGACATAAAATGATGGGACATCTGGACGCCATACTGTGTCTGTGGAGCCCCGAGTCACAGGCAAGCAACTGGAATAAAATGACTGCCTTTGCAGAAATGAGAAAATGTATTTGGCACTATACACTGGAAAGGGGAAGTTAAAGTTAAAAATCATCCTTGAGAGATGGTCATGACATTGCTTGCAGATGAGGGGGTTTGGTGATGATTTTGTTTACAGAGGTATTGTCTCTTTTTATAGAATTGATACAGGTCTGAGTAAGCTGACTGTAAGGGAAATCACATTGTCCATTGACATTCATATAAACTGAAAGTAGTGTCTATTGGAAGTTGTGTTCATGGTAGGCTATTTAAAACAGCAGCCGCAGCTTTGATGAAGGAGAACAGTTATGTGCTATCCTGGATGTTGGTTACCCTGAAATGCCTCCTGTAGCACTTTCTTCTCCCCGCCCTTTCTTTCTGTCATACCAGCTGTCGCTCACTTTTGGGTCCATTCTTAGGACTGCTGTGGTTTTACAGTTGAAGATCCCAGAATATAAGGCCCAGAACTAAGCCCTAGTTCTTCACTCACATATTTAGAATGTGGACTAAATCTCGACTTCAGTACTACAGTTGCTAGGACAAGCTACCGTATTCTCAGGATGGTGTTGGTGGTCGGTGGTTCAGTCATTCAGTCATGAGACCCCATGTACTATAGCCCACCAGGTTCTTCTGTCCATGGGATTCTCTAGGCAAGAATACTGGAGGGAGTTGCCATTCCCTTCTCCAGGGGCTCTTCCCAGACCAGGGATCAAACCCATGTCTCCTGCATTGCAGGCAGATTCTTTACTGCTGAGCCACTAGGGAGTGTCTGCTTTGTGCCAGACAGTGTGCTAAAAGTCTCAAATATAGGATACAGACAGTATTTTACTAATGAAGAAACCAGAGCTCAGAGAGTTTAAGTACTTTACCTGTGGTCACACAGCAAGTTAAGTGGTAGAATCAGGATTTGGATCTGTATCTTTGTGATTCCAAAACCCTAGGCATTTTCCTTCTTGGATGTTCCCACTTTCTCAGTTCAGTTAATGTATACCTGAAAGTGAAAGTTGCTCAGTCGTGTCCAGCTCTTTGCAACCCTATGGACAATACAGTCCATGGAATTCTCCAGGCCAGAATCCTGGAGTGGGTAGCCTATCCCTTCTCCGGAGAATCTTCCCGACCCAGGAATTGAGCTGGGGTCTCCTACATTGCAGGCGGATTCTTTACTAACTGAACTACCAGGGAAGCTGCAGAATATATGCCTGAGGTGTATTTATTTTCAATAAGCAATGTTCATAGGATACGTTGTGCTTTTCTGTTCATTTCTTCCATTTAATAGCTGCTAATTAGAGTTCTCTGAGAAACAAGTAATACAAAACATTGGCACCCATATCTGTGGTTCAGATTTTATTACCAATTGCTTTAGAAGATAATAGATTGTAGTATGCTTTGAGTTTCTCCTTTTTCTCAAAGATTTGGGGGTTGCAGCGGGTAGGGGTGGGGATGGGGATGCTTTTCTAGAAACGCAACAGAGAGTTCAAAGTTCTGGGAATATAACAGCACTGAAACATAAGCAGTTCCGTTCAGTTTGAAACCAACCAGAAGGACAGTAAAGTTTTCATTCTTTATAACATCAATGGTTTTCCTGTTGAAATTAAAGAAGTGTGGTCAAAGGAGGTCACGGAATCAGCTTTTTCTTTCTGGGCAAATGTGGTGTCTTTACTTCATACACTCTGAGGAAGGGGTCATAAGTGATTAAGTTGGGCAGTTAGATGGGAGAGTTATCAGCATTTTTGGCTAGGTCAGGAAAGCAATGAGTGAGTAATCCTCTGGGCCTGATTGGACTTTACTTATAAACATAACCTTTTCCTCCATCTGAGTGATTTAAAACTAAACGAAATAAGAGGCTGTTAGAAAGGCCTGCTTTCAGTGGACTTCAGATTTGGGTTTCCAAGACTGCTTTGAGCACATGGGTTTTCGAATACATGTTCCCTCGTTATTATTCCTGTAGCCAATATTAAGGGGAATAGAAGGGAAATTCTGTGGCTAAGAGACAGGGCATCTTGAGCAATTAACATATGTTTGGTATTTTTGCATTGTATATGTATATATATATATTTTTAAACCAGTTGGTTTTTGCATGTGAGGGGGACTCTGAACCTGTGGTGCAGGCATAGTTCCAGCAGCCGTGGAAGGGCAAAATGAGTGACGATGTCTCCTTATAACATGAACCATGTGTTTTTTTCATCATTTCTCCTTTCTTACTCATCCTGTAACACGTTTGTGGTCCAGTGACATTCTGCAAACGGGACGTGTGTTGGGTCAGCGCCCTGTTTGGTGACTTAAAATTAACTGGATTATTTCTGCCCTGCCTTCTTCTTTCCACAGAGAACCTGCAGTTTTGGGGGATTTGACTTGACAAATCGTTCTCTGCACATCGGCACTAATAATTCAGACCCAATGGTGAGTACACGTCAGAAGGGAGGGAAAAGGTTTGCATTCAAGTGACGTGGTGGACACAGTTTCAGATTTAGTATTTTTGAGAATTGATACTAGGTAACCATCCTCCAGGGATCCTAAATCATGTTTGGAGAGAAGCCTTGTTTCACTATCTTAAAGCCTCTTTTTGGTTTCATATGGAAAGGAAGATGACCGTCTCTCTCTTTGCAGGAGCATCATTTCTTTAATGTCTTGGTTCCCAGGTTTCTTCAAGTCACAAGTCCAGAGTTTGGTTTCTGCAGTCTTAGACATTTGTGCTCCCAAGCTTTCTGTTCACAATAGTTGCATGTGTATGTGGCTGTTACACATGGGTAGTGCCACAGGAGAGAGCCCTATGATTTGGGTTTCAAGAGTATGAGCCAGCATTTCTGAAAACCAGCTTTATCATAGGCCATGTGTGTAGCTGTGCACTAAGCTTAGGACTTCCTGATTCTGAAGTGTCCTGAAATGAACCTAGTCCCCTTGGGGCCAAAGCAAACCAGACTCCTCTGAGCCAAGGTTACTGCCTTTTCAGACTTGTCTCTGCATCACAATCGGGGGTCAGGCCCCCACTGTGGTGTACAGGTTTTCCTTCACCTTTACCTTCTGAGATTCCCAAGGATGTTGGTGTATTTTCCATACAGTTTTGTTTTCCTCTTGTGCATTTTATCGTGAAGCTGTGAAATCAAGATTCTGTGCTTTATATTTGTTTTGATCATGTGTCAGCTAAAGCACCCATCTATGATGTTTTTGTAGTGTCTGAGAACTTCCTGGGAGAATAAAATTATTTTATTTGGATATCAAATTTTATTGATTCATAAACCAATAATTTTATCTGGTCAATCTTTTAAAAAATAAAATATAATTTCTTTTTTCTTTTTCCAAGGGAAAGCCTTCCCCCACCCCCCAATGTAAAATAGAATGAGAAGTGACTACAATCGAACTTGTTCAGGGAAAAATAAATTTATGCGCGGTTAGGAGTTGACCACACTAAATGCTTCAGTGATATAAATCTGTTCAGGTGATGGACTTCTAATGATTAAGATTTGCCGTTTTGTTCTTAGCACTTTCTTGGGTGACTCAGTAGTATTATCGTTTTTTTTCTTCCTCATGCTGGGATTAAGTGAACACTGGTTCATCTAAATCATTCTTTATTGATGAAACACAGTCCCCTTGGGTATTTAAGCTGGTGGGAAAAAATGCAATAGGAGAAGAATATATCATACTAAGTTTAAATAAAACTAACTCATATTCCACTTTAAACAAATAAACATAAGCCAGTTAGTCAGTAGCTTTAATTTTTAATCATAAAGATTAACAGCACTGAGTTAACATAAGAAAAATGTGGAGATCCTGGGGCATGCCAACATTTTGCTGAGAGGTAGGACATTCATGGTTTGAATAATAAAACCTGTTTTGAGCCTTCATTTTCTGTGATTAAAGATACTTAATAAATTTTGTTTTGCAGGGTAAAGAAGGAGATTTTGTGTATAAAGAAGTAATCAAATCACCCACTGCCTCCCGAATCTCTCTTGGAAAAAAGGTGAAATCCGTGAAAGAGACAATGAGGAAGAGAATGTCTAAAAAATATAGCAGCTCTGTCTCTGAGCAGGTATGTGACAGTCAAGCAAATACCCTCTTGCTTCTTTTGCATAACAAAAAAAGCTGGGGATGGTCTGTCTTGAGATTTTCAGTGATGCTAAATACATTCATTGGCATTAACCAGGCTCCAGGACCATGCCTAGATTGTGTAGACAAACAGTGGATTCAGGAAATATTTATTAAGCACTTAGGGTCATCCGAGCACCAGGCTTGGTGCTGGGAATACAAATCAGGTCCTGTGTTCTATGTACAGATGAGCAAAAGAGACAGACATGTACAGAAATGATTATTCTGTAGTAAAAATAAGCACTAAAATTTAGAAAACAAAGGAAGGATTTTATTTTCTAAAATATCCCTTCCTTCAAAATGGATGTCACCAGAATCAAACCTTAAAGAGACACTCAAATTTTCTTATGAAGCAGACTTTTCAAATAAATGTAGTTTAAGTTGTTCTTAAAAGGACATAGCAAGTCTGAGAAATAAACTGAGAAAGTGTTTCCTAGCTGCAGGACTTACATAATAATTGTGTTTCTGCAGGGGTGTGTGTGTTCACTAAAAAGCTTTATCTGGAAGCATTAAGAGGTTAAAGCATCTGCCTCCAATGCGGGAGACCTGGGTTCGATCCCTGGGTTGGGAAGATCCCCTGGAGAAGGAAATGGCAATCCACTCCAGTACTATTGCCTGGAAAATCCCATGGACAGAAGAGCCTGGTAGGCTACAGTCCATGGGGTCGCAAAGAGTCAGACACGACTGAGCGACTTCACTTATTAAGATATCAAAGAATTGACAATGCCTCCCCCCCCCTTCTATAATTTCATCACTAGGAACATGACCTTCTTTTTATGGATGGAAGGAATAAAGACACTTGGAAAGCTGGGCCTGAGAAATTCTGACCATTAAAATTTCAAAACACTCTCCTCTGACACCTTTATAGTGTTCTTCCTGTAGTGTCTGTTGAAGTCCCCCTGTGTGAGCTGGTTGTGTAACTTGAAACACCTAGGTAATGCCGCTTTAGCCAAAAAATGAAACAGACATTTTTGCTCAGCTGCTGCCCTCTAGTGGACATGGTGAGCTAAAATCCATGTCTGAATCGCTCAGCCCCAGCTAGCCCAGCCTCTTGCACTGGGCTTCAAACAAAGCCTGTGCATCTTCTGTTTATTACAGTGGTTCTCATGGGGTATTGGTGGTGGGGGTGGTGATTTTTCTCCCCCCACCAACCCCAGGGCATCGGCTGGGGACGGTTTTGATATTTGCAATGGGTTAGGGTGGAGTGGTGTTGAGGATGCATCTTACAATGCACAGGACAGGCCTCTGCAACAAAGAATTAATCATGCAAAATTCCCAGAGTGCCCAGGTTGAGACCCTGTGGCTTGTTATACCTACAGGGGATGTCTGGCTTCCTCCAGACTCCCTGAATGTTACCCTATTCTTTTCCTTTCTTGTCCCTATGGATATGGGAGCTATGGAAAGTCTATATTTCTACCCAGCAATGAGGCAGACTGCACATGCTTCTATGAGACAGACTACATGCCAATAAAAGCATGGATTTAAAGCACTTATTATTTAGTTGATTTTTTTCCCCCTAGATTGAAATATCTACTAAAAGCTCTTGTAAACATTCCTGGGCTTTTTATTTTTTTTGCTTTGTAGATCATTAGCATATAGCTTTCATGTAATTTTGAGCATTTCTCTGTAATTTTACTGCTATGTAGATGCCTTGTATTTTTATTTTCCTGTTTATTTAGAACAGTCATTTCACATAAGCAAAAAAGGAAGGAATCATTATAGTGCTTTTTGGAGAAAGGAAATTAACATTGTAAGGCTTTAAAAAAAAATCTTTTTAGTAAATATATCAACTCTTCTGGTAAGGATTTTTGTCTGCTCTGTTCCTGCTATATGCCCAGCATCTGAAATAGTACCTGTGGTATTCAATAAATGTGATGAGTGAATTAATAATTTTTAAGAGCCTTATGAACATACACTATCAGAGATGTATATTTCATATTGCTGTTTTTCAAAATGTGAGATTTTTTTTCCCAGAAGAGTTTTTCAACGATTTTAATTGGATAGGTGGTCTATTTTATGATTCAGAAAAGAGGAATGAAAACCAACCTCCTCAGGAATTCATCCTTTGCAGCTTCAGTAACTTCCTAATAACGCGCCTCTCTTTATTGTTGCTGCTGAGGTTGTTTGCTCTCTTTTCTTAAATGGAAAACAGACGTGTGTTTTGGATCAGAAGCTGCCCTTTTGATTGTCCTTAAAAGTTTGCAGGGCCCCGCAGAATCTCTCAGAGCCCTTCTGATGATTCAGCACTATGCAAATAACAGGTTTCGTTTAGATGGTTTTGTGCTCACGTGGCTGTGTAGTATGACAGAGACTGTTCTTTTGGGGCAAGTAGACCATTCTGACTGCAGACTTTTTAAAATGTGATAGTGTCTGTCTATATAGCACTTCAAATCAAATGAGCGTGTTACAGTTACACGTGCAGATGAGGGCCTGCCAAATTAATGGATACCAAGCCATCCCAAAAGTGACGAGTCTGCTGAGTCACTTCTGTCAGCATTCGGATCTAAAAGAGGCTTGACAACTTTTTACTAACAACAAACTAAAAGAAGTCAATGAAGCTAAACTCATAGGGTGACTTATGGAAACTGTATTATAGATAGAAAAATGGTATGTTTGAGGTACAGTTGACCTTTGAACAACACAGGTTTGAACTGCACAGGTCAACTCATGGGTGGATTTTTTTCAGTAGTAAACACTACATCACTCTACAACCTATGGGTTGTCTGAAACCACAAATGTGGAACTACAGGTAAAGAGAGCCTACTGCACCCCTAACCCCTGTGTTGTTCAAGGGTCAACTGTGTATCCGATTCCTAAGTGGGTATGTTATTAGCCAATTTCAATAATTTGTGTAATTAGAAATATAAAAATCTGATCTCTATTTTCAAAAACAAAAACAAGGAATACACTTTTTTTAATGTAGAAATTTCCCTTCAAATAGATAAAATATTTTCTGATAGTACTTCCAGATACTACATCACTGAAGGTGAAGGTGAAGTTGCTCAGTCGTGTCCAACTCTTTGTGACCCCATGGACTGTCGACGGCAAGAATACTGGAGTGGGTTACCACTTCCTTCTCCAGGGGATCTTCCCGACCCAGGGATCGAACCCAGGTCTCCTGCACACTAGTGGATTGTATTTGATCTACATTTGAGGTCCGGCTTTGTGGCCCAGATGGTAAAAAATATGCCTGCAATGTGGGAGACCCAGGTTCGATCCCTGGGTCGAGAAGATCCCCTAGAGAAGGGAATGGCTACCCACTCCAGTATTGTTGCCTGGAGAATTCCATGGACAGAAGAGGCTGGTGGGCTGCAGTACCCACCAGGGGTTGCAAAGAGTTGGACATGACTGTGCTGCTAATGCTTTATTACTAAACTAGGGAGTATGCAGAGTCTCTAAGCCTTTAACGAAATGTTTTGTCTCCGAGGTAGAGAATTTTTTTTTTTTTTTCAAGAACATCTATTAGAGCATGAAAAACTTTTTGAGTGCTTAATTAATAGTTACGTGAGCTACAACTTGAAGATGAAGCAGGATATAGATTAAAAAGAAGGTGTATTTTGGGTAAAGCATCAGACATGAGTATAAAGATGAATTTGATTAATTTTGTTGCTAAACAGCTGTGTATTATAAAAAGACACACACCCCCTCTGACGAAATGCAATTTTGTCGAAACTCCTTTCAGGATTCAGGCCTTGATGGGATGCCGGGCTCCCCTCCGTCCTCTCAGCCTGACAGTGAACACGTGGACAAGCCCAAGCTCAAAGCCGGAGGTTCTGTGGAGAGTCTGCGGAGTTCTCTGAGCGGTCAAAGCTCGATGAGTGCGTCCAGTTTGCAATCATAGATGATTTCTTTGGCTTCTAAGTCAGACTTTTGCTGAGTGTCAGGTTCAGGCAATTTAAAGATAAATAGGGCCGAGTTCTTACCCTTAGGGTGCTGTTACGGAGACAGACCTGAAAAATACCTGGCCCTAGAGTCCTATTCGTTTAGTAGCCGATGTGTAGCAGTAGCATAAACAAGAGGGCAATGATTTTGGTCGGAGGGGAGAGAGAGGAAAGCATGTTAGTGGAAGATATGGAGACTGAAGGGAGGAAGTCAAGGGAAAACACTGATAACAATGACCAGCAGAATAAGGGGAGATGACCAGGGTTCTGCAGCGCACACGTTGCTTTGCTGACCTCTGGGTGCATCTTCCACCTGCAATAGCAACCAGCGATCTTCTGGCCACTTTTTCGTCTTAGAGAATTTGGAAGAAATCTCTCCTCAGTGCATTGCCCTCTGCCACATTGTCATGGTGAATCCAATTCCTTTATTAGCATGTTAGTGGGAGTTTAGTAAAAGAGAAGACAAACGCTTCTCTCCAATTGGCAATCTTTAATCAAAAAAATGCTTTAGTGCAGAATTCAACACAATAACGTGACATTATTTTCCCCTGATGCATTTGAGGTAGTGGGGACGTCCCGATAGTTCTCTTCTGGTTTTACAAAGAAAGCTAATGTCTTCTTAACTTTTATGAATACAAATGTTGATGAAAACTTTGTTAGTAATCTTAGTTTTAATCAACTAAGAACCAGGAAAAAAAATAGATGAGAGGAGAATGGCAAATGTCCCTGAAACACACACTGTTCAACCACTCCTAACTCAGTGGTCGTGTTGGCTGAGCACTATGGGGAAGGAGAGCAAGTTTAAACCCACGACTTAAAAGCATTTGGCTTTGGGCAAGTTACTTGACCTCTTTCAGCTTCCTCATCTGTAAGATGGGGTAAAGACAGTATGCCTGACAAATGGGAGGTTATGAGGGTTAAGGCTGGTGTCCTCTATCAGAGAGTTTCCGTGTCACCTGGCTTCCCGGGTCATAAAGATACCTTGCCGGAGTCCCCTGTCCAATTAGGGGCTTGATTAGGGAGAACACTCAGAAAACTCAGATCGTCCCCTGGCCTCTGATCAGGTCAGGCTCATGACTGCCTTCCTCTGGCCCTTACCTTCCTAGTCTGTGATAGCTTCAGAAGTGCCAGCTTTGCTTTGCAGGAGCTTTGCGTTGACCCACGTTCTGCGTGTGTCCCCTACAGGTGGTCAGACAGTGAGCACCACTGATTCCTCGACCAGCAACAGGGAGAGTGTCAAGTCGGAAGACGGTGATGACGAGGAGCCCCCGTACCGGGGCCCGTTCTGTGGGCGCGCCAGGGTGCACACCGACTTCACGCCCAGCCCCTACGACACAGACTCGCTCAAGCTTAAGGTGTGTGTTTACTTGAGCTCAGAGCAGTCGCCCCAGGTGCCTTGTGGCTTTAGGAGCCATTCTCTTCTCCTTTGTGTTGAATGCTGAGCTCTTGTGGTGCAGACTGGCCAACGCATCTGCTCCTTTGATAAATTGGTCTCTTCTGCAGCGAAAAACCAGAGAACCAGCCAGCCTTTGGGGATAGAGGCAGATCTGTGTTAATTCTGTCTTATCACCACGCTGGCCCTGTCCTCTGACCCCAGCTTCCCTCTAGAATTCCCACTGCCCTTCACCTTCCAGTCTCAGTGCTTTTGCCAACTGAAAGAACATGACTGACTTCACTGATGTGATCAGTGACATCATTATAGAGCAGATGGGATTCCACAAAATGTATGAAGCGAGTATAGAGCAGGGGTTACCACTGACCTCTGATTGGTGGGAATTTTTTCTCCAAGAAATAGGAACTCTCTGGGTGAGGGCAAGGCCTTTATGAGCCCTGGTGGGCACCTTGAGCCACCATCCTCTGGGGTAGGAAGGTGGAGGGGATGGGATCTCGGGCCTCCGCGGATCCTGCACAATCAGGAGTTCTCTCTGTGGTCTCTGCCATACTCCCAATCACATCAGGTGACTTGTGGAGCCCTGATTCTAGTCTTCATAGTGTCTTCACATCGCATGATTGACACTTCTGATGCATTGATGGTTCATGCTTGGAAATGTACCTAATGGAAAGATCCCTCTTCCCTGGGCCACAGAAAGGAGACATCATTGATATAATCAGCAAACCCCCCATGGGCACCTGGATGGGCCTGCTGAACAACAAGGTGGGCACGTTCAAATTCATCTACGTGGACGTGCTCAACGAGGAAGAGGAGAAGCCCAAGCGTGCCACCAGGAGGAGGAGGAAAGGGAGGCCTCCCCAGCCTAAGTCGGTGGAGGACCTCCTGGATCGGATCAACCTCAAAGTCAGTTCCCTCCTATTCTGGCCCCACCCGACCCCACTTTATCTTCTCCTAAACTAAGCAAGCAAGGACAACTTCAGGGAAGGGTGGGGTGATCTCTGTCATCCAAGAAGGATGACCCATGGCCATGATGAGTACCATTATCCTATAGAATTAGTATTACCAGCACCGTAACACTATCCTTTACCTCCCTTGAGGGTGATAGGTTGAAATTTCCTCCTAGTCCAAAGAGCAACTTTCAAAGAGCTGTGAGCTTCAAGCCACCACCAGGAAAGGCAGTAAGCACAGGCTCCTGGCATCCTGATTGGCCTCACAGAGGTCCTGAGAATTCTCCCTGCCCCCACCACCACCACCATTACCCGCAGCATCTAATAGGGCAGGTCTACATGGTATGACCTATTTCCTCCTTGCAGAGCTATCTTGCTCCTGGGGAAGTCACAGGTCTCTCTGAGCTGGGTTTCAGTGGCTCCAGATGAAAGAAGTGTCTCGTCCACCACACGCTGGGTGGCATTGCAGGCATCAGCTCACAGCAAGGGCACAATTAAAATGCAGGCCAGTGGAGTCCACCTCAGCTTTCAGTGTACACTTTCTTAGCCCAAGGTTAGTGAAGTGCCCCGCTTGCCCAATGAGCTGTAGAACTGGGGTGTACAGACTGTTAGAAAGATACTTATTAATTTTTGCATTAGCATGAAAGTGGCTATGGAAAAAGAGTTTAGGGGTTTGAGGATGGTTGTTGGTCGTGGAGCATGTGGCTGAGCTGCTGACTCTCTTCCGTCTTGTTTCCCTCTCAGGAGCACATGCCCACTTTCCTGTTCAATGGCTATGAAGATCTGGACACCTTTAAGCTCCTAGAGGAGGAGGACTTGGACGAGTTAAATATCAGGGACCCAGAGCACAGAGCTGTTCTCCTGACAGCAGTGGAGCTGTTACAGGAATATGACAGTAAGTCTCTCACAGCACAGATGTGTTCAGTGAGATTCGTAACATTCTCAGGTCACCAGGAGGCATCCCATAAGCTGCTAATATGTGCTTATGTCCCCGGACTCCCTCATTTGATCTTGCTCTTTGCAAAATGTGTTGGTCACTGAATCGTGTCCAACTCTTTGTTACCCCATAGCCTGTAGCCCACCAGGCTCTTCTGTCTGTGGAATGTTCCAGGCAAGAATACTGGAGTGGGTTGCCATTTTCTTCTCCAGGGGATCTTCCTGACCCAGGGATCGAACCCAGGGTCTCCTGCATTGCAGGCTCATTCCTTACCATCTGATCCACCAGGGAAGCCCTACTCTTTCCAAAGCCAAGGTCAATTTTGTATTATGTCAAACAACACAAAGACATAGATTCCCAATGCCAATGCAGGAGCAAAAGAAAACCTTACCACCCAGTACTTTTTCACTGAGAATTGAACTGTTTTTTTCTCTTTTTTTGGACTTTTCTTAAGACACATAGTTCACGCCACCTTGGGGGCTGGTGGGATATATAGCCTTTAGGAGGTCATTAAGATACCCAGGTGCAAAAGTGACTGACAAACTTGGGGTATCCTGTCTTGCCAAGGGTTAATTACTTCTCAAAGCACATGAGGAGCTGTTTTCTGATTGAATGAATTAGTTAATGAATAAATGAAATTCATCAGCTTGCATTAAAGAAGCAGGGAATCATCTCCAGTGAATATGTAAAGCAGAGAATTCCATATTGCGATTTCTCAGCCAAAATGATAGCTCATTTTTACAGTCCATGAACAGAATTCAGTGAGCTCACAGCTTTTATGTAGTCTATTTGAATACACTGTATCCTTTGCTCCATTAACCCAGTCTTATCTTGTGCTTTATTCTTCACTCTGACATCAAAAATATTCCTGAGATTATTCATCATGAAGGGGGAAGCATCCTTTCCAGTGATTGAATTCAAATGTATTTTCTTTCGTGTGCTCTGCTTCAGGGTATCAGTAGCTAATAGCATTTCCATTGCTAAAAGACACACCAAACCCATGGTTAATGATGGGAAAAAAATGGTGCATTACTGAATGTACCAGGCTCAAGAGACACAGAAGTAAGTGTCTCAGTACAGTTAAATTCACTTCTGATTAATAGGTTGTCCCTCTAAATTAACTGATGACATACCGTCAAATAGGTGTCTGAACCCTAGATAAACACACTGCCTTCGGGGAAAGATTTGGAGGGAATTGTGTTCCGTAGTTAATATCAGTTTATAACTGGGTCTCCTTAGGATTGGAGTTTCCCAGGAGACACCATGGGTGAGGGGTTGCCCTGTGACCAGGTTGTGTCAGAGCCTGGCCCAGTGCCTGGTGAGGCTGACCAGCTATATTAATATCAATTAATGTTATCTAGTCACCTGGACCACATCTGCTCTATAAAATAGTTCATTTGCTCTTCCTCAGCCACTGAGAACAGCTGGTTGATAAACCCCATCCATTATGTTTCCTCTAGCATTCAAACATAGAAGGAGCAAAGCTGAATTGTGAGTATATAAGGCAGGGTCTGTCTCAAGGGCTGGGGCTCCTTGACCTTCCTGGGATCATGTCCTGAGATCCGCCCCAGGGATATTTTATAAGTAAGGGGATCTTTGCCTGTCATGATCCCCACCCAGCAGTCTAAGGAAGCCTCACTGCTTCTTCATAAATCTCATTTTGAATCTGTGCTGTGCCACTGTTTAGAACATCCTTTATATATAATGTGGTACTTCTTTTTAGTAGTTCTAAAATAAAGGCGTTAGAGGACTCAAGGGTGCCAGTGAGCACCAAGAACCCGGATCCAGGATTATCCTAGGATGAGAAGATTCTGCACTCAGCAATTCTAAATTTGTCGTATTTTAGAAGTACGCTAAGTAACTGATAACTTAGAGGAACACATCAGTTTCTGTTAGAGTTGACAGATCCAGAGATCTGCTGAGATCTGAGATGTCTCACTCATCTTCCATCTCAGCTCCCACAGAAGCAAGAGACACACCTGCATCATTGCTTGGCAGTCAGGCAGGTCCAGCTTCTCACTGCATCTGTGCATGGGGAATGCCAGCCTTCCCACAGGGTTCCTCCATTCAGGAAAGACTCTCATTGTGCCAGAGCAATTCCTTCCACTGATCCCAAACCCATTCTCCTTGATCTGCCAAATGAAAGCTGTCTTTTAAGAAAATCATTTTCATAAGAATTATAATCAGGAATTATGTCAAATAGGCGGGAAAGTACAGAGAAAAATAAAACAAATCCACATATCCCCTGCCTAAATCCAACTGAAGTTAACATTTTGTTGTACTTTAATCCTTACTTTTTAAAGACATAAGTTTGCAAGGCCATTGGAAGGCCTACTATCCAACAATCCCATTCTTTTCCCAAGAGAACTATGCTCCAGAAAAATGGCACGTGTCCTCAGGGCATAAGTACCTTTTGATGTTTGGATGTCTCATCAATGTCTTAGCATGTTTTTCCTTCCTGTGTGTGTGTGTGTGTGTGTGTATGTGTGTGTGTGTGATGAGATGGAGGAAAGCTTTAGTCCAAATTCAGGTCATGTCCAAATGAAGTTTTAGCTCCAAGCCCAATGCTTCATTATCACTTGACTGTGAGAATGTTCATGGGTCTAGCTCACTGTTTTCTTCCTTTGTGCCTTGGCATTAATGTTAGTGAGTGTGAGGAGAGGAAAAGGCCTTGATTTGCAGTCCATCTAAGAGATACCCCTCCTTTTCATTCTCTCTAAGGAAGGACAACTTGCCTGGGAAACACTGGCTTTTAGTTTTAAGGAATTTTGCTAAATTTGATAGTGGGATTCCTGCAAGTAGCTGCTGATTGGATCCTTCAGGAAGAAAGTAGCTCTATCGCCTTAAGAAAGAAGAAGATGGCTCTATCTCCTTGACATATGTCTCCTGATTTTATAAACTGATTTGCCATTTTCAGGCACTGCAAAGGACCCCTTCACTCCCCATAATAACTTCAGGTTATTATGCCGCTGTGTGGTAGACTGGCATCCCCAAAGTTGCAGGCACAGTCCTTATTTTCCTGCAATGATGGGGACAACTTTTCTGTTTTATTCCCATTGGTCAGCACTTTGGAGTCTGTTTTGGCTGCTGCAACGCACTGACCTATCTCACCAGGGACAAACTGCATTGATTCCTCTTCCTGGGTTGTAACTGATAGCTCAAAGGCCTCATTTTACAAGTATCATTTTCCTAAATAACATGCTAGGCTAGAACAGAGGCTATTCCAAATCCGCAGACTCTTCCATACAATGAGGACACCACGCTAGATGTTCCAGTTTCAGTGTGGAGGAGGGGAAAGGGTTTGCTCTTGTGCTACCAATTAGTTAATTTTACATTAATTACTTTAAAAATAGCATTTCTTATTTTAGTGCTCTAATTCAAGGGCTTATCTGCCAAGATTTCTGTTATAAAGTGCTTTCCTTGTGAGAAATACAAACAGGAAGTGGTCAGTGGACAGTAGGAACCGCTGGTGTGTATCTGGCAGCCCTCAGTCTTCCCACAACTTTTTTTTAATGATGAGAAGAGACATCAGATTTCTGGTTTTGTTTGTGTGTGAGAGAGAGAGAGATGGAGGAGGGGAAGTGAGGAGAAAAATAAAGCCATTCATCATCAACTACTTATTTTATGTAGAAAATGTTTTGTTTCCTGTTTTATCGACCAAGCATTTGGTCCGCCTTGATTGAAAGACAATCTCCCTGTAACCCTGAACCTACATAAGGTCAGCTGTGCCATTTATAGAATGTGCAGAGCTGCACGGCTTGGGTGATGAAGGCCCACATGACTTCCCATGTGATTTTCTATAGGCTGACTTTCAGCAGAAAGCATCTGATGCTTCTCTCTAGGATTCCCTAGGATGAGGATGTCCAGCCTTCCGGCACCCACCTTAAGGGTACTCTGTATTCAGTTTCCAAGTTGGAGGGTGTTGTCAGCTTTTCCTGTCATACCTTTTGTGTGCGGAGTAGAAATGCTAACCCAGGACAAAGGGAAAAGGAAAAAGGAGGAAGAACCCTCCAACCTATTCGCAGCAAAAGGATTTGCCCCTGGCCCCTCATGGGTTAACCTCCCTGGTGGCTCAAATGGTAAAAGCGTCTGCCTGCAATGTGGGAGACCTGGGTTAGATCGCTGGGTCGGGAAAATCCTCTGAAGAAGGAAATGGCAACCCACTCCAGTACTCTTGCTTGGAAAATTCCATGGATGGAGGAACCTGGTAGGCTATACTCCATGGGATTGCAGAGTCAGACACGACGTTTAGGGGTTTGTGTCCCCTTAATGGCAGCCTTGCTCCCTTTGTGAGAAGCTTCTCATTGTGGTGGCTTCTGTTGTGGAGCATGGGTTCTAGGCGTGCGGGCTTTAGTAGTTGTGGGGCAGGGGCTTAGTTGCTACACATGTGGGATCCTCCCACGCCAGGGATCGAACCCATGTCTCCTGAAGTGACAGGTGGATTCTTACTCCACTGTACTACCAGGGAGGTCTGACACTCACTTTTATATTAGCTCCCAAACTTGGAAAGGTGGGAACTTATTTGAAGCACAAATCTTCTAGATGTCTACAAAGCATACAGCCTAATTCCTCCTTGTGAAAAGCCCATTTATTCACTCTCTGCTCCTGCTTGGTGGTATCAGCCCTCAGAAAGGACTGGTTGCTTTTCCCCCACTTTTGATATGATGCTCTGAATTTCTCCTCGCCCTGGTTGACCTGAGGCCAGTTATCCTCCAAGTGACTTAGAAGGCATTGATGGATTTCACCTCTGTGCTCTCTCTCCGGCCTTAGCTTCCTTTGATACTTGATTTGAAAAGAAAATGTCCTGATCTCACTCATTTAATTTGTTTTCTTCCAAAATCTAAGTCTTCAAAAATGTATGGTGAGAACTGAGGATAAAATTGGGATGCGATGGATTTGAAAACTGCTTCTTTTTTTTTTTTTTTCATTCCCCTTACAATCCCGTGCCTTGTGTTCATCTTCTCTAGGTAACAGTGACCAGTCCGGATCCCAGGAGAAGCTGCTTGTTGACAGCCAGGGCTTGAGCGGATGCTCTCCACGAGACTCAGGATGCTATGAAAGCAGTGAGAATTTGGAAAACGGTACTGTCAGCACAGATAATCACAACTGCATGGTCGTATGCAAGCCTCTGGGCCATTTCTTGGTGTCTGTGCTTTGGCTAATGACTGTCTTTCTTCCTCAGCCTGAGCCATTGCTTTTGAGAAAACTAGAAATAGGGAGACGAGCTTTTCCAGGGAGACTGGTGCCTGATTCAGATCCTTAGGTGGGAGGAAAATCTCTCAGGAACCTAGGCAATGGATGATGCTGAGAGATGAGTAGAGAGATCTTTTCATTAGTTACTCTTCCATCCTGCAGTAGCACCTAACTGGAAAGAGCTTAAACTTGTATGTTGGAGAAAGGGACCCCGAACTTCCCATTGTCTTGCAACTCTCAGAGGTTAGCCCTCCCTCTCCCTCTGGACCATGAAAAGAGTCAAGGGGGTTTAGAGAGAGGAGACCTGGAGTGCGTAGCCAAAGACTTGGGTCAAATTACATCTCCAGCCATCATTTGCCCTTACCTCTGAAATCAGTAATGTGAGTTTCTCTTTTATAGCTTGTTCTAAGACTTAAACAAAGTAGTAATGTATCAGAAATACCTAGCATTTTGTAAACACTGATTGTGAAGGAGGCAGTGGGCTAGGTGCATATGTATGCAGTTTGCTAATTATCACTCAAATCCTGCAGTGCATGTCTTATCAGTGAGGATGCTAAAGAGAAACTGAACAGTAACTGAAGCTCTTGTTCTCTTCCTCTTGGCACCGCTCTGGCTCCTAATGGTCTTGCAGTCAGTGGTAGACAATTTTTTTTTGTTTTGCCACACGCATGTGGGATCTGAGTTCCCTGACAAATAATGGAACCTGAGCCCTGTGCATTGGAAGACAGAGTTTTAACCACTGAACTGCCCGGGAAGTCCGAATGGTAAACAGTATTTTAGACCTGATTTTCCAATACCATAAGTATTTTCAAGTCCAAACTCTTAACTACTTAATGTCGTCATACATCAGCCAGGGGTATCTGGGCTTAGTTGAACTTCAAGCCAGAAGGGATTTGTTTGTATATGTTATATATATAGTTTGTGTATGTTATCATAAGTCCCTTCACGGATCATGGATTGGATGAAAGAAGGTTGACTTATTTGGGGAACAAGGAAAAAGGCAACATATTCCATAAAAGATCTCTTTGCCTATTTGTTTGCTTATTTGGTCTGGGGGGCAGGAATATCCTAGGGCTTAGGACTCTTGTTCATGAGTCTCTCATTTCAATATGAGAATTTCGAGAAGCCCCGCTGAGAACATTGTTACAAAACTAGGGCATGAAAGTTTGGTTTCTTCAGATCGTCATCATCCATCACCTCAGTTTTTCTTCTTAAATAGACAGTGAACCTAAGCAGGGCTGGCCTTGAACATTCAGATTGGGGACTGCAGCAGCGGAATGACTCCTTCCATAAACAGATACATCATGGCAGCAGTATGGCATCATTGCAGCAGGAAAATATCTAAATTCATATTAAAATAATATGAAGTCTGACTTTATTCAAATATTGCTTCATTGCTATGAAAACTAGATCTCTAAATGAAGGGTACATGATTAAATCATAAATATTACATTTTCATTAGACAAAAAAAATCTCAAAACTTCAGACCAGCTAGACAGAAAGACTACAATTACCCACATCTGATATGGTACTTCCTTCCCACTCAGAGAGCACGCATGACTAGGGGCTCAGAGTTATGGTCCCCAAAACGTCAGATGTTGGGCCAGCCCTCCTCATGGTCTAGTTTATGAAAGTTTTTGGAGAATATGTATTTTCAGTTCACG
The DNA here is from genome assembly GCA_006410675.1 of Oreotragus oreotragus. Classification (NCBI taxonomy): domain Eukaryota; kingdom Metazoa; phylum Chordata; class Mammalia; order Artiodactyla; family Bovidae; genus Oreotragus; species Oreotragus oreotragus. Next base: position 81,534 of record SJYX01008896.1, read on the forward strand.
GAGTAGGTCCCATACCCACTACAAATGATGGACTCAGTTTGAATCAGTGGTTTACTTATATCTTCCATAGTTTAATGCATTTCATGGTTTAATGAAAAGACATTCAGTAAACAGGTTTTGGACCAATGGGATCAACCATCAATTTCACTTTGAAAAGCAGAGTAGGAGTATACAGTGTAGATAAGAAATGGCTGGAAGTCCACAATTCAACCAACTAAAAGCACTTCAAAAATAAGATGTTTTCAAACTAGATTTTGACATTTTCTGCCCAAACTTTTCTGCTTTATCCACAGAATAGTTAAGGATATGGTACCTCTCCCAACCTTTGCTTTTTCACACCTGAAACCAAGCTGCACGGTTTTGCTCTGGTTTTCCTAGGAAAGTATTTTCATTGAGTGGAGAAGTAAACAGCGGGTTTGCAGCAGCAGTGCCTCTTGTGCAGTTTGTAACTTCTGATTTGGGAGCTCATGCTGCTTGAAGCTCTGGTTTTTATCTATGATCTTTGGGATCCTGCAAGCCCCAGAGGCCTGGAGGGGGCGCTTGGTGGGGTGAGTGATGGTGGCCGTGGTAGAGGGGCTGGGCCTCAGCCTTGAGCGACCTCCACACTTCACCTTTGCTCTGTTTTATGAATGAAGCTTCATTACAAAGGATCCTCCTGCTTTGAAAGTCACTGATTTCAAAAGTACAATGTTCTGAAAAAAGACAATTCTCTTACCATTATGAACACCGTGGTAATCTTTTCCTTTCTGACCTCTTCACCGTTCTCGTTTCCAGTTAGCCTCTGCTGACTGCGGTGTGAGGCGAATAAATTCCTTCTAAAATACCTGCAGCCATAAAACCGAAATTGTGTGTCTCCTATGTCCTTTCCTTTTTGCAATAAAAACCAACATTTGAGTGTTGGGAACTATTAGGTCCATAAGGAAAACAATTTACCAGGTAGATCATCCATCAGGGCCATAGGAGCAGCGGTATCTTAAATGCCTCAGCTGCATGACCGAAGAACAGAGCAATATCAAGGGAGGGGACCATTTGAGGGCCGTGAGTTTTGTTCATTGTTTCCCTGTCCTAACAGCCCAGAGGTAGTCCATAGGAAATTCCAGGTGGCTCACTTGTCTCAAACAGATGGGGATCAGATGCACTCGGTGTTACCGTGGGCAGCTCTGTTCATCAAGCAGCAGAAGCAGTTAGTATCAGTCAACGATTGTTAAGTAAGTAGACGGTGGCTGGTTGATAAGTTTAGTTACCAGCCTGGCAGTTAGTTTACTTTAATGAGGTCTGTCGCTTCACTGGTTATTAGAACTGTATTGGTATCTTAAAGACTCTCTGGCAGTAGACTCACCTACGCTTGTTTACTCATTGTTACCAGGATTGGCTGACGGCTTGTGGGATACATTTATTTTACACGCTTGAACAAAACACAAAGCCGTGAGGGCTTGAAAGACGTTTTGAGGGTTCAGTGGTCACCAGTGAACCTGGGGCGGGGGGATACCTTTAAAGCAGTGGTCCCCTACCTTTTTTGGCACCAGGGACTGGTTTCGTGGAAGACAGTTTTTGCATGGACGAGGACGGTGGGAGGGATGGTTTGGGGGTGACTCAAGCGTATTATATTTATTGCACACTTAATTTCTGTTACTATTACATCAGTTCCACCTCAGATTATGGGGCCTTTGATCCCAGAGGTTGGAGATTCCCCTATGTAAAGAACCTGTCCCCTTTGCAACCATGGTCTTAGGAAACTGTACTCTAATCAGAAATCCATTGGTGTGGTTCCTTAGTGGGATATGGATAATGCCTTCTTCCACACTGACTACAGCTGCGAACAGACATTAGGCCTAGATTTATATTATTGCCTGACAGAGCATATTTTCTTTCCACATAACTCAATTAACTTTCATTTCCCCGAGTCCCTTAATAAGACTAAGAATTCTTTCTAAAAACTAAAAATGGAACCGCAGTAGCTCTCCATCACCAGTGGTGATTTTATGACCTTCGTGTAATTCCACAATGGGATATGGGAGTTGGAGATTTCAATAACGTTAGCGCACCTTTTATATCAATTTGATTGATTTGCTTTTGAAAATGCGATTGTAAAAAATCTCTCCTTGCCTTGTAGGCAAGACACGGAAAACCAGCCTCTCTGCCAAGTCATCAACCGAGTCCAGCTTGAAGTCTTTCAACAGGAACCAGCTGGGCAACTACCCAACCTTGCCTTTGACAAAGTCAGTGGACGCTTTGAAGCAGGGAGGGGAGGGGAGGCTGGGCGGTGGCCTCACCCCTCTCGCCTCCAAGAGCTGTGATCCCCCGCGTGTGACTGACTTGAATAAAAACCGAAGGAGTCTCCCCGTCTCCATCTGCCGGAGCTGTGAGACCCTGGAGGGCCCCCAGACTGTGGAGGCTTGGCCCCGGTCCCACTCCCTGGATGACCTTCAAGGAGGGCCTGAGAAAGATGTGCCTGGCGAGGTGACAGAACCCTCCCCTCAGATTGTACCTGAAGTGCCACAAAAGACAGCCCCCTCCGTCACAAAGGTTCCAAGCCCCAAACAAGATTCTGCTGTTGACAATGCATTGCTACTGACCCAAAGCAAGAGATTTTCTGAACCTCAGAAAACGACTACTAAGAAACTGGATGGCCCGATCGGGCCTTTTTCACGGGGTACATCCCCCCCTCCATGTTTGCCCAAAACCTTTGACACCCAACTGCCTGCCGTTAAACCCAGTTTAACACGGACGCCTCTGGAGGGTCACAGGAAAGGACTCGATTTCGAAGGAACACATCACCCCCCGGGCACCAAAGAAGGCACGGATGCTGAGCAGAAGGGCCCTGAGGTCAGAACGCAGGCCAAACCTCCTGTCCAGCCTCCACCTGTTCCTGCCAAGAAGAGCAGGGAGCGCCTCGCCAACGGGCTGCATCCTGTCCCTCCTGGTCCTCCCGGCATCCCCAGCCCCGACGCACCCGGCCTGCCGCTTAAAAAGGGCAGCCCTGGTGGCCCCAGCGACTGTCCTCCGGCGGCGGCGGCGGCCAGGCCTCCCCCGGGGCCGGAGCCGGGCAGCCCGCCAAGCCCCAGGCCGCCACCCTGGCTGGCGGAGCTGCCCGAGAGCGCCAGCCTCCAGGAGCAGGGCGTGCGGCTCGGGCCCACGCTGGCCAGCCTCCAGGAGCACGGCGTGCGGCTCGGGCCCACGCTGGCCAGGAAGGTCTCCTGCGCCCGCGGGCTGGACCTGGAAATGCTCACCGAGAACAAGCTGCGGGCGGAAGGCATTGACCTCACCGAGGAGCCCTATTCTGATAAGGTATCTGCGGCCCTGGCCCCCACCCTCGTAGGTTGGCGGTGCCAGGCAGGAACAATGTCATTGCCCCCCGACGGCAGCTGATGGCAGACAGTGGCAGGGCAGGGGGCCGTTGTCACCCTGCGCTGGGCTTTCAGGTGAACAGGGAGCCCAGTGCCCAGATTAAATGCAAACACAGCCTTGGGGGATTTCTTTTTCTTTCCCTTCTCTTCTTTCACTTGTTTGTATTTAATTTTGGCCAACTGTTCTTTGCAAGGAGAACTATCAGTCATGACTAGAACCAGGTCCTGAAACAAAGTTCCAGTTTCCATGTGTTACTCAACATCTTTGTATTTAAACTTTAACAAATCCCCATTTTGTTTCATTGGATGTAAAATTGAATTAATAATAACCTTCATAAGTACCTCTTAGAAGTATTAATAGGAGCAAATGTTAATAAGATCAATGTAAACCTACTTTGAAAACTTTGGAGCCCTCAGTTCAGTTCAGTCGCTCAGTCGTGTCCGACTCTTTGCGACCCCATGAATCGCAGCACGCCAGGCCTCCCTGTCCATCAGCAATTGCCAGAGTTCACTCAGACTCACATCCATTGAGTCAGTGATGCCATCCAGCCATCTTATCCTCTGTCATCCCCTTCTCTTCCTGCCCCCAATCCCTCCCAGCATCAGAGTCTTTTCCAATGAGTCAACTCTTCGCATGAGGTGGCCAAAGTACTGGAGTTTCAGCTTCAGCATCATTTCCTCCAAAGAAATCCCAGGGTTGATCTCCTTCAGAATGGACTGGTTGGATCTCCTTGCAGTCCAAGGGACTCTCAAGAGTCTTCTCCAACACCACAGTTCAAAAGCATCAATTCTTTGGCGCTCTGCCTTCTTCACAGTCCAACTCTAACATCCATACATGACCACTGGAAAAACCATAGCCTTGACTAGACGGACCTTTCTTGGCAAAGTAATGTCTCTATTTTTGAATATGCTATCTAAGTTGGTCATAACTTTCCTTCCAAGGAGTAAGCGTCTTTTAATTTCATGGCTGATTCAGATGTAAATGGGGCTTCCCAGGTGACACTAGAGGTAACCGCCTGCCAGTGCAGGAGATAAAAGAGATGCAGGTTTGACCCCTGGGTCAGGAAGATCTTCTGGAGAAGGAAATGGCAATCCACTCCAGTATTCTTACCTAGAGAATCCCATGGACAGAGGAGACTCGTGGGCCCCAGTCCCATGGGGTCGCAAAGAGTTGGACATGACTGAAGCGCTACTTAGCATCATTCAGATGTATTAATTATACTGTATGATATCTGTATGGGTAACTGGGGATAAAAGAGTATATAAAATACCCCATTGTACCAAAAACATTGAGAACTATAATGAAAACTCGTTTCTCATTTGCAAAAAACACAAACAAACGTGTCGAACTGTGTGTGTGCTCAATCGCTCAGTCCTTTTCAGCTCTTTGAGACGCTGTGGACGATAGCCTGCCAAGCTCCTCTATCCATGGAATTTTCCCGGCAAGAACACTGGAGTGGGTTGCCATTTCCTCCTCCAGAGGATCTTCCCCACCCAGGGATTGAACCTGAGTCTCCAGCATTGCAGGAGGATCCTTACCTCTGAGCCACTGGGGAAGCCCAGAGTACATCTACCAATATCAAAATGACTTTGAAGACAAATACATGAAAGTAGATGTAGCTGAATGTTAGTCCTAGCGATGCATGAATTGTTCTAATGCATTCCTGAGAGTCTTTATTATAAGCACCTTATGACCTTGAATGCCTTATGATAAAATACTCCTCCTCTGCCTTCTTAATATTTAGTGAATGAACCCCTTTGAGTGGAAAGTAGTGGAAATTCTACTGTACAGTAAATGCTGGCCTAGTATAACTCTCTGTAGCTGAGGGACTAACAGTTTGCCCTTCAGTAACCTTTTGCAAAATGATCACATAGAGTGAGGTGAGGACCTTAGACCCCACAATGGAGGTTGATTGTGTTCTATTTTAACCATCTTTCAAGACGTATTTCCAGAGCTCATCACTACCTAAAAGGTAAAGATGCAAAATATTCTCTCTAAAATATTTGTCCTGACACTAAAGAAAATAGATTCACTTCAAATTAAAACTGTTGGTCTAGTAGCTAAATGTCTTATCCTACCTTATGTTTGCTGTTCTTGGAGAAAGAAAGATCCTCGCAACCCTTGCTAAGAGATTTCTATTCTTGCTCGCAGCACGGCCGCTGTGGAATTCCTGAGGCCCTGGTGCAGAGATATGCAGAAGACTTAGACCAGCCGGAAAGGGATGTCGCCACCAACATGGACCAGATCCGTGTCAAGCTGCTTCGGAAGCAGCACCGCATGGCGGTGAGCAGCCCACGGTTCAGGGTTCCCTTCACCCAGCTTTCTGAAGTCCATTCAGTTATAAGGCTTAATGATGGGCATACTGGTAGCCAGAGTAGCCCAGGGTTCCTTATAAGATATCAAAGGGAGACACCTGGAGGAAAGTAATACGTATTCAGCCTGCAGAGTTTTAAAAATACAGTTTCAAAAAAAAAGATGAAAATTATCCATAATCCCAGAACTGTGGGAAAAAAAAAATCCATTTGGTTATTTCTCTGCACGTGTATAATAGTACATGTACAGTTTGGAAACCTTAATGTTTTCAGTTATCAGATTGTGAACCTATTTCTTTGTTACTGAAAACTTTTTTTATATTATTCATGTTTCAGAGTGTTCTAGTAGGTACGTCTTAGTTCAGCCAATTCCATATTATTAAGACATTTAGATTTTTTCCCCAAACTTTTATTTTAAATAGAGTGAAGAATGCCCTAGTTAATAAGTTCTATAGACTTTGTTGACTAATTTCTGAGGATATAGTCCTTCAAGAGGATTTGCTTCATTAAGACTTCAGAAAATCTCAAGAATTTGCACATTTGGTGGTAAATTGCCTTCACAGAAGTCAAGTATAAATGTCCATTTCCCTGCCCTAGCCAACATTTATTATTGTATTTTTAATTCTTTATAATTGATTAATTTTAATTGACGCTTAATTTAATAAATGCTTAATTTTCTGGATGTTAGCGTAGATTCAAAATACAGAAGAAAATCTACTTTATATGAGTATCGTTGCTTTTCTGGGTATCTTATTTTTTCACACTATCACATAGGTTTGCTTCTTCAGTCACCATAGGGTTCATTGATTGAAGAGTGTGACCACCATGAGACAAAATAGCCAGAAACATAAATGGTGATGGTTTGGAGACTTCCACACATAATTGGGGTTAGACCTAATGCCAAGGGCTTTCTGGGACCTCAGACACTTTCTTGAGGATTTGTCTCACCTTGAGAAGCCAAGAAAGAATTTTTGATGCTTTGCCATCTCATGGTATTATATACCCTTTCTGATAGCGTAGTATTAAATAGAATACTTCTGCCTAGCTCTCCTCTTAGGCAGAGAAGAAAGAGCTCTCCAGTGGCACTGGTCAAATCTTGATGAAATTGCTTTCCTTGCTTTCCTAGATCCCAAGTGGTGGACTCACAGAAATCTGCAGGAAGCCCCTCTCTCCTGGCTACGTGTCATCTGTGTCGGATTGGCTGGTTTCCATCGGTCTGCCCATGTATGCCAGTGCCCTCTCTGAGGCGGGCTTTAGCACCCTGGGCCAAGTGCCTTCTCTGTCCCACACTTGCCTTCAGGAGGCTGGCATCACAGAGGAGAGACACATAAGCAAGCTCGTGTCTGCAGCCAGACTCTTCAAACTGCCACCAGGCCCCGAGGCCATGTAGCCAGGCCCGAAACGGGCCTCCCTGGACAAGAGCCGCCTGTTCACTGTGCTCATGATGCTGATGCTATTCCTCCTTGGCTGGACATGCAGACCAGACCCAGGAGAAAGGCCCAGTGTGTTGCCAACAGAACTCGGAATCTTGGCACGGGACTGATGACCTTCTCTTCTCCAGAAAAGCCCCCTCCAGGAAATTGGTGTGGTTCTCTGTGACCCCCAAAGGAAAGACAAGCACTTAGTTGTGTTTTCAGGATACAGTAGAACCAAGATGCCGATTTGCCACAAATGCTTTGCCCACAGTCTGTCTTGGTGCACTGGGCGAGGGCAGGGGGCAGGGGGAGAGGCTGCCTGTCCCATTTCTCAGCATGCTCCTCACCCTTCCGTCACCCTGCAGGGTTGCTGAGGCCCAGATGGGCTTTAGCCAGGCCAAAGTAACAGCCTCGGGAGTGATTGTACACTATTGACCAGGCTCATGTGTTCAAAAGTAAGAAAATCTGGCTGCACTGGAAAAAGAAAGCCCTATTCTCCTTTAGGTAAACAAGAGATGTTTTAATAGTTGCTTTCTAGCAAATCAGCATTTATTTGCCTTAATGTAAGCTTTTAAGCAGTTCTCTAACCTAGTGTTCACTACCTTGTAACCGTAGCTCCAGATCCTCAGCTTAGACTGCTGTCATGTGGGATGTTTCCAGCAGAAATGGGCTTTTCTAATTGTCTCACTCTAATGTGGCTTCTTTTATAGAGGTGTTTATCAGGCCAGGATTCATGCTGACTTTCAGATTTTAAACTAACTACAAATCTGGTAAAAAGCTCGCTGAAATTCACAAAGATATCACGTGTGAGAGTATGTGTGTTTGAGGTTATGATCTTTAATTTTAATCAGTCTGGTGTTGTTACTGTGTTGGTCATTGTGCTGCAGTATTGACTTGGAATCTTGACCATGTCCATTCTAAAATTCGGTCATCGGATAACAGATCACCTTTGCAAAAAGTCATTGTAAGTTGAATATTTAAGGAAGATGTTCTTTAAAGGGAAATAGTTTATAAGATATTCTAAAAGGTTTTTTTCCCCTGGTTTTATAGTTAAAATACTGTTTTCCATCTTATTTAGGTAATTCACTTAAGGTTCATTATGGAGCCAAACAAACTATATTGGCCATGTATTAAACAGTTGCATATTTTCAGTTCTTTTCCAACTGATTTCAGCATTCTCTTTTAATCTGTTGTCTGATTTTCTAGCAGACAGAAATTATTGTTTCCAGTTGCTTATAAAATTATTTTCTTTTACATTCTTATCATGAGCCTTATTTTAAGCATTGGGTATGATCATTTATGGTAGAAATGCTTCGAGTCGTGATTTAAAAGTTCTGTAATATTTTATCTACTCATTAAAACAAATGATATCCCTCAGGGGAGAGGGGGGGAAAAAGGTGTTTTCATGAATTAGAAAGCCATTTTACCATTTGCTTTAAAATAGATCTGGATCCATATTTCTGAGGAAAAGGACATTCTCAGGTAATATTTTTTTTCATGCTTTGGGTATGCATTTTAAAGAGTAATATGTATTTCTTCAATAATAGTCACCTTCTATAAGATGCCATGTAAGAAGCTGTGGAACACTAGAAGAAAAAGCTAAAGCAGCCAAATTTCTGTTGAACTCTTCAGCCCATTGTGACATTCCTGTGGGATGTGACATTCCATGTAAAGGGTAAGGAGCCTGCAGGCTCTCCTGTAACTATGCCATTGGAAGGGATTTCATGTGTGAAGGAGAGGATGCTTTAAAATGGATGGGCTCCTCACCCCACGTTTTCGGTGCCTCATCGTGACTTGTGAGAGAGCCTGCTCAGAGTTGAAGCTGAGCTAAAAGACCACACGTACCAGGAAGTCCTATAGTCAGGTGATACATAGGAGCAAAGGAGAAGGGAAAATCGTACGTGAATTTCCTGGTGTTAGTTCATTTTCCCCGTAAGATTTTCACTTATGTAAAAGAGGTGCCAGAAAAGTGAACTCTCTGAATGTGAGTTTTTAAGAATGTCAAACTGTATTTTTTTTTTTTTCCATTCTTCTTTGGAAATCATTGCCTTTGCCTAGAAGTGAAATTCAGGGACCATGAATCATTTTCAGTGGAAGGGCTTCCTAGTCTGTGGGATTTGAGGTGATTTTTACTTTATTGTGCTTTTTATTAAAATCCTTTTGTTTTTAAACTTTTAGTATTTGTTTGGTCTTCTTTTGCTTTAAACTTTTAAATTGACCTTAGAAAAGCCTGAATGCTTGCGTGTGACACTTGACTGAGATGGTTTGCGGCCGCCTGTGGATGCCGGAAGACAGGTGGCCGGCTTCAGCAATATCCGGTTTTCATCCATTGCACTTGGTGCCGAATGTTAGGAAGGGTGAACACTGTTGTTTTAGGAAAGCACAAGAGAGACCTGGAGAGGCAGTTTGGCTCAGGTAGCTACACATCCGTTGTATGTCATTTTTCTCTTTGAAGCTGTCTATAATGAAATGCAGCCAGCCCCAACCACTACTTACATTCCCGGATAACCAAGAAGTAGATAGATTGGTCATGGCCTTGCCTTAGTCAGAGGCCCTTTTCTCTTTTCCTGTACCCAGGGATGGGTGAAATTGGAAATAAGTAGTCTTTGAAAATTAGTTCCTGACAGAGCGAAGTTTGCTTTCATAATGGCAGCAAGTCAGTCCACCAAGTCAATGCTGCATGTGTGTACTGTATTATTTTCAGAAAAAAAAAAAAAAGTCTGTCCATGTTATCTCGATTTTAAATTGATAAACAAGAAACTGTCAAGCAAGTTATATAACAACTAACAACATTGCACTTTCTGTATATGAAATCAATATTTAAATAACTTATTTTTCTCCATTGCTGTTCTTAAACATTGTAAGTAGCTGTAATATACCAGTACCAATATGTTCTTGCGATTGCTTCAGCCCAAGAAAGCTGTGTATTGTTTTAAAAATTGTAAAAAAATTATTGTGATGATTCACTTAGCAAAAAGAGGTGGACAGAAGGGTTTTCCTATGTATCAAAACTTGTCTATAATTATGTCATCTATGTACCTAGAAAAAAAGTAAATAAATTTCTTCAGTTGAATCTGTCTCTTTTGTTGTTCCCTAGGTATTTCAAAGGTGAGTAGAAATGAAAGGGAATTAATGAGGTGTGGTTTAAGAATAAAATGTATTGCAAAAATAGTAGTTGTATACAACTATACTGCCACATTCTTTCTGCCACATCACCAAAACTCACTATCACATTCAAATTCTCTTTGACAACTTATTTCAGTTTTTTTTTCCAAATATTGCATAGTCAAGTCACATAATCACAGTATCTTAGCCCAGAAAGAGATTTTGGAAGTCATCTCTAGTCTAAGCCCATTTCTTTCAATGAAGAATTTGAGTCCACACAGACTTGCCCAATATCATAGGTATCAATAGTTAAATGGAAACAATCCAAGTCTAGACTGGGATATCCTAGAAATTAAGCAACTTGACAAAAATCATTTTCAACTTAGTGTACCTCAATTGATTATGAAAATGTGTTTTTAATTAAGAGGAAGTGTGTAATTCAAGATTTTGAGTAGATAATACATGCACTTGATACAAACCCCAAAGCGACCCTTTGCTTTTCTTCCAGCCACCCATTTCTCACCCTACAGGTCAGTATTACAACCACTGTTTGCGTACCTTTTCAGAAATGCTCTGTTTACAAATAAAACTGAATAAGCATTTTTCCATGTAGGAATGACAGCATTTCCCCACAGTTTTTCACTTAGCATGTGGAATTGCTATGTTATGTATAGAATTTTGATAGAATAGTTTAAATCCACTGGTGGATTTCAATAAAGGTAAGCTTTACCATGATAAGTCTTACAAATCATGGTTTTACTCCCCACTCACCCAATCCATTTTGTAAAGGGGGATATTTCATGTAATCTTAAGAGTTTGGGGTTCCTCTGAAGTGAGGCATTATTTTAAAGAATTGATCATAAACCTCAAATTTTGTTTATCTCAAGCTAACTCCTAAGATTCTATAGCTCAACTCATAGAAAATAATTATTTTTTATGATCCCTAAGAAACCTTGATTGGATTCTCGGTATTTGTTATAACTTGGCTTCATATGTGGATGCTTATGTTGTATTCATTTAGAAGTTATAAGGAACATAAATTTGATTATCAGAAGGAGACAAGGAAAGGGTGGTTACCATCTCACCACACAACTTATTTGGGGGCATCTTAGAATAAAGACTTTGTTTATTCTGTAATAATGTAATAATAATTCACTGTAACAGTGACTGACTTTATTTATGAGGATCGACTCAGAGGGAAGTGTACACGGGACTTCTAGGGGTGTGTGTGAGGGTGTGAATGAGGGGGGAGAGGCAGGAGAGGATAGATGCTCGCTCAGGTGTAGGTCAGACCACCCACCCCTGCATCAGGGGGCCACAGGCAGCATTATTTGGCAGCACTCTTAATTCCTCACATAGTGCCCCTCTTACATCGCATCAGAGAAGAGCACTGACAAGGAAGGTGAGCCGTCCCCTCTCTGAAACTCCAACGAAATACACAAAGGTCGTAATCAAACCAGGGCTGACCCCAATATGGAAGGCCCCCCGGATACCTGTGTGGGAGCCAAAGGAGTTAACCTTAATCTGACTGCAATTTACTACCATCCTCGTTTATCTTCAACACTCCTCCCAAACCGAATGTCTGATCTTCCCCCTATTTCTCATCTCAATTAATGATGACTTCTGGTCACTTAGATCAAATCCCTTCCTCATCCTTGACTTTTTGTTTTTCCTCCTGGTCCACGTCAAGCTGTCAGGAAATCCTCCTGTCTCTACTTTCCACGTCTCTCCGGAAGCTGATCCCTTCTCACCACCTTCACTGCTACTGTGGCCACCACCCCCTCACTTGGATTGTTCCAGAGCCACTTGCTTCCCCACCCCCATCCTTGCCATCCAGCACTCTCAGCAGCCTGAGTGACTCAGCTGTGAATGTTTGTGTCCCTCCCAAATTCTAAGATTGAAGCCAGGCCCCCAGTGGGATAGGATTAGGAGGTGGGGCCTTTGGGAAGTGATTAGGTTTAGATGAGGTCACGAGGGCAGAGACCCAGGTCGGGATTAGAGTCTTTATAAGATGAGGAAGGAACTATGGGGCATCTTCTCTGTCCATGTGAGGACCCAGTGAGAAGGCTGGCTTTGACTCACCAGGAAGAGGGTTCTCAACAAGTCAGTCCTGCCAGAACTTGATCTTGGACTTGAACTGTGAGAAAATTAATTTCCGTTGTGCAAGACACCCAGTCTATTGTATTTTATTATGGCTGCCTGAGAAGACCCTTTAAAAACAGTCCAGGTTATGTCAATCCTCTGCCCTCACCCCTCTGTGCCTTTCCATTTTTTTCAGAGTCAAGTTTAACTTCTCTGCCGTGGGGACTTGCCTGGTGATCCAGCAGTTAAAAGTCATTTCCACTGAAACGTGATGTGGCCAGTGTCCACCCCCACCCCCCTTGCCCCATTATATACCCTCTGTGTCTCTAATTTAGCCAGAGAGGTCCTCGCCTCAGACCATTGTGGGGTTCTTCTCAATCTGGAATGTTCTATCCGAGAAAATCTGCAGGACTAACCTCCCATCCTCCTCCCATGGGTCTCTGTTCAGAGCGACCTTCCAGAGTCCCGATCTGACTTCATCACTTAAACCGACATCATCCCTTAGCTTTATCTTGGCCACCAGTTCTGAGTCTCATACCTGCTTTATTTTCCCCTAAAGCGTTGATCACCTTCTAACACACTATATAGTTTACTTCTTTGTCATGCTGATTATTTATTAGCTGTGTCCTCCCTCCAGTTTAAAGTTCAGGAATGCTCAGGTTGCTGTCTGTTGAGTCTGAACTTTTACGCTTGACACATAGTATTTGTTAAATGGTTGACAGTCCCGGAGCCTGACGGGCTTCCCATATGGCGCTAGTGGTAAAGAACCCGCCTGCCAATGCAGGAGACATAAGAGAAACGGGTTCAACCCCTGGGTTGGGAAGATCCCCTGGAGGAGTCCGCGGTAACCCACTCCAGTATTTTGCCCGGAGGGCCACAGTCCAGGGGGTCGCAAAGAGTCAGACAGGACTGAAGATTTAGCACGAGCCGGAAGCCCTCGAAGCCTAAATATAAGCTGGAGATGATTTACTTTAATCTCAGGTTAAAGGGGAAGTGGTCTTCCCTGGTGGCTCAGACGGTAAAGAATCTGCCTGGGTTCGNTCCGTGATGTGAGCCTCACACATACCTGCCTGCTCTAGCGAGGTCTAGCTCAACTTCAGGTTAATGCTGGAATTACCTCTGGACAGGGTTTCTGAACTCTAAGGGTCCATAAACTTGAATAGAAGAATTATATCCTTTGCCTTTCACTAAACTGTAACTGAAATTTAGCCTTTTCTTCCACCATCACCAACTGGGATGTTGTCACCAACACAACTACAGGTGTTTTTATGTCACTTCACAGGACTTACAGATCTTCCACAATGTCCTTTCCAGTCATTGGTACTTTAGTATGTAACTATTAGACACACTGGTCTATCTTGTTGTTTTTTTTTTTTGTTGTTGTTATAATTTTTTTTGGCTGTGCCGTGGGGCATGTGGGATCTTAGTTCCCCAACCAGGGATCGAACCTGTGCCCCCTTCATTGGGAGTGCAGAGTCTTAACTACTGGGCCACCAGGGAATTCCCTTGATTCTGTTTTTAATGCACGAATAAGAAGCACTTGTGTTACTATAGTATTCATCACTGTTCTCCAGAGGAACAAAACCAAGTATTTATTGTGAAGACTTGACTCATATGATTATGGAGCCTGAGAATCTGTCATCTTAAGCTAGATACTCAGGAAATTTAAATACTACCGAGCAGTGTAGCTCTTCGAACCAAAAGACCAAGGGAATTAGGTCCCTGTCGAGGTCAGCAGAAGACTGATGTCAGCTCAACAGTCAGGAAGACAGTCAACTCTCCCTTCCTCTGCCTCTTTTCTATTTTCGTGTTTTTAAAAATAATAGCTAAAGGTTTAATCTCAAGATGATAGATTATAAAGAAATCACTAAAAGTATAAAGCAATTATTTATTTATAAAAGATTCATTATAAGGTCCTTGGAAGAATAAACTCAAATTGATTTGGATATCATTCAAATCAGGAGATTATGATTTACTGCTAACTTTTCAGGAATATGTATGCTGCATGCAATAAAGCATACCTTCAAAGGTAAATCAGCTGATGTTTTTTGATAACCCAGAAGTTAAATTAAAATATAATTCTATGTATTTTAGGTTATACATACAAAAATACTATCTTGAGAAGGTATACCCAAGTTTCACCAGATAGCCAGAAGGGTCGATGACACCCAAAAACGTTAAGGACACCTGTGAGAACAACTCTGCTGTGTGGCTGCCAGCCTCTGGCCACTTCACTAGAAGAAACAAATCCTTCTCAAAATTCTGTTGTACATTCTTTCAATACATCTAAAAGAAGGAGGTGTGTGTGCCAGTTATCAATAAATGGTCCCTGGACTCTAAGTCCACCTCTTCTGGGTTACTCAGCCATGGAGAAGGGCACAGTAAACTTTCCTCCTTTGTTGCAGGAGTGACGCTAAATCTTGTTAGTAGGGGGCGCCAGAAGGACCGCGGCAGCAGGAAGGGGCTTTGCTACGAGCTGCTGGCGCCACTCTTTTCTTCTGGTTCCTATTCTGCGTGGCTACGAGTGACAAGGGATGGTTGAGGGGAGATGCAGTGGCACTCACTGCAGCATTTCAGTGAATGAATCTGTCACCCAGTGAGCTGCAACCACACCCTCCCCAATAATGCCTGCATTCCAGTTTGGGAAGGAGGTTTCCTGTAGCCATTTCCTAAGGATGCCATGACAGGTGGCTTAAACAACAGAATTTATCCTACCAGAGTTCTGGAGGCTGGCAGTCCGAAATGACACTGTCAATGGGCTTGGTTCCTTCTGAGAGCCGAAGAGAATCTATTCCATGCTTCTGGTGGTTTGCCGACAATCTTTGGTTCTTGGGCTTCTAGAAGCATCACCCCAGTCTCTACATTCATACATGCCGTACTCCCTGTGTTCATGTTGGTGTCCAAATTTCCTCTTTTAATATATGACACAGTCATTTGGGTTTAGGGGTCCACTCTATTCTAGTATAGCCTTATCCTAACAACTAGTTATTAATACATCTGTAATGACCATAAAGTCATTCCAAAGAAGGTCACATTCTGAGGTTCTAGGTTTTAGGATTTCAACATGCAGGTTTGGGGGACACAATTCAACTCATAACACCTCCCTTTTAAGTTTGCTCCTTCTGTCAGTATTTCCTCACTCAGCCTTAGGATATTCTTCAGAGATATTTTTTGTCCCTTTATAGCTAACACTTTCGAAGAAGACAATGGCACCCCACTCCAGTACTCTTGCCTGGAAAATCCCGTGGACGGAGGAGTCTGGTGGGCTGCGGTCCATGGGATCGCTAAGGGTTGGACATGACTGAGCGACTTCACTTTCACTTTTCCCTTTCATGCATTGGAGAAGGAAATGGCAACCCACTCCAGTGTTCTTGCCTGGAGAATCCCAGGGATGGGGGAGCCTGGTGGTCTGCCATCTATGGGGTCGCACAGAGTCAGACACGACTGAAGTGACTTAGCAGCAGCAGCAGCAGCAGCTAACACTTTTGTTTGTTTTATAATTTATTTTATCAAAATACAGTTGATTTATAATGTTGTGTTAATTTCTGCTGACAGTGAAGTGATTCAGTCATACATATATATATATTCTTTTTCATGCTTTAAAAATCTTTATTTATTTATATTTATTTTGGCTGGGTCTTCGTTGCTACATGCAGGCTTTTTTTTCTAGTTGCGGCGAGTAGGGGCTGCTCTCTAGCTGTGGTGCGTGGGCTTCTCATTGCGGTGGCTTCTCTTGTTTCGGAACGTGGGCTCAAGGGTGTGTTGGCTCTGTAGTTGTGGCACACGGGCTTAGTTGCTCCGCTGCATGTGGAATCTTCCTGGACCAGGGATTGAACCTGTGTCCCCTGCACTGGCCAGTGGACTTAACCACTAGACCACCAAGGACGTTCATAAAAGTCACATTCTTTTTTTTTTTTTTCCTAGAAAAAATTTATTTATTTATTTGACTGCACCAGGTCTTAAATTAGTTGCAGTATACGGGATCTTCCACCTTCACTGCGGCATGCAAAATCTTTAGTTGCGGCTTGTGGGATCTAGTTCTGTGACCAGTGATCAAACCTGGCCCCCTGCACTGGGAGTCTTAGCCACTGGACCATCAGGGAAGTCCTTCTTTTCCATTATGGTTTATCATAGGATATTGAATATAGTTCCTGTGCTATAGTAGGACCTCACTGTTTATCCATTCTATATATACTAGCTAGCATCCTGGGCTTCCCTGGCTGTCCAGTGGTTAAGACTCTACACTTCCAGTGAAGGGGACATGGGTTAGATCCTTGGTTCAGGAATATTTCACATACCGTGTGGTGCCACCAAAAAAAAAAAAAATTAATAGCTTGCATCATCACATCCTTCTTACTAGGTGGTTATTCTCTATTTAAACTTGTTCTCTCTCCTGATTGAACCCTAACAGATATGAGAGAAAAGGGAACTAAGAGAGTAAGTGCCAGGCTGTTGTTGTTTAGTCACTAAGTTGTGTCCCCCTCTTTGAGACCCCATGGAACTTATGAGAACCCCATCTCAACCTTATGAGATAGGAATTGTTCATGAGATTTCCCAAGTGCCATGTTTGGGGAGTGGCAGTGCTGGAACTCAAACCGTGTTCTTTTTTGTTGCTTCTTGTTTTATTCCAAAGGCTGAGCGCCCTCTGCTTCACAGTGCTGCTTCCTACTACAGACGCCTGTGTGAACTTGTACCACAAACACAGAGATACCTGGTGGCTCAGACGGTAAAGAATCTTCCTTCAATGCAGGAGAAAGAAAGTGAAGTCGCTCAGTCATGTCCGACTCTGTGACCCATGGACTGTAGCCCACCGAGCTCCTCCGTCCATGGGATTCTCCAGGCAAGAATACTGGAGGGGGTTGCCATTTCCTTCTCCAGGGGATCTTCCTGACCCAGGGATCGAACCCAGTTCTCCCACATTGCAGCCAGATGCTTTAACCTCTGTACCACCTTAATCTCTGGGTCAGGAAGATCCCCTGGAGAAGGGAACGGCAACCCACTCCAGTATTCTTGCCTGGGAAATCCCATGGACAGAGGAGCTTGATGGGCTACAGTCCATGGGGTCACAAAGAGTCAAACATGACTGAGTGACTAACACTTATTTAAGTGTATTACTATACTCATGGAGCCTCTTGATGAAGTGAAAGGGAGAGTTAAAAAGCTGGCTTAAAGCTCAACATTCAGAAAACGAAGATCATGGCATCTGGTCCCATCACTTCATGGGAAATTGATGGGGAAACAGTGTCAGACTTTATTTGGGTGGGGAGGGGGAGCTATAAAATCACTGCACATGGTGATTGCAGCCATGAAATTAAAAGACACCTACTCCTTGGAAGAAAAGTTATGACCAACCTAGATAGCATGTTGAAAAGCAGAGACATTACTTTGCCAACAAAGGTCCTTCTAGTCAAGGCTATGGTTTCTCCAGTGGTCATGTATGGATGTGAGAGTTGGACTGTGAAGAAAGCTGAGCACCGAAGAATTGATGCTTTTGAACTGTGGTGCTGGAGAAGACTCTTGAGAGTCCCCTGGATTGCAAGGAGATCCAACCAGTCCATTCTAAAAGAGATCAGCACTGGGTGTTCATTGGAAGGACTGATGCTAAAGCTGAAACTCCAGTGCTTTGGCCACCTCATGCAAAGAGTTGACTCTTTGGAAAAGACTCTGATGCTGGGAGGGATTGGGGGCAGGAGGAGAAAGGGACGACAGAGGATGAGATGGCTTGATGGCATCACCGACTCAATGGACATGAGTTTGAGTGAACTCTGGGAGTTGGTGATGGACAGGGAGGCCTGGCGTGCTGTGATTCATGGGGTTGCAAAGAGTTGGACACGACTGAGCAACTGAACTGAACTGATACAGGTTATGAAACATAAGCAAGATTTAAAAGTATGAGATTGACAAAATAAACAATTTAAATGAATTGTTTTTACTTTATTAGTGGTGCCAAAAGCCCTTAACCTATTTCCCAATAGAAACACCATTTTCCATGGGAGCACCTCGAATATATATTTACTTCTTTTCTGAAAAATCTTGGTTTGCTTTTGGTGATACAGGGACTTGAAGGTTTATTTATAAGCTTAGTCTTAATGGCAGTTGCAGCTGAAGTAGATCCTTCACCAAGATGCAAATGGAAGAAGTCATGCTTGCCTGAGTTTATGAAGTTAAGATAACCACCAGTGTCTTAGCAAGGCCAAATGGTGCCTGACAGCAATATAATGATGCCCTGTCTCTTTCAACTTGCCCGAAATGAATTAATACCTATAAAACTAGGGTGCATTCATGTGTTCAATGTTCAACAAATCTAAAAATATTAACTCAGTGTAAAATTGAAAAAGTTTCTGGTGTCTTTGCTGCTCCCCGAGGCTACACTGAGAACAACTGAGCCTTTGCACCACCTTTGCGGACACTGGCAGGACCTTCTATTTGATGCGACAGCCGACTTCCCGCAGAGCAAGGGAGTGATCCAGGAGAGCCAGGCAGGAGAGACAGGAGCCTTTCCTGACCCGCCTCCCAAGTCACACACCATTACTTTCATTGTATTCAATTTGCCGCTCAGGTCAGTGTAGGAGGGAGTCATACAAGGGCACGAGACGGTCAGGAAGGGTGGCCCTTTGGGGACTGTTTGAGGCTGGTGACCACAGGATAAGGCTGAGGAAAGAGACAAGGTGCTGAAAAAATATGTATCTCTATGACACCGGCACTAGTGGTAAAGAACCCCCCTGCCAATGCAGGAGAAATGAGAGATGTGGATTTGATCCCTGCACTGGGAAGATTCCCTGGAGGAGGGCACGGCAGCCCACTCCAGTATTCTTGCCTGGAGAATGCCATGGGCAGAGGAGCCTGGGGGGCTACGGTCCATAGAGTCGGAAAGAATCGGACACGACTGAAGTGACTCAGCACACACACATGGCAGCCAGAGGACAGAGCATCCAACTTAACAAAGTAACGGAGAAGCGCATGGATGACAGTGTGCAATGGGCTTAAACAACCAGACCAGACTGTATGAGGAAGATGGAGGTCGCGGGGAGGCAGAGGCAGTCTCCAGGAAAATAAACAGAAAAATAAAAAGGTAGGAAGGCCATCTGCTGTGCTTAAGTGGTTTTAAAAGGTGACTGATATGAAAGATAAACTGAGGTATATTACACATTTCAAGAGTTTCTTTGAACAAGAAACATTTGGAATCTGGAAGCACAAGACAGGAAGCAGTTAGGGACCCTCCCCTGCAGGAGCCAGGGGAGATTTAGACAAGCTGCAGCACCAGAAAACAAGGTAATTATTTGATTATAGTTTAAAGCCCGGCTTCCCTGGTGTCTCAGATGGTAAAGAATCTGTCTGCCATGCAGGAGACCTGTGTTTGATCCCTGGGTTGGGAAGAATATCGGGAGAAGGGAATGGCAACCCATTCCAGTATTTTTGCCCAGGAAATCCCATGGACAGAGGAGCTTGGCAGACTACAGTCCATGGGGTCCCAAAGAGTGGGACTAGATGAGCAACTAACACTTACACTTCACTTAAAGCCTACTTGATTCTTTGAGATTGGTTGTCCTTAACGTTTTTGTAACTTTGAGATGTTTACAGGCTGAGATTTTGGGTTGCTTATGTAGGCTGCCATAGTATTGTGATTCATCAAAATGTTTGTTCAGGTTTTTCCTTAACATCTTATGGGAAAACACAAATGAACTATTTGGCCAACCCAATATGAGTGCCACACAGTCTAATGGCCTCCTTGTTTAATTAAACACTATATCAAATTATTATAAAAAATTATAGTGTGTATAATTTTAATAATTACTTGGTAAATTCAAGCTTTCAACGTGTAAAACACTGTAAAAGGGAAAATAAGACAAAATAAGTCCAGAAGAACAAAACACTTTACAAGAAAGACGATATAATAATTGTAAGTTACTTAGGTTTTACAATGAACATTATTTCCATGAACATACTAATGTCAAAACCTTTATTCACCTAGCTAAATAAAAATGGAATATAAGTGTTGGGAAGATACCAAGAGAGGAAGTAGGGGTAGAGAATTCAGAAGCACCAAATCTTCATCCAACATAACAGAAAAGCAATAGGTAATGTCCAAGGTTTAAAAAACTCACATAAGCATACTAGTTAGAAATCTAGAATTAAATAGCAAGCAAAATGGTTAAAGAATTTAAAGGCCTTGCCTCTGGGGATCAGACCCACGGATGGAGGAGGTAGAGGATTAAGGCAGGGACAACTTTTTTGTCATAAACCATTTAGTACTATTTAATTTTCTTTGCTTCTATAAAAAAGAAGACTAATTTAAATAATATGTATAAAGTAGATGTCCTAAAATCTAGGAAGCAGCATTTCTGAATTTCTACAGTCATGATTTAAGATTACAAGATTTCTGGCTGAAAATATATCTGGAGAGTAAATTGCCACTGTGATGAATATAAAAACAATTTTACCATACCACATGTTGTCAATTACAGGAATTAAAAAGGATTACAATATACAAATAAATGACTACTTAGATTATCCAGGAAAAATCAAATATTTTCTAATAAAAAATAAAAATAAGGACCTCCCTGGCAGTCCAGTGGTTAAGACTTTGCCTTCCAATGCACAGGGTGTGAGTTCGATCCCTGCTTGGGGATGTAAGATTTCATATGCCTCACAGCCAAAAAAAAAAAAAAGAAAGAAAAGAAACCCAAAATATAAAGCAGAGCCAATATTGTAACAAATTCAATAAAGACTTTAAGAATGGCCCACAAAAACGTCTTTTAAAAAATCCAAATATTTTCAGCTCTTTCAGAAGTCATTACTTTAACCCCTTGGTTGCACATTTCTTGTCTTTTTGACCTTTCTGGATGTCCTAGTACTGTGGCCTGGGACCTCTTCAATGCCTCCTCCCCCAGGAGGAGGGGGACACCTGTGCTCCCCTGACGCTCCTCTCTCCAAGTCAGAAGAAATCTTTCCTCCTGCTCAACTCTAGCACTGGATCTACACTGCATTTATGACATTTAAGCTTCTGCCTTGTGTTATTTCCATCCATTACTAGAGGACAAATTCTATATTTCCATTAGCAGCTTTATCCATCGGAGTGACTTCTGCAACAGGATGACGTTAACTCAGTGAAAAATTGAAATGAGGGATTATCTGTGCAGTGTTTTGCTGTTCCTGTATAGACTCACACCTGGAACCAGTGCGGGTCCTTTACACCCCCACTTCTAGATATTTCAAACTTAGCTTTTCTATTGCCTAGTTATTATGAGCAGCTAACCATCCTTATCAAAGCAAAAGGCTGCCTGTGGTTACTGGACAATGAAAAAGGTGGCTTTTCAAAGTTATTACCTGGCAGCTTAGAGTTCTTAACGAATATTTCTAGGAAGCCAGAGGCTCCTGGGGAACATTTCGTTGAACACTTTGGTCGATTGCTGGCCTTCTTCAGTGATAAAATCAAGTCAACATTGTCCCTTTATCCTATTAACATGTCACAAAGATGAAGTACTTGAACAGCACAGGCCTCTGCCTGGACTGTTACTTTCGGTCAGATTTACCTCAGTTTGATGCAGGTATGCCTGATTAAAACACACACTGTATAGTGTTCATACGCAGTAGACAAAATGTGCATAAGAAGTTAAGATAGAACAAAGCTGAAGGAAATGTCTTATTTGCTCTGTGTTGGCCAAAGCTCCCCTTTCCTTTAGAAACTGATGGCCCACGCCCTCTCCTTTCTGCCTGGGACATTGTATGAGAGGCTCAGAATTGAGTGCATTGAAGTCAGGTGTCTAAGGACATACTCTGGGACCCTCCAGGTGGGGTGTCAAGGACAATTCAGTAGAATAAAGGGTAAGAATATTAGAACTTCTGTTTGTACTTAATTTTTACATTAAAAATAACTAGCCACCACTAACATGCTATTTGAGTTGTCTCTGACATAATCACTAAGTGGCACCCGGAGGAAAGGGTTCCACAACAAGGCAATGGGGAGTGCATAGTGACAATGACCCTTATTCATTTATTCTATGGAGAATTGCCAAGGTGCTGCTGTTTCTATGTGACTATGGAAATAGCTTTCAAGATATATCACCGAATTTAACTGAGAAGATCCCCACAGAATAGATAAGTAGGCATTAACAAGGCAAATGCGAAGGACAGCCAGAAAGTAGCAGAATGGACCCATGGTCTCAGGATGATTTGTCTATGTCATAATAATAAGATAAATAATAATGATGATACAATTCTATCTTATAAACCGTTGGTCAGAAAAGTTCAAGAAAAGACTCAAAAGAGGGATTCACATCCAGTAATGAACCTGAATCTAAGTGCATATTGTGCCTTGAGATGCTATTAGCTATATAAAATTTCCTGGTAGAGCAAGACATTTTCAGATTGAGTACCTAGAGCATGAAGACAAACTTCTATAGCTGGTATACTGAAGGGAGTGATATTTATTTCTCAACTTCTAAACAGTGTGCTTATGGAACTATTTTTTAAAACCTGGATATTACTTATTGATTTTCCGTGATGGTAGTTGAAGATTTAGCACTCCTACATTCCCCACCCCTACTTCCTCTCTTGCCATCTTCCCAACAGTTATATCCCATTTTTAGTAAGGTCAATAAAGGTATTGACATTAGTGTGTTTTTGCAAGACCCAAGTAATCCACTTTTATCATTTTTTATTCTGGAAATATTTGTTTTCTTGGAGTTATAATTGTTTTACTTTCTATATACTGAGACAATTTTCCTCCTCAAATTATTTATATGTCAACTAATATTTTTTTGGTTCAAGCACAGCAAATGGATGTATCATTTTATTGTTGCTGTTTACCTGGAGATCCCCTCTCCAAACACTCTGCATTCTCCACATACAACCTGGATTGTTCTCTTCCTAAGCCATGGCACTGTGTCATCTCATCCTGTTTATTAGGGGACCAGATGGAAAAGGGATTGGAGCCAGATTGTCAGGGGCTGGTTTGTCACAATAGGGAGCTCGGATTTCATTAAGTTATTGGAAAATCATAAGAAGTGAGAAGGGTCCTTGCACCTGGGTCAAAAACATCATGTTTATCCTGAAGTTCAGCTCTCAGATACAGGCTGTCCTCCCTTCAAACTCCCATCCATACACTTAGGCCACAAAGAATTAAACACTAGTCACAAATATGGAGTTGAGGCAGTTAATATGGGAGGGAAACAATCTCTGATAAAATGTTGAAGATAAAAAGTGTTCAATATCACAGAAATTCATAGTTCAGGCCAATGTAAATCTCAAAATTTCTCTATGCATTTAACACTTACCCAAATCTATGTTAGAACAAATATTTATTTAAAATGCAAACGTTGAAGTTAGAAATAAAGCTGACTGGAATCATTACAGAGAGATTATGATGACAATATGAATTTCAAAGGGCAACAAAAACAGGAGGAAATTTGTTCTGATGGCTACACTGCAGCTGGCAGAACACATCAAGCTACCCCTCCATCTTCCCCCTTCAATGGACCCTCCTCACCTGCTTTTGTCCTCTTCTATGTTTCTTCATTTATGTTATTAGAATTATATTATCACAACTGTCTTACTGTCTTATGGTACTTTGTAATTTTCCAGTGCTTTCACAAATATCCTATTATGCCTTTTCAGTGGTGTAATTTCCATTTTTATAGGTTAAAAACAAAAAAAAAGACTAAGAGAGGTTTAATAACTTGTTGAGTATCCACTAGCTGATCAGCAACCTCAACAGATAGAAGAATGCAATTTTCCACCTGCCAGCAATGTTTTACCTCTTTCTCACACAACTCCATGTCTTTTTTTCGTATCTCAATTCCAATACTTTTTTCCTTCTTCCTCAACATATCTGTATTATTATAACTGAAATCTATTGCTTTTCAATTCAAAAAGTTAGCTTTCTGTTGTTAATTAATTTTAAATAATTAAAATAACTAAAAATTAGAAAAATTGATCTATATTGATAGTTTATGTTAATATAATTTAAATATAAATTAAAATGTGACAATTTATTATAGTTAATAAATATTTTAATAATAGTTTTTAAAGCAAAACTTTTTTCTTAGCAAGGTCATCCTTTGAACTCCCAAGTGGTTCTCAAGTCTTTCTCTCCACCCCTCCTGACCCTGAGGGTAATGGGGTTATTGGTGAGGGGGGCTGCCAAGCCTGAAACAGAGTCCAAATGGGTCACCTGGCACCACTTACCCACATTTCTGTTTGAGGTTCCTGTGAGCCTCAGTTTTAAAACCCCTGATTCTCACATTCGGAATGAATATAAGAAATTAGGAGGGTTGGCCTCAGGGATAGTTTATTCATTTTCTGATTTTTTGGTTTACAAGGGGTAGCCCTGTAAGATTTGTGTAAACATTAAGCTAAGTGTATTTTTAATTTAACCCACTGGTTATCAACTCAACCTAGGAAAACTGCTGGAGCTTCCTGGTTGGTTTACCCACCGGCTGCTGCGGGGTTGACCCAGCCCAGCCTGCCTGGAGAACCGATGTGCTTCCGGTGATAAAGGCAGCGCTGGCAAAGGCCGCCTGGAGGAGAGGATGGAGGAAGTTCTGGCCGGCGGAGATTCTATGGACGGGAAGGTGAAAGCGTCAGTCGTTCAGTCCTGTCTGACTTTTTCGACCTCCTGGACTGTACCCTGCCAAGCTCCTCTGTGCCTGAAATCCTCCAGGCAAGAATGCCGGAGTGGGTAGCCATTCCCTTCTCCAGGGGATCTTCCCAGCCCAGGGATCGAACCCCGAGTCTCCACATTGCAGGCAGATTCTTTGCCACCTCAGCCACCAGAGGAGCCCCCCTATGGACATGAGGCCCCTACTTTGAACTCTGTCGTTTTCCGAGAAGAATAAGGACTCCTCTCTCTCGATAAAATTTGGTCCCAGCAGTAAGTCATCACCATGTTCTCTTCATCCTTATTGGTTCATGTTTATTGGTTATGTTTTCTGGGGTATGATTCCTCCCTGCCCACAAAAATCCCAGAACACGCGCGAGGGCGTCCCGAGCATCTCCTGGTTTCACAGGGACAGTTGTCTGTAGCACACTGTGACCTGTGGACTGAATCCCTAGTTACGGATTGCCCATCTGGGGTCAGTCTGGCCTAGGCACATGCTTTACTTAACGTGTCGTTTCAAACAAAATGTTTAAAACAGATATCAACAATTTATAATGAAAAGAGTCACAGGAAATCCCGATTTTGTTTCTTTTGTGGGTGCGGGGTGGGGTGGGGGGTATGTATTCCTGGTAACCATGGTCCCAAATGCCTACAGGGCCGCTGTGGGGAGGGACTGGACCGGGGCCCCTTGGTTCCCCATGGACCCCCACTGACCAGCCTGGGCTCTTGGGAGCTCTTCCGGTCACCATTGGCTTAGGGTGAGTGACTCTTGCCCTAAAGTTTTCCCGCAGGGACCTCATTCCTTTCTCAGTGTAGGCTGTTTCCTTCGGCCGGCTTTGGTGGGGCAGTTCTCTGTGTTTTGGAGTTGGCCAACCACTTCTTCCCGATGACTTGCTTATCCTTGAGTCGTCACTTTCTTTGCCAACTTCCTGCGGTGTGGCCAGCTATTATCCCCCAGTACAGGTGATACTCATTTCCCAGGCCTCTGAATAGCTCATGGCTTCTGCTATGTGGTTCCCTGATGAAACCCCGTCAAGTCTAAACTCAGACCTAAACCAGCAGGGAAACCGAGGTTCTGAGCCACAGAGCCATCCTGGGGCAGCCTTTGCTGCAGGGCACCAGAGCTAAAAGGGGCAGGCACTGCCCTCCATTTGCTAAACAAAGTCACCACAAGATGTTGCTTAGCCTTCTGAGATTTGTAATTTAAAAAAATTAATCTCAAAAATTGACTTTTTTTCCCTTCAAAGAGGTTGAGTGTATGTCACTTAAAAGTGTCTTCCTCTATAGTAAAAGGGATTGTTGGAGTTGCCACAACCTTCTCCTCCCCACCCCCACAAACCAGAGGCATTTCCCAGCCTCCCTTGCAGTTAGTTGAGGTCATGTGACTGGTCTTTAGCCAATAGGATGTGAGAAGAGTGATGCCGGCCCATCCAGTTCTGGCTCATAAAATCTCTCAAGTTCGTCTCCATTCTGGAGTGACCTTGGACGCGTGGACTGAAAAAGAGTGCAGGTTGGAAAGGCTTAATGAATTCTTCTGTGTGTAGCTTTTGCTAGGTTGTTGCATCCATCCTCTACCAGTAGGGGGCAAATTTATTTAATTTTTCTGCACCTCAGTTTTCCTCAAAAACTGAGAATATTGATACTAACTACTTGTTAGGGCTATTATATGAATTAATATTTGTAAATCTCCTAGGAGAATCCTCTGCTTAAGGTGAGCACTGCATGAAGAATGTGTTGAAATATGGAAAGCTCTATAAGTATTATTAGCTTTTATGGCTTTTCTAAACATTTAACATATTTTTGAAGATTACAGTGAGAATTACCTTGGCTAATAGGTTTGTTCATCTGTTTGAGGATAGGATAGAACTTAGGAGTTGTGGCCTAGGTGTCAAATGGATTCACCTGGATTTAAATCTTGGCTTTGCTTCTCAGCTGAGAAGCATTAAAAAATCACTTAACCTCACCAAGTCTCAATTTTCTCACTAACAGGACCCTTAATACCTATATCATAGGGTTATTGGTGGGTTAATGAGATAAAGTTTGTAAAAAATTTAGTCAAGTGGCTGGCGCATAATAAGTGCTCATTAAATAACTTTGCACCTCGGCAATAAGTGATTAAGAGGTCCCATGTGAGAAAAGCTTGTCCAGAACATTTGTATTTAATCTCTGAACATTTTTTTCATTTTCACAATGAGTTGATTAACGTGGATTTGATTTTTATTTTCAAACTTTTTTTTAGCTGCAAAACCTTTCCTTCAAGCAAGACCTTAAATATCCAATCTAATATAGATGGAAGCAGCGGGGTAAAGGAGCAGTAGGGAGGAGAGCTTGTCTCCACCCACTGGTTCTCCCTCACATCTTTCCTNTTTTTTTTAGCTGCAAAACCTTTCCTTCAAGCAAGACCTTAAATATCCAATCTAATATAGATGGAAGCAGCGGGGTAAAGGAGCAGTAGGGAGGAGAGCTTGTCTCCACCCACTGGTTCTCCCTCACATCTTTCCTCAGGATTGTCCCTGAGTCACCTCTGTGGACTCCCAGGGCTCCTCAGTACAGTCTGATTATTTGTAGGACTTAAAGTTCTCCAAACTATTTTGTTCCAGCTCTAGCATTTTACGAACCCCATCCCCACCCCAAGAACTGGCATTTGGCCATGAAGTGGAATTGAGGTTGAAATGATACAGATACAACCTGTTCCCAATGCCAAGGCCTCTTCTGACTTGGCCTATTGCTTCTAAAGCTGCCTCTCACACTCATCAGTTCAACACCCTTTCTCAGGGAACAGTCCCTCCCTTTCCACCTGCTTCTGCTACATGGAGAGAGGGGACAGGAAGTGGACGTGAGGCCGCTGCCCAGCCACTTCTAGGGGT
>SJYX01008898.1:4054-31330 GCA_006410675.1 Oreotragus oreotragus
TTTTTTTTTTTTTTTAAAGCATTTCTGGCTTAGGTTTGGGCTTGCTTAATGGAAACGTCTCTGGAGGAGGGCATGGCAACCCACTCCAGTATTCTTGCCTGGAGAATTCCCATGGACGGAGGTGCCCGGCACGTTGCAGTCCATGGAATCACAGAGTCAGACACGACTGAACGACTAAGCCCAGCATAGCTCATGGAGGCTACTAAGGCATTTAAGCTACCTCAGTCTAACGGCGTTCTTGTTTAATTAATTTAACACTTCCCTTTCCAGCCATAGAACAAATAGTAAGTGCAAGAATAAAAATGATTTGTATTAGAGTTTGGAAAATTATCTAAAGTAATACATGTGTCTATGTCAATAACTAGGCTTTTTATGGGAATATAAATTCCTAAAATTGAAGATTGAAGTAGTGAAAACAATGTTATAAGGCCATGTCTATAATTGGCTCAGTCAAGATCACAGTTCACTTTTCTTTCCAGATCCTGTCCCTAAACAGACATGATAGAAACACATGCAAATCATGACAGCTGCGGTGAGGCTTTTGAGAGGCAGGCAAAGAGCTGTGGAAGACTGGAAAGCAACTTAGATTTTGCTTTTCTAAAATAGAAGATCACAATGTGCTCTAATGCAAAAAGCAGCCTGTACTGGTATGATTTGCAAATCGCAAGTGTCGGTTACATTTTGCAGAAACAGTTTTGTGACAGCAATAAACTCCCCCCATCCTACCCACACCCTCCACCATCTTGATCTTTTCCAGATGAGGAAGGGAAGGCTGTGCAGGCCAAGTAACTTAAGGACATAAGTGTATATTCACAAATCTCCATCGGTAGGACTAAACCACTTTAGTAAGTACCTACTGTGTGTCAAGCACCAAACTGGGCAACGTCGGTCTGAAATATTTTGCAAGAACCTTTCATGCAAAAACCATCATGAGGGTCTTTGATTTAGATGCTGCTCCTTACTCCTATCAAGTCATTTATAACTTACATGTTAAGATTAGTCAGAAGAGAACATGCAAATTCCAAACTATTGCTCTAATTGGTTTTCAAAATCATTTGGTAGTAACAAAGCTCTTAGAGGTTATGACATTCTTTCTATGACACTCCAGAATGTTGGGGAAAAGTAAGCTTCAAATAACAAATTATGTTAAATCAGATTCCTTATATAATAGAAACTAGTGTACACATGTTATATATAGCAAGTTGTTGTTGTTTAGTTGCTGAAGTCATGTCCAACTCTTTTGCAACCCCGTGGACTATAGCCCGCCAGGTTCCTCTGTCCATGATTTCCCAGGCAAGAGTACTGGACTGGGTTGCCATTTTCTCCTCCAAGGGATCTTCCCAACCCAGGGACTGACTCCATCTCACTTGTGTTTCCTGCATTGGCAGGAAGATTCTTTATCACCGAGCCACCTGGGAAGCCCATATATAGCAAGTACCTAGCAAGGTTAACACATCTTGAAATTGAGAACAATCTTGTTAACTTTTCCCTACTGCTAATTGGCATGGGATCTTCATTATCTGATTTTGTCTAGTGGAACACTTCTCTTCAAGCCACAGAGCATCAGTGTTCCCTGGGAACAGAGTTTGACAATCCCTAGTTTAACCCATAGAAGACAACAGCAAATATTTTTTCGATTGAAAAATAGTGCCTGATAGTCTAGTTTTTTATGACTATTTTATACCCCCTGCCTTTCCCCTGGTCTCCATTTCCCAATACCTGTTTTTAAGAAATGTGTTTCCCAGGTGGCACTAACGGTAAAGAACCCTCCTGCCAGTGCAGGGAAGTGGAAGAGATGTGGGTTTAGTCCCTGGGTTGGGAAGATCCCCTGGAGGAGGGCACGGCAGCCCACTCCAGGATTCTTGCCTGGAGAATTCCGTGGACAGAAGAGTCTGGTGGGCTACAGTCCATAGGGTCACAAAGAGTTGGACGCAAGAGACTTAGCTTATATGAATGCACGTGTTGGTAATCATAAACAATTATGACTTCCCAAAATTTGGGAAGTTCTTTTAGCTTAAAGATGATCAGAATTTGGGGAAGGTCTTTTAGAAAAATGTTGATAATCTCACTGTTGGCTTAACCTTATATAGTTACTTTAATGTGTCCTGTCTGTCACTCAGTCATGTCCAACTCTTTGTGATCCCATCGACTGGAGCCTGCCAGGCTCCTCTGTCCATGGAGTTCTCCAGGCAAGAAAAAACTGAAGTAGGTTAAGTTAGAGTTGATTATATAACTGAGATACGGGATCAGTTTGTATAAAAGTAGGACACATTATAGAAACTGATCCCATATCTGAGTTATATAATCAACAATAATTTAACCTACTTCAGTTTTCTCTTGTGGCTTGGCAAAAAAACCTACGTGTGTTGAGTTAGATTTTTGTTTGCTGATGCTTCATTTAATGAATGCACGTGTTGGTAATCATAAACAATTATGACTTCCCAAAATTTGGGAAGTTCTTTTAGCTTAAAGATGATCAGAATTTGGGGAAGGTCTTTTAGAAAAATGTTGATAATCTCACTGTTGGCTTAACCTTATATAGTTACTTTAATGTGTCCTGTCTGTCACTCAGTCATGTCCAACTCTTTGTGATCCCATCGACTGGAGCCTGCCAGGCTCCTCTGTCCATGGAGTTCTCCAGGCAAGAAAAAACTGAAGTAGGTTAAGTTAGAGTTGATTATATAACTGAGATACGGGATCAGTTTGTATAAAAGTAGGACACATTATAGAAACTGATCCCATATCTGAGTTATATAATCAACAATAATTTAACCTACTTCAGTTTTCTCTTGTGGCTTGGCAAAAAAACCTACGTGTGTTGAGTTAGATTTTTGTTTGCTGATGCTTCATTTTTAATAAGTTCGTAACCATCCAACCCACTTCCCCTGCTGGTGTTAATTACGTCAATTGTGTGCTGATCACTTGGGCACTGCTCTTGGTGCCATGTGGGAGTGGATGTGACCCAGCTCCCCGATCCTTTATGTCACTCTAACCAATCCTGATTCACCTGTATCCTGACACAGAGCCTGCCAGGGACCAGACTGGTAGAGAAGGCTTGAACTTAGTTGAATGGACGGTGTCTTTGCTGAAGATTTGTTCACTAGAACCTCAGCAAGTTCAGGGAGCATAGATGAGCTTCTAAACAGCAAAACAGATTCCTTCTAAAGAGCAACATGAAGCAGCTGAACGCCTGGACTTTAGAACTTTCCTGACGCTCTCTCTTTTGCCACTGAAAGAATCTGAAGAAATGAACTGTTTCTTTACACAAAATGACTTAACCGAGGCAAGGCTCCTATAAAGAAAATCTTTCTTAACTACAACATTTTTTGCTGGGCGTCATGGCGAAGCCCTTCTGTTGAATTTTCTGAGCGTTCAGGAGTTTCTTAGCACTCTTGTCATCTGATTTAGTTTGGTTTCTGAGATCTGCTGAAGGATCTGGACAGTTGCTCCCGTTCTTCCAAGGGCTGTAGCTTCTCAACACTAGCCTGTATTTTGATGATAATGTGGAGTACCATTTGTTTTGTTCCAATATGGAAAAATTCAGAGAATTATAAGTTACTGTTTTTCACTTATTCATCAGATAGCTGCATGGGCCAGCTCTTTGCATAAAATTACAAGGCATTAGTGTGCACTCAAACAGAGGGTAAAGTTACCCTCTGCTGCCTCAGAGCCTGTCAGTGTTGACTGACTGTTGGAAGTGCTTGAGTAGTTTTTAAAAAGGCTGGTGAACAGACTCACCCCCAAGAAATTCTGACATAGTCAGTTTATGGTATGGGTGAGACATTTGGGGTTAAATGTTCCCCTAGGTGATTCTAATGTGCAGGCAAGGTTGAGAACCACTGTTTTAGAGTAGATTATATTCTTAACTGGGGACACTCTGGGTTTACTTACTTCATTTGTTGTAGGTGTTCTTCACCAGGAAAGCACGGTTAGACACAGTGAAACATACAACACCAAGGAGCTTAAAATAAAAATCTGCTGCTTGGAATTCTTATCCTTGGAGCTTCTGAGTCTGTAGGTCGAAGGTATTTAGGAAAAACTTCTCCAGAGATCCTGATAACATTCTCTTAAAGGAATGTTACTGTGTAGTACTGTGTACTACTTACACAGTCGTAAGTACAAAAAAAAGAAATGTAGTTCTTTGATTAGAATAATTTCCCACTGACCTAACTTTTGAGTGTTTCACGGAATAAATAAATATTCTACACCAAAAAAGTTTGAAGTACCATATAAAACATTAAAACTTTGAAACATTAGGGTGCAGATAAGCTTTACTGTCGAAATTTCTATTGCATCTTATCAGACATCTTGGTTTTGTTTTACCACCTATAGGTGCTGCAGTGAAAGCATCACAGACTTTTGTATCGACCAGAGTTAATAGTCCATTACTTTGGAGTTTGTGATTATGGGTGTGAAAAAACATCCTCAGGAAAGTATGGGATAATTACGTGAAAATACTTAAATGTCTGTCAGAAGCCTATAGATATTTATCTTTTTTACTTCAGTTCAGAGCATGCTTGGGAGTCTTTTTGGCCACCTTAGAACTTTTGAAGTATGTGTTCTGTAATAAAAAGTGGGAGGCACTAATTAAAGCCTTACATCATTGCTTTTCTTCTCTTGCCTAAATTGGGAGGGGGTTTTAAGTGAATCACTTCCTAGGCTTTTGTGCAAATTGGCAGTGTTAGGTTTCTTTTGCTTTTTCAAGCCATGGTCAATAATTTGGAAGAAAAAAGAATGATTTAATTTAATATAGCCTTTGGTTGAAAACATCTTTGAAGTTAGATTACTAAGTATAGGAAAACTAAATTTTGTCACTGTTGGAGGTCCCTTGTGTTTTATAATTTGTTTCATTTCAGAGAATGAACTGTGTTTCAGATAGACTAGAATAGTGGCCCCAGTAACCTTTTGTGAGCCCATCTGTAATTCTAGTGCCCTCCAGGGCGAGTTTGGCCTGGGAGCACCTGCCCAGTGGAGGGACATCCAGTTTGTTCCACAGCCGATGTGTGTCTCTCCCCACTGCCTCTGGACTCTGCTCCATCTCCAGGGGGTCCCTCTCTCAGAGAGATGGCCTCCCTAGCCAGCTCTCCATCTGAGATGTCTCTGGCCTTTCCCTGCCACCCTTTTCCCTACATTTCTCTCCCCAAGGTCCCCAGAGTTACAGGCCCTCTTCTGCTTGGAGACCTCAGAAGTTACTGGACCTTGTTCTTTCCACTTTAGAGAATGCAAAATCAGGTATCTACTTAATTAAATC
The DNA here is from genome assembly GCA_006410675.1 of Oreotragus oreotragus. Taxonomy (NCBI): domain Eukaryota; kingdom Metazoa; phylum Chordata; class Mammalia; order Artiodactyla; family Bovidae; genus Oreotragus; species Oreotragus oreotragus. The sequence goes on from SJYX01008898.1 coordinate 9,306, forward strand.
ACATGTGTTCCTCATCCTTTGATTTCAAAAACTAGTGTCTTCCCTGTTGCCCAGTTTTTTTCAGTGCTCCTCCCCCACCTGCTGCTTTTATTTTCCAGATCAGCTAGGACTCCCCATGGTCATCAGATATATTCTCTCCAGGTCCGGCCCCCAGTCCCTGCCACTCCTGGTCTGTTTTGCTCCTGGAAGACTGCCAAGTTCTGTTCACCAGAAACCACAGGCTGACTCTGATACAGATTGATGATTTACAAGCTCTACTGGATACTTTGTGGTTCTGCAGCAATCTTCTGCAGAGATGACCAGGGCTGGCCTTCTTTCCCCTGCAGCTATTCAAGATCTTTTCTTATTAGCCGTGAACGTCATCCGCGTTCCTTCCTCCTTTGTGCTTGGGAAGCGAGCAGCCTCACGAACTCCTTCACAGAGAAGCTAGAGATAGGAAGCCTTCCGTCTTTCTCTCCCCCATGTGCTTCTGTATATTGTTGCCTATTTCTGCCTTTCACCATTCTCTTCCCTGCCTCACTGGTTCACTGTTGTCTTCTGGTCCCACCTCGGACTTTTTTCTCTGTGACTTTCATATCCTTTATGGGGTCGCACAGAGTCGGACAGGACTGAAGCGACTTAGCAGCAGCAGCAGCAGCAGCAGCAGCATATCTTTCTTGAGTCTTTCCTTATGTACTGCCTTCGGTCTTTTCTGTTCTAAAAGAGCACCTTCCCTACTGTTTCCATGCACTGCTCACTTAACTCTCTCTGCCTTTTACTGAAAGATTAGCCTGTTACTGGTTCTACGTCTCCTTTAACCAGTTGCAGCTGGACCTTGACTTTCACGCCCTTGTCCAGCTAATCTTACATGCAACCACTTCTTTTCAGCCCCCATCCTGTTCACCAGCGTTTGGCGCTGTCAGTCTGTCCTTTGGCCTCCATGGTACAACTGTTCTCATTTTCCTCCTAATTCTTGGATTGCCTCTTCTTTGTCTGCTCCACTGGGTGCTTTTCTGCCACTCATTCTTTAAGTATCACCAGTCCTTCAGGGTTCCATGCTTGGCCTTTTTCGCTTGTTATGCTGACTTGGGTATGAATTCATCTAATCCCATGACTTACTTCCTTTGAACAGTTTGTTAGTTCAGCAGATACTCAACCAGTGCCAGGCACTCAGAAATGAGCAAGGCAAATTCACTGCCTTTGAAAAGTCCAGCCAGTATTTACAGAGGATCTGGTATATGCCAAACGCTGAGCTCTATTAATGAGTCACACACAATTTCTGGCTTCATGGAACTTACATTCTAGTAGGGGAAACACAGGTAGCAAGCAGACAAGTAAATGCAGGAATATCAGATAGCAGTAAGAGCACTAATTATGATAAAGCAGCAACACAAAGAGTGTATGGGGCGGGGATCGTCAGAGCAGTTCTACTACAAGAGCCTGGAAGAAGATGCAGGTGTAAACCAAGAAACGATAGAGGAGGCAACGTAGTTAATCTGTGTTTCAGTTTCCTTGTCTGTGAAACGGAGAAAATAGCACAGCTACCTCCATTGAGTATTAGAAGAGGTAATACTGTACATGTGAAGTACTTCATGCAATGTCTGCCCTCTAATAAGTCCTCTCTGTCCCTCTCATACACACACATACTTTATATGTATATCTTCCACCTCTCAAACTTCAGAGGACCAATGAGCATTTTGTAACAATTAAGACTAAAAAAGGTACACCAGAAATTTGATTTTTGAGAATGGATAAGAAAGAATAATTATAGGAGTTGATTTGAAGGAAGAATTAGTCGTTTTTTGGATGTGTTCTAAAAGGACTGTTTTTAACATTTTTGAAATGGAACATATATTTCTTGAAGTAGGGTTGGTAATCTTCTTCTGTTATGTATCCAAAAAATGAATGAGACTAATGTTTAGGATATAAGGAATATACATGCCGATCTTTCTTCTTAAGTGGAAGGTTTAAGCAGTTCTGGCAATTCGGCGATGCATAACCTTTCTTGGGTGGCTTCCATTTACTCCTCTTCAAGATTTCCACCATTTCTCTCATGGAGTTAAGGCTGTGTTTTCTCTCTCCTGGTACTCTTGTCTGGAGAATCCAGTGGACACAGGAGCCTGGAGGGCTACAGTCCATAGGGTCACAAACAGATGGACATGATTGAAGTGACAGCACAAACAGGGTGGAAACACTTCACAATGAAAAACCTTAAAAAAAATTTTTTTTTAAAGTCTGCATTGTCTTCCAGGTTTCCTGCTAGATCTAAGAAAAGCTAGCTTTAGTTTGGCCATTTTTTTCTTGACCTGGAGAAGGCCTTACTTAGAACATCTCATTTTTTGTAATTCGTAAGATCCTGAGAAATAATTATACAGCTGGAATCTGGACCACGAGCTAAGGAGGGAAGATTTTCACCTGACCTTTGTGGCTAGCAAGTCATATGGCACTCAGGGCCTCTTTTTTTGGCTTGCAGTTTCTTATTTGTGCAACGAACAGAAGAATGAAGATCTGAATGATCTGTGTGGTCTCCTGCTAACAGTCTGAAGTTCATAACTAGAAAACATTTAAGTTCTCATGATGGAGTGCATTCTTGGCAAACAAGTCAGTGATGTTGATTGTCCCAAAGTAGCTGGGCATGCCCTTGTGCAATTCTTTATTAATTTGTTACCTGTGGCCATTGCTTGAACATTGGTAATAAGAAGCTGTTGATTATCAGGTAGAATATCATCCATAGGGTTTTCAAATGAGCAAGTGAAACTGCTGAGAAATGTGTGTGTATGTTTATTAGGAAATGTTGAATGAATAGATTGGCAAAATATAAATTGCTGAAAAGCAGAGGCATCAAGGATTTTTTTTTTTTCCTAAGACAATTCTTAATGTTGTAAACTCTCTAGTTTCATTCTATTGTGGTTGTCATTCAGAGTTCATGTCTTAACAATTTTTCAGTGTATCTTATAAATCAGGAATACATTAATTGATGAATGAGAGATGGTTTCCAGGAGCAACAGATACATAAATAATTTCAAGATAATGTAGTAAATGCTAATATAGAAGTATGGGCAGAGTTGGGGACATGGTGGTGGTGGGAGAGAGGGAGCCAGTCATTGTGGCTTGAGGTTCGGGAAGGGCTGCTTGGAGATGCTGCTGATGGAGCTGGGTGTGAAATGTGTTAAAGGTTGCCTGGTAAAAAACCACTGGAAAGCTTGTTACCCTGTAAGGACTAGCAAAAGCAAAGGTACACACAGCTTGCTGTGTGGAGGGTTGTTGTTGTTTATTTGCTGTGGTGTCTGACTCTCTTGTGACTCCACGGACTATAGCCCGGAATTCCCTGATAGCTCAGTGGGTAAAGAATCCGCCTGCAGTGCAGGAGACTCCAGCTCAATTCCTGGGTTGGGAAGATCTGCTGGAGAAGGGATAGGCTACCCACTCCAGTATTCTTGGGCTTCCTTTGTGGCTTAGCTGGTAAAGAATTCTCCTGCAGTGAGAGAGACCTGGGTTTGATTCCTGGGTCAGGAAGAGCCCCTGGAGAAGGGAATGGCTACCCTTTCCAGTATTCTGGCCTGGAAAATTTCATAGTCTGTATAGTCCATGGGGTCGCAAAGAGTTAGACATGACTGAGTGACTTTCACTTTCTTTAGCCTGCCAGGCTCCTCTGTCCATGGGATTTCCCAGGCAGAAATACTAGAGTGGGTTGTCATTTCCTTCTCCAGGGTATCTTCCCAACCCAGAGATTGAACCCAAGTCTCCTGCAGCTCTTGTATTGGCAGGCAGATTCTTTACCGCTGAGCCACCAGGCTCCGTGAGCAATTTGGTTTTACTTGGTGAGAGATGCATGACAGGAAGTGGCCAAAGAGAGCTGTAGGGAGACTCCAGGCCTGGAGAAGAGCATCATTGCTAAGGGCACCGACTCTGTAATTATTTTCCTAATTTCAATTCTCACCTTCTTTCCCAAGTTACCTTCTTTCCCACGTTCCTTCACTCGTACAATAGGGGTGATAATAACATCAACCTTACAGAATTATAGTCTTAATATACATCAAGGGTTTTGATTAGTCCCTGACAACAAGTGTTACATATATGTTGCTAATGTCATTATCTTGGGAGGTATCAGGGATCTATTGAATGGTTTCACTCCCCTCCTCAAAACCCATCAATCACTTTGCATTTTAGCCTGATCCAGGGGCTTCAAGCTGTGGGATTTAGGGTAGGGCTAAGTTTGGAGGCAGGGAGATCTCTAGGAAGAGGTACTTGGGCAGTCTGGGTGTGGAGTAGAAAGGACCTTGTACTAGGGAAGGGATTAAGCAAATTGAGTCGAGAAATTTCTAAGAGGTAAAAATGATAAAGTGTGTATCAGTGAGTTTTAAGCAAAATTCCCTGACTCTGGCTCAATAACTGGAGTAGGTGGTGCTGTGAATGGAAATGTAAAATACAGGAGGAAGAGGGTGTTTGGGGAAGGTTAGCTCTGGACATGTTGAATTTTGAGGCCTCTGTGGAATGTCCAAGTACATTGATGTGTACAGGGACAATTTACAGTGAGAGAAGCTTGGGAGAGTGGTCAGGGCTGGATTAAGAGGAACAGCAGCTTAAAGGTCATGGTTGAATGCAGGAGGCAGACAAGCTTGGTGGAGGGAGTGTGTAGATGAGAAGAGCTTCAGAGGAGAGCTTGTGGCCAGTAATGGTTGAGGAGGAAGAGACCATGAGGGATACGGGGAAGGATGGCCAGTGAAACAGGAGATGAAAGAGAGTTCACAGCTTGGAAAAAATGGAGATTTTTTTTTCTTTTTTTTTTTTTCGTTTAAGTGAGTGGTTTTCATTGTGGAAATGCAGAACAGCATCCAGTAAGCAAAGGGGTGAAGATTTTCAGGCCCACTGGGGTTGGCAATGTAGAGATGGATAATCTTTTCCTGTAGGGTTCCCAGAAAACCACCATCTTTGATAGGGGTGAGAACTACTTTCTCACCATCAGCTTTCTATTTCCTTTGTTATTCACCCCCCTCCGGTTTTTTTTTTTTTTGAAACAAATATGCCCAAGTGCATCAGGGGCTCACTTCTAAAGCCAGGAATCTTGTCTTCTATCCTGTAAAGCCCCATCATCTTTTATCTCTTTTCTTTCATATTCACCAACTCTCATGCCCTGATTATGGGAGTTCTGCTATTGTCAGGTTTTCATTTTATTTTTTGTCTCTGTTTTGAGATCTTCGTTTTCATGACTGCCCAACCTGACAAACATTTGAATCATGTATTCATATTGGATAAAAATGTTGTATTTACACCCCGAATATGTTAAAACTGTGATATTTATTTCTATCATAGTCTCAAGTAGTCCATTTTCCAGATTGTGCAGAGGAATGTATGGCTTAAAAAAAAGAAAAAGGACTCTTAATGTTTCTCACAACCTGCCTTTGTTTCTAAACATGTTTAATTTTTTTTCTCCTTTCCTCCTCCTCTTTGTGTTTTGGAGTTTCAAAGCAGTGTTTGGCAGAGGAAATGGGACAGTGACGTTTTATTTTTTTGTTTTGAAGTTTTTGAGTTTAGCAGACTGTGTGTTCATAGGGTGTGAATTGCAGGATGTAGTTCTGGGGTCCTCCCTACCAGCAGACCCCACATCAGAGTTATTCTGGGAAACCTTATCCAGGGCTGGCTATAAAATACAGGGCTGAACTTTGTCAAAAGGCTAAACAGGAAGCCGATATAAATAACTATTCAATTTTAATTCAGTCTTAGCTATTTTCTCACGCATACTTGATAAAGTATTTCTTTAAAAAAAAAAATGCTTTAATTCCTTAATTTCCAGGTCACTTTTAGTAGGAAACTCTTTTCACCTTTCTGTCTACCCAATGATATCCTCCCTTCAGCAGGGGAAAAAATTAACATGTAACAACATCAAACATAAAAAAGAAATTTTGGAGACCATGTAAACACAGAAATACTTTTCATCTAAATTGTCTTCTAGATTTTGTTCATGGGGATTTGTATAGTCTTTGAATGCTGACAAAGAATTGTGAAGTTTTAGCAAAGTTAGTAGATGATCTGGTTTAAAAACAGAATTTCTTAATAGTTTCTTCATTATTTTTCCCTTTCCAAAAGCCTTTTTATACTTTTTTCCCCTTAATACCACAGATATTGTATATGAGTTTATGTGCTGTGTGTATATCTTTGCTTTGGAGGTTAAAAGAGATACTTTTGCTCCCACCAAAGAACCTTTTCCAGTTGGCACTAGTGGTAAAGAACTTGGCTGCCAAAGCAGGAGACATGAGAGAAGCATGTTTAATCCCTGGGTTGGGAAGACCCCCTGGAGAAGGAAATGGCAACCCACTCCAGTATCCTTTCCTGGAGAATCCTATGGACACAGGAACCTGGCAGGTTCATAGGGTTGCAAAGAGTCAGACATGACTGAATTGACTTAGCGCATATGCACGCGAGAGAACCTCTTGCACTCTGTTGGGAGGCAGTGTTACCCTATTGAAGATAGGTGATTTAACAGGACAGAGAAAACATGTTTAAATACTTATATAACTCAGTTATAATCTAAACCAGCTGTAATTTACTTGAATACATTTATAAGACTAATATTACTTTTAACTGTCTTCATGGAAGAAGATACTCATATGACATGGGGAGAATTAAAAGAAAAGCTTTCTTCCATGGATTATTTTTTTTCCAGATACACAGATTTCCCCTGGCTTCCAGAAGGACCAGAGTGTTGCCCTACTACTAGATGATAGGAATATCTCTCTTTCAACTCTGATAATTTATTTTAGGATGACATGAGTAATCTGAGAATATAAGAGGTTGTTTTAGCATTCATCTATTGATTTTTTCAACTGTTGACTGGTCTGTATCAGTCATATTCTGTATATAAGCCAGTCTTCTAGGCTTGATAGCAGAGATCCGAGACAGGTACTTAAGACATGCTCCTTGACTGCAAAGACCTTATAACCTTGTTGGACAAAATGAATACAGACGAGGGAAAAAGTATCATAGTTCAGTTATCACAGGATTGAAATAGTAGAGCGGGACCCAGTAGAGTAGATGGTATATAATACATTGCCAAATGAGAATTAGTATAAGAGGTAAATTCTGTCCCTGGGTAGAGAAAGGTGAGATATCTAGACTAGAGTGGTCCATGAAGATATTACACAGGAAGAGAGCTGGGGCTGGAAGGCTATTGAATGGAGTCATATGATTAGGAGAAGGCACCAGGGTGAGCCAAAAATAGGGCCGGCAGGCCAAATGAGAGGAAGCCGGCTTGATTGTCCTGATGGGTGTGTGTCCGACAGGAGTGTGGGGGATATGGATGCAAAGTCTGATAGGGAGAAATTCACCACAAGGGTTTCCGGGTGACTGCCCCCATTATCTGCAAAATTTAATTTTCCCCTTGTCATCTGAATGTCTTTTTCCATTGAAGGCAGCTAAAGTTTTTCACATGGTCCTGAGGTTTAGGCCCCCAGCTGGTTTTAGTGGACAGAGAACTTTGGGGTCACTCTGAATCCAAGAATTCAGGCAAAAGAATTTAGCGTTAAGCTGTATTCAGTGGGCCACCTGATATTCTGGGACTATTCTTCAGGCCATAGTGTTCAGGAATATATAAATGACAGGAGTGGCAAGAGGACAGAAGCCAGGGGTTCATGGAGAAAACATTTGCCAAGTGGGATGTGATGAGTGCCTGAACTGGGTGATGACATTGGGGAGGAGAGAAAAGTTACCTGAATTTGACAGTGGTGGCAGGGATAGAGAAAAGGGGGTAGATTAAAAAAAAAATTAGGAGATAAATGTGACCAGTCTTACTTGTTTATAGGAGGAGCTTGAGGAAGTCAGTTTGGACATGTTCAGTTCAAGGCCTCCGTGAGAAGTCTCTGTATATGTGCAGTATTTGCTCTGATAGCCTGAAGCTTGGAGGAGAGGTTGGAGCTATGGCAAGAGATCTGGGAGAGGCAGCTTAAAGGTGGTTAAGTGTTGAAAGTGGATCTGCTCCCTGGAGGGAGCGTGTACATGAGAAAAACATTGGCCAAAAGGGAGATGCCGGGACCAGTAATGAGTCCCGGTGGGGAGGTAGGTTTGAAAGAACACCCTGGATCTTATTTCTAATGGGATATGGAAAGCAAAGGCTGAAGTTTTACAATTAGGTAATTGAATAAATGATGTCAGTATTAACTTTAACTTGTAATTCTTATAATGGGCTAGGTTACTTTGTTTAACATCCAGTCAGCATTTGGAATCTTATATCTTATTGGCCAGCCCAGTGATTTCTAGAATTTCAAGGAAGGGGAGGTATCTGTTCATTTCTTTAGAAATTTTTGGATGACTGGGTTGTAAGATCAGGAGGACTGGTTTCATGTCCTATGCAGCATGCATAAGCAGTGCCCACCCACCCCCACCCCGCCCTGTAGCATGATAGCTGCCTTGTTCACACTCAAGAAAAATTTGTTTGTTGTATGAATGAATAAATAGAGTCAGATGACTTCAAGAAAGTGAAGATTGAGGAAAAGCCTTGAATTTGAGAATTTGCAGATCTGAATGACGACAGAGGATGAGATGGATTGCTGGCATCACTGACTCAATGGATGTGAGTCTGAATGAACTCTGGGAGTTGGTGATGGACAGGGAGGCCTGGCGTGCTGTGGTTCATGGGGTCGCAAAGAGTCGGACACAACTGAGCAACTGAACTGAAGTGAATAATCTTAAAGAAGTTAGTTTCAGATTAGAGAATAAAAAGTAAATAAAGGAAAGCAGAAGGGTTTGTGGAGTTAATCTGGAGAGAAATATTTTCATGTGACGGAGAAAAAATAGGAGTAATGAAGGCAGTTTTATTAGTTTCAAAACAGTGAGGGAACATCTTTGTAGATCTTGTTTATCCGTTAACTTTGAATGAGTGTACAATAAGACGACTTGGCTCAGGAAATGGTCCCTCAAAGAATCCCTGAACTTTCTAGGACATGCCTACTATTTCTGGGATATTGTTATGACTTAAGGGATTAAGTTAGAAATCTGTCAATTACTGAGGCAATTACAGTAATTAGTTACGAATTGACCAGTTACCAGTTTATCAATTTTATGTCTCCCTGGGGTGACATAAAAGTGAAGAGCCAAGGAGTGCGGTGTTGACAGTCCATCCGACCTATTTTCATGTTCCATGTGAATTGATACAGATTACCAGAAAGGGCTTCATTGTAGAATTAATAGAACAGTCATGGAAGGACTTCATCAATTTAGACCCTATTTTCCCAGAGATGTCTGCTCAGGACCCAGGAGGTTTTTTAGACCTTGCGGCATAGCCAGTCATTAGCGTCAGCACCTGGGCCCAGATCACGCGGCTTCTGTTCCATTCTTCGGTTACTGCATCACCTTGTCTCTTTGAGAAGATTTTAAAATTTAAGATTTTGTTTATTCAAAGAGTTTCTTTGCTCTTTTAATCTGAAGAAAGAATTTAAAACTTGTTATTTAGTGTAACATCTGGCTAATTCAAAAAGACGGAGATATGACTATTTCTTTGACCACGGACTGTTCCAGAGGGTTTTTTTTGCATAATTCCCCCTCAGATTCAGTGACTGCTTGTGTGTCCTGAAATACTCATTTCTTTTGAAGATCATAGGAGATACTTAAAGATTTCTTTCAGAGTTTATTTGAGAGAGATTGAGTAAAGGGATGGGATGCTATCTGAAAGTTATATTTATAGAAAGATAGCAGGGGGGAGATTAAAGTTAATGAAAGGCAACCTCAAACATAATTACAAGTAGGCGGAAGAAAATTCTGCTACTCCCAAATTAAGTTTGAATCCATAAAGAAAATTTATTTGGACTCAGAGCATTTTTCTTATTCATTTTAGAAGTAGAATGCATTGAAAATTAATATTGAGATTTGTAGTAGCAATATTTGAAATTATATCTTTCATTTCAAAAGTTTAAATTGTAAAAATACTAAAAACACCAGCAGTGCTATAATTTTTAATTCTGGTGGTTCACTTTCTGATGACATTTTTATGGCTGCCTTTTTCTTTGTTGAAATGATGTGTGGAATGAGGGAAATCATGAACAGAGGAAAATGATGGGGAGGGACAGGGCTGGGCAGAGGCAGATAATGGCCACCCTGAACTCAGTTTCCCAAGCCTGATAGGAGAGTTTTCCTACTAAATTGCCTCTGTGATTCAGAAGCTCTTTGCTCTTTTTATAACAGGAAGTACTGATATTGCTGCTAGTCTAGATTATTTCTCATATTGACCTTTATTGTGTTTGATTTTGTGATCCCAACTTAAAAAAAAACCCAAAACTCTTGGGTGTAGGCAGGAGAGAATTCTTTCCCATATTTTAGGGAGTGATATTTAAATACATTTATTTTGTTCTGTAGTTCTATTTAATACTTCCTTACAGATAAAGACCCTTTCTTTCCGTGTGGTTGTGACGTTGTTTGGGTGTGCCTTGCTTTAACGATATCTGACATGAGAAAGTTGGTAAAATTTCATGAAACTACTCATGACGCAGGACCGTGAAGTACATGAATTTGTCGGTTATTTTTATGCAGACTGGTCTTATTTCTCAACATTCACGGTATAGTTAGGTGGCGTTTTTATTTTGTAAAGTCTTCTATTAATGACTGGATATGGGTGAAACCTAGAGTTTTTCCCTTCTAAGGATAATATTTTAGAAAGTCTCCATTGAAGGATAAATGTGTACGGATGAAGGGAACTTCCAGTCGCTTAATTCTGATGTCTTTTTGTGGAAACTAAGGCCTAGAGAGGGAAGATGGCTCATCCAAGATCTAAGAGTGAGAGATTTGGACCTAACTTCTCTTCTCAGATCCCCTGCTTTTTTTCCATTGGTCAAATTCTGCCCCGTGTTTGTCCATTCTTCCTCTGACTGCCGTTAGTTCTTAGCCTTTGTGTCAGACATGTGGCCTACTGGCCTCTAATGTGTTTTGCTAGGCCTTTGTACTGTTTGCAGTTTCTTAAAATTTCATAAAATGTTGTCAACGTTAAAGATAAAAAATTTCCACACACAGTTTCAGCTCTGGCTGCTTTTAGAAAACTGTAGAAAGATTATTAGGCTGATTAAGGTTGAGTCTCCATTTGTGAGTGACTGCTGCCCCCTTTGGATGGAACTCAGACTCTCTTCAGGTTCATCATGGGAATCAATCACCATTTCTTTTGTGGTCCTCATTGTCTTAGTAAAGCATTTGAGTTTGGAACCTTCCTCTAACCTAATGAGATTTCGTTCCTAGTTATACCCCCTTGAGATGGACTTTGATGTGTATTACATCTTTTAAATTCTGATGGCCTAGAGCATAGTAAACGATCAATAAAGACTTACTAAGTTGGTACAAAGGTAATTGCAGTTCTGAACCATGAATCAGTGTACCACAATGAATCAGTGTAACTAGGCTCAAACACATCTTTATTAATCAAAATAGTAACCATTGCAATCAACACATTTTGCTAGCGAGAAATGTTTGTTTATTCCTGTAATGTAAAAATCCATGTTTCAGGATTTGACAAACTCTTAGAAGACATTTTCTGCCTCCTGGTGGTTGGGAAATGCTTTTCCTGCAAAAAGTTGTGGAGGTGCTTAAAGAAGTGGTAGTTGGTTGGGGAGAGGTCAGGTGAATATGGTGGATGAGGCAAAACGTTATAGCCCTATTTGTTCAACTTTTGAAGTAGCATTTGAGTTTGGAACCTTCCTCTAACCTAATGAGATTTCGTTCCTAGTTATACCCCCTTGAGATGGACTTTGATGTGTATTACATCTTTTAAATTCTGATGGCCTAGAGCATAGTAAACGATCAATAAAGACTTACTAAGTTGGTACAAAGGTAATTGCAGTTCTGAACCATGAATCAGTGTACCACAATGAATCAGTGTAACTAGGCTCAAACACATCTTTATTAATCAAAATAGTAACCATTGCAATCAACACATTTTGCTAGCGAGAAATGTTTGTTTATTCCTGTAATGTAAAAATCCATGTTTCAGGATTTGACAAACTCTTAGAAGACATTTTCTGCCTCCTGGTGGTTGGGAAATGCTTTTCCTGCAAAAAGTTGTGGAGGTGCTTAAAGAAGTGGTAGTTGGTTGGGGAGAGGTCAGGTGAATATGGTGGATGAGGCAAAACGTTATAGCCCTATTTGTTCAACTTTTGAAGTGTTGGTTGTGCAACGTGTGGTTGGACATTGTTGTGCAGAAGACTTGAGCCCTTTCTGTTGACCACTGCCAGCTGCAGGCCCTGCAGTTTTTGGTGCATCTCATCAATTCGCTGAACATACTTCTCTGATATATTGGTTTTGCCAGGGATTCAGAAAGCTGTAGTGGATCACATGGGCAGCAGACCACCAGTGACCATTACTTTTCTTTGGTGCAGGTTTGGCTTTAGAAAGTGCTTTTGGAGCTTCTTGTCGATCCTCTCAGTTGGTCGTGTCATCTTCCAAAGGCTGGCCACTGTACTTCTCTTCTTCAAGGCTCTCTTCTCCTTTGCAAAACTTCTTGAACCACCACTGCCCTGTGTGTTTATTAGCAGTTCCTAGGCCAAATGCATTGTTGATGTTGCAATTTGTCTCTGATGCTTTACAACTTGAATTTTAAAAAATCGTTTGAATTTGCTTTTTGCCTAACATCATTTCTATGGCCTCAAATAAGTATAAAATACACAACAAGTAGTAAGTCATTAGCAAAAAAAAAAGGCAAGAAATATGCATTAAAATGAAGTATAACATGACCATATGTATTTAGAGACATATTCCAATATCAAACGGCAAAGTTCAACAATGCAAAACCGCAATTACTTTTGCACCAATCTAATAGAACCATAGAACAGAGGACCTCACGTTTTTCTATAATGAGTCAGATAGTAATTGTTAGTTTTTGTAGACTCTCTTGCAGTTGTTCAACTCTGCTGTTGTACCGTGAAAGCATCCAAGACAAAACCAAACAAATGGGCATGGCTGTATGTAGTCCAATGAAACTTTATAAATAAAAACAGACAGCAGACCAGATTTGGCGGAGAGGCTGTAATTCAGTGACCTCTGCCATGGAATCTTAGTATTATAAGAAAACTCAAACACTTTACTCTCAGTTATCATATACGTGTTTTTTCTGTTTACACAGTCATTGTCACACCTTTTCAATATCCCCTATTTTTTATGAATCTTAACTGCAAGGATTTATTTATAAAACAGTCTCTATTTATGAGGAGAATAAAAGAGGGTGGATAATTTCAGGTTGTTGATTTGAATGTGCTGTATTTGTATTTGTGACAGATAACAACTGAGTTATCCTAGATTACATATATTCATGACAGTTTAAATCTAGGTTTTTCTAGGTGGCACATTTTCAGAAATATTCTGTGATGCATACTTTCTCAAAAGACATGAGTGGGGCAATTTAATGATACTAATAATAGTTTTAAAGAAATGAGTTGTCATATGGTCTGTAATGGCCTTCCACCTATTTAAATCTTTCTGAATCTATCTCTCAGCAGGTAATAATATTCTACTATTGTTAATACTTGGAAACACATTCTTAAAATAGCTAAATGATTAAACATAAACATTTCCTTGTAGCCGTATTTGCAAGATGATATTTTTTCATACTGTGAAGGGCACTTATTTTTAAGTTTGTAAGATTGTGTGCCTTTTGAGATTTAGATCCAGAGCCTCATTTGTATAATTAATAGATTGTGAAGTATGGACAAATAGATTTTCAAGTGTTAGAATGGTTATAGCTTTACTTTCATTGGAAAGATCTGAGGGGAGTTTCAATTCAGTTCAGTCGCTCAGTCGTGTCTGACTCTTTGCGACCCCATGAATCGCAGCACACCAGGCCTCCCTGTCCATCACTAACTCCCGGAGTTCACTCAAACTCAGGTCCATCGAGTCAGTGATGCCATCCAGCCATCTCATCCTTTGTTGTCCCCTTTTCCTCCTGTCCCCAATCCCTCCCAGCATCAGAGTCTTTTCCAATGAGTCAACTCTTCGCATGAGGTGGCCAAAGTATTGGAGTTTCAGCTTTAGCATCAGACCTTCCAATGAACACCCAGGACTGATCTCCTTTAGAATGGACTAGTTGGATCTCCTTGCAGTCCAAGGGACTCTCAAGAGTCTTCTCCAACACCACAGTTCAAAAGCATCAATTTTTCGGCGCTCACCGGAGTTTATTAGTGAGAAGTTTTTGGTTGCAGCCAGAAATTGTAAGCTGGCCCTAGGATGAAGGGATAATTGTAGCATCAGGCTATCTGGATTCAGAGGTACAGGGAGGTTGTCAGAGGGTTACTTGCATACCCCCATTTCAGTTCTGTTTCACTCCCTGTTGGATCCATCCCCTCCTGGTGGCTAGATGATTGCCAGAAATTGTACAGTCAGCAGCACCTAAGAAGATGCTTATTTCTAATAATTCCAACAAAAGTCCTGTTCTAGACTCTCATTTCCTCTGATTGTCCTGGCTGAGGTTTTGTGTCCATCTTTGAACTAGACCCATGGTCAGGAGGCTGTGATTGGCCAAGCCTGCATCTGTGCCTATCTCTGGAGCTGGAGATGGGCTCAGTCTCACCCAAACTATATAGAGTGGGTGGGAGAAGTGGTTCTCTATGATAGACTAAGGCATTATTGCCAGAGAAGGGTATAGAAGGCCTTTCCCAATGCAGGATTTTAAAAATATTTCCTTATGTTTTCCTCAAAAAGTTAGTTTATCACTTCACCCTTTAATCCTTCTGGGTTTAGCATGTAATTTAAAAGTCAGTAATACCATAGTTTCTCACTTAGATTGTATGTTCATTGAGATCACCTCTTTTGTATCTTGCCCCATTTTGCCATCCTAACACAGAGTTGGGTTCAGTGAGCACTTAAACTCATAGAATTTTAGAATTGGAATCTCTTAGCCATTTCCCTTTCAAATATTATTTCTAGCCTAATAGCTTCAGTTTATAGATGAGAATGCCAGCTCATTGAAAGGCTCTGTGACTTGTTCAAGGCATGGGACTCACTAATGCAGGTGTTGGAATTCAAACCCAATTCTCCTAGTTGTTGTGACAACAGAACTAAAGCCTGGTTCATGGATTGATTCAACGAAATAGTGGATTTCTTTCTAAGGTCAAAGAAGCCTTTGGTAGCAAATCAGTAACAGTTAAAAAAAAACACCTCTTCAAATTGTTTTAGAAGTCTAGAAGTGTATTTTATCATAGTATGAAACTCGGCAAATCATTGGTGAAAGGTTGGAAAGGAAGGATGAGACCCATATGACAGAGGTGAGTTGAGTGCCACTGTCTGAACATGACCAGAGGGGGGTCTGTGTGAATGGAGAAGCAAGGAAGAATCTGAGAAACGCTCTCAGGGGATCGGATGGGAACTGGTAGCTAACCGGCTCTCAGGGAGGTTTAGAGGATGTTTGCTGTGTCCCCTGCGTGGCTGATTGTATGCGACTGTGTGCTGATGTGGTACTGGAGTCATGGGAGGAAAGACTCACACCTATCTCTGACCTTGAGCTCTGTCGTGTTGTGAAACCACAGGTGGCTTCAGGTGGGGACATTGTGGCCTGGCACACCCCTTCACACACCTGTAAGGACTGCAGTCCAATAGGTGAGTGTGGCTGTGTCGTCGGAAAAATGATCATGTGTCACGTTTAGTAAAACAGGGAGAGGGAAGTTAGGCCCAGCCACTGTGATGGATGCCACGAATCTGAAACTTGGAGGGCTTTTTCTCATTGGAAATTGGTAATAGGACTGATAGAGAAATATAATAACTGGGAACTAGAAAATGATCTTTGAGGAGCATATATTTGATTCTGGGCCTATCTGGTTTTAAGAAATGGTGGACCATCTAAATAACACTCTTTCTGTTTATTGTGTCTTCAGTTTCTTTTATCAACATCTCATTTTTAGGAAAGAGATCTTTTACCTCCTTTGTTAAATTTATTCCTAAGTATTTTATTGTTTTTGATGCTACTCTAAATGGATTCGTTTATTTCTTTATCAGAAAATTCACTGTAGGTGGATAGAAATGCTACTGATTGTTACAGATTAATTTTGTATCCTGCAACTTAACTGATTCATTAATTACAGTATCTAACAGGTTTTTGGGTTGAGTCATTAGGATTTTCTATATATTAAAATCATGTCATCCAAAAATAGATTATACTTTTTCCTTTATAATTCTGATATTCTTTTGTTTTTCTCTTTCTTGCCTGCTTGTTCTGAAAGTGAAGTTGCTTAGTTATGTCCGACTCTTTGCGACCCCATGGACTGTAGCCTACCAGGCTTCTCTGTCCATGGGATTTTCCAGGAAAGAATACTGGAGTGGGTTGCAATTTCTAGCTAGTACTTTAGTACTGTGTTGAAAAAGAGTGGTTAGTTGGAATTTTTGTCTTGTTCTTAATCTTAGAGGAAAAGTGTCTGACTTTTCATCACTGAGTATCATGTAGCTATGAACTTGTCATATATGGCCTTTATTATGTTGATGTATTCTTTCTATGCCGAATTTAAAAGTTTTTAATTTCTAGCTAGTACTTTAGTACTGTGTTGAAAAAGAGTGGTTAGTTGGAATTTTTGTCTTGTTCTTAATCTTAGAGGAAAAGTGTCTGACTTTTCATCACTGAGTATCATGTAGCTATGAACTTGTCATATATGGCCTTTATTATGTTGATGTATTCTTTCTATGCCGAATTTAAAAGTTTTTATTATGAATGGATGCCGACTTTTGTCAGATGCTTTTTCTGTATCTATTGAGATGATCGTGTGGTTCTGTTAATGTGATATGTCACACTAATTTTGTGTTGGTTGAACCATCATTACATCCCAGGTATAAATCTCATTTGATAATGATAAGTGTTTTCATGTGCTGCTGAATTTGGTTTGCTAGTATCTTAGTGAGGATTTTGTGCCTATATTCTTCAGGGATATTGGCCTATAGTTTTCTTGTAGTGTCCTTTTCTGTGGTTTGGTATCCAGATAATACTGGTCTTATAAAATGAGTTCGGGAGTATTCCCTTCTCTGATTTTTTTTTGGGCGGGGGGGTGGGGGNTCAGGCTATCTGGATTCAGAGGTACAGGGAGGTTGTCAGAGGGTTACTTGCATACCCCCATTTCAGTTCTGTTTCACTCCCTGTTGGATCCATCCCCTCCTGGTGGCTAGATGATTGCCAGAAATTGTACAGTCAGCAGCACCTAAGAAGATGCTTATTTCTAATAATTCCAACAAAAGTCCTGTTCTAGACTCTCATTTCCTCTGATTGTCCTGGCTGAGGTTTTGTGTCCATCTTTGAACTAGACCCATGGTCAGGAGGCTGTGATTGGCCAAGCCTGCATCTGTGCCTATCTCTGGAGCTGGAGATGGGCTCAGTCTCACCCAAACTATATAGAGTGGGTGGGAGAAGTGGTTCTCTATGATAGACTAAGGCATTATTGCCAGAGAAGGGTATAGAAGGCCTTTCCCAATGCAGGATTTTAAAAATATTTCCTTATGTTTTCCTCAAAAAGTTAGTTTATCACTTCACCCTTTAATCCTTCTGGGTTTAGCATGTAATTTAAAAGTCAGTAATACCATAGTTTCTCACTTAGATTGTATGTTCATTGAGATCACCTCTTTTGTATCTTGCCCCATTTTGCCATCCTAACACAGAGTTGGGTTCAGTGAGCACTTAAACTCATAGAATTTTAGAATTGGAATCTCTTAGCCATTTCCCTTTCAAATATTATTTCTAGCCTAATAGCTTCAGTTTATAGATGAGAATGCCAGCTCATTGAAAGGCTCTGTGACTTGTTCAAGGCATGGGACTCACTAATGCAGGTGTTGGAATTCAAACCCAATTCTCCTAGTTGTTGTGACAACAGAACTAAAGCCTGGTTCATGGATTGATTCAACGAAATAGTGGATTTCTTTCTAAGGTCAAAGAAGCCTTTGGTAGCAAATCAGTAACAGTTAAAAAAAAACACCTCTTCAAATTGTTTTAGAAGTCTAGAAGTGTATTTTATCATAGTATGAAACTCGGCAAATCATTGGTGAAAGGTTGGAAAGGAAGGATGAGACCCATATGACAGAGGTGAGTTGAGTGCCACTGTCTGAACATGACCAGAGGGGGGTCTGTGTGAATGGAGAAGCAAGGAAGAATCTGAGAAACGCTCTCAGGGGATCGGATGGGAACTGGTAGCTAACCGGCTCTCAGGGAGGTTTAGAGGATGTTTGCTGTGTCCCCTGCGTGGCTGATTGTATGCGACTGTGTGCTGATGTGGTACTGGAGTCATGGGAGGAAAGACTCACACCTATCTCTGACCTTGAGCTCTGTCGTGTTGTGAAACCACAGGTGGCTTCAGGTGGGGACATTGTGGCCTGGCACACCCCTTCACACACCTGTAAGGACTGCAGTCCAATAGGTGAGTGTGGCTGTGTCGTCGGAAAAATGATCATGTGTCACGTTTAGTAAAACAGGGAGAGGGAAGTTAGGCCCAGCCACTGTGATGGATGCCACGAATCTGAAACTTGGAGGGCTTTTTCTCATTGGAAATTGGTAATAGGACTGATAGAGAAATATAATAACTGGGAACTAGAAAATGATCTTTGAGGAGCATATATTTGATTCTGGGCCTATCTGGTTTTAAGAAATGGTGGACCATCTAAATAACACTCTTTCTGTTTATTGTGTCTTCAGTTTCTTTTATCAACATCTCATTTTTAGGAAAGAGATCTTTTACCTCCTTTGTTAAATTTATTCCTAAGTATTTTATTGTTTTTGATGCTACTCTAAATGGATTCGTTTATTTCTTTATCAGAAAATTCACTGTAGGTGGATAGAAATGCTACTGATTGTTACAGATTAATTTTGTATCCTGCAACTTAACTGATTCATTAATTACAGTATCTAACAGGTTTTTGGGTTGAGTCATTAGGATTTTCTATATATTAAAATCATGTCATCCAAAAATAGATTATACTTTTTCCTTTATAATTCTGATATTCTTTTGTTTTTCTCTTTCTTGCCTGCTTGTTCTGAAAGTGAAGTTGCTTAGTTATGTCCGACTCTTTGCGACCCCATGGACTGTAGCCTACCAGGCTTCTCTGTCCATGGGATTTTCCAGGAAAGAATACTGGAGTGGGTTGCAATTTCTAGCTAGTACTTTAGTACTGTGTTGAAAAAGAGTGGTTAGTTGGAATTTTTGTCTTGTTCTTAATCTTAGAGGAAAAGTGTCTGACTTTTCATCACTGAGTATCATGTAGCTATGAACTTGTCATATATGGCCTTTATTATGTTGATGTATTCTTTCTATGCCGAATTTAAAAGTTTTTATTATGAATGGATGCCGACTTTTGTCAGATGCTTTTTCTGTATCTATTGAGATGATCGTGTGGTTCTGTTAATGTGATATGTCACACTAATTTTGTGTTGGTTGAACCATCATTACATCCCAGGTATAAATCTCATTTGATAATGATAAGTGTTTTCATGTGCTGCTGAATTTGGTTTGCTAGTATCTTAGTGAGGATTTTGTGCCTATATTCTTCAGGGATATTGGCCTATAGTTTTCTTGTAGTGTCCTTTTCTGTGGTTTGGTATCCAGATAATACTGGTCTTATAAAATGAGTTTGGGAGTATTCCCTTCTCTGATTTTTTTTTGGGCGGGGGGGTGGGGGTGGGGTCGGTGAGTTTAAGAAACATTGGTGTTAGTTCTCCTTTAAATGTAGAGCAGAATTCACCCGTGAAGCATTCTGGTCCTGAGGTTTGGGAGATTTTGATGACCAATTCAGTCTACTGAGGAGAAAATTCAATACTCTTTTTTTTCAGTGCTCACATTTTCTTAACCTTGGTGCTTGCAGTATAGCTTGTCTACACATGCTGGTATTACATAAGGGATCTGGTAGAACATAAAGTTTAACATTAGTTATTTTAAGATGACTCAAACTAATAAATTTGAGGCATTATAAAAAGAAAGCAGCAAATTATATAATAATACTATTATTATTCTGCTGCTTATTGAGATTATTATTTGAGAAGCATATTAAAAATCATGTGATCTCAAGGAAAACACCATCCTATGAGGTAGGTATACTTATCTCCATTCCATAGATGAGGAAATAAAAGACAATAAAGCCCCAAGGAAGTTGCTTTTAGAAGAATATGTAAATATCTATAGAGTGTTTCATTTCCTTACAATTCTCAATAGTAATGTAGGATGCTATTTTAACTAACACAACCATTGGGTTAATTATATTTAGATGGCCATCCATGATTACTGTTACTTTTGCAGGCTTATTTTTAATAGATTAATCAAAGATTGGGACTTTGAATGGTATTAGGTATCACCAGCAATTCAGAAGTTTGAAGACTTTGTTAATGTGGCCTGTTTATTATTGGATTACTGATGGGACTGGATGCCTTTTAAACTAGAATTGCTGGCCTGAAAGGAAGAAAACTCATTCCAAAAGGCCAACTTCTAACTGTTCAGATTGATAGTTCTTAATTGTGTTATCGTAATATGTTGAGTTTTCTATCAGATGAATACTTCAAGAGAAACATTAACTTCCTAGAAGATCTTTCCGATGCTACTCAGACAGCTTGTGGTGGAGAAAAAAGGCCCATAAATGCTTTCTACGTCCATACAAGTCGGTGAAATATTGGATGGCTATAGACAACACTGAAGAAGCAACTTTTATTTAGATATGTAAAATAAAATACGGAATGTGCTTATTAAAGAAGTACCTAAATGGTGAATTTTATTTTTAAATGTGGGGGCTTTGAGAGTGGTAGCTAATAATTGATGACATTTGAATTTTAAGGAAAAATATTGAGTTAGAGAAAATGAATCTTAGCAATGTTATCTTCATAGTTTGAACTATTTCAAAGACGTTCATAAAATGGCAATAGCATTTTATAGAGGCAGGAAAACCAACGCTAGGGGAAGCAGAACATAAAGCAATAAAAGGCAATAGGCAGTTTTCCACTCTATTGCATATGCTAACATCGGAACACAGAGGATTTTCAAGTTACTCTATTGTTCTCCTTTCCTTCCTTCCTTGGAAGTGAGTTGTTGTATAAATAGTGTAGGTCTAGTTTGTATACACTGCAAATGCCTAGACTCCAACCTCAGTGGTTCTGATTGCGTCATCTTGGGCAGGCGGGATCCAGAGATTTGCTATTTTTAAACATTTCCTGGTTGGAAACCACTAGATAAATTCACAACTCAGCACCACGTCTAACTATACCTTGAGAGGATTTCCAGTTATGACAAGGAACCCCATTGTAAAGGCCCGGTTTTGAGTTATTCAAGCAGATCACAAACATTTTGAGTGTCTGCACTGTGTGAGGCATTTCTCGTGAGCTAGAGAGTTCTTAATCTAGTTGACAGGGAGAAGAGGGGTAGTGTTGGCAAACAGTGCAATATGTTAGGTGTTGTAGAAAGAATATAAATAGAGGTCATGGAGTGTCACTGAAGAATACCTTGGAAGATGATATGGCAACCCACTCCAGTATTCTTGCCTGGAGAACTCCATGGACAGAGGAGTCTGGCAGGCTGCAGTCCATAGGGTCACACAGAATCAGACACAACGGAAGTGACTTAGCGTGCAGGAAGAATACATAATGAGTAGGGCTTTTTGATGCTATTTAATGTTGCAGCAGAGTCCCCTACTCTATACATGGGTATGGTCATATTGTGTGCTTTGGGGAAGTTTATTTTTGGATATAAAGTAAATTAAAGATGAGAATTTAATGAGCTGAGGTAATTGAAATCCTTGAAATCATTGCAAAGCAGTAAAAATCATGGGTGCTAGATCAGTTAGAATTAGATTCTACTCTCCAGTGTACAGAAGCTTAAGCCAGCTAGAAAGTTACTTCTATAAACATATTTGGAGGTAAATAGACTAGGGCTAATATGATGGCCCCCTGATCTTTCAGAATCCAGTCTCTTTTTATTTTGTTGCTTTATTTGCCAAAGCATGGCTTATACTTTGTTATCCCAAATGGCCGCTTGAGCTCAAGCCATCATGCCCACATTTCAGACAGTAGGAATAAAGGCATAGAATACTATTTCCCCTTTTTAAAAGGAAACATCATGGAATTTCATCCTCAGTTCGGTACAGTC
>SJYX01008901.1:0-20377 GCA_006410675.1 Oreotragus oreotragus
CCCCATGAATAGCAGTGTGCAAAGTTAGGGTCCAAGGAAGTTGACATGGCAAAACCAATAACCTGGCACATTATTCGAACTACAGATAAACAGAACATAATTATGTTCATACACTGTACACAATTTTTATATCCTTTTTTGTTGAATTCTCCTCTTTATTTCTGTCTTAATTCTGCCAACTTTATTTGCCAGCTGTCAGCCATTCAGGTTTCTAAACCAACAGACTTCTTTTCCTATTTATTTTTTATGATTAAAAATAGTTCAAATAAAAACAAAAGAAAAACAATATATTTGACATCCTTATACTCCCAACATGGCAAAACCAATAACCTGGCACATTATTCGAACTACAGATAAACAGAACATAATTATGTTCATACACTGTACACAATTTTTATATCCTTTTTTGTTGAATTCTCCTCTTTATTTCTGTCTTAATTCTGCCAACTTTATTTGCCAGCTGTCAGCCATTCAGGTTTCTAAACCAACAGACTTCTTTTCCTATTTATTTTTTATGATTAAAAATAGTTCAAATAAAAACAAAAGAAAAACAATATATTTGACATCCTTATACTCCCAACCCAGCTTTACCACTTTTAACTTTTGCCACAATTATTTCAGTTAAAAAGAAAAACCCCAAACCAAAACTCTCTTAAACTGTATTTCCCTCTCCCTCATAACCTTCCCAGAGGTTTTTTTTATCCTAAATTTTGTATATATCATGTCTATTAATATTTATGTACTTTTATTCATAGCTTATAAAAATCCCCCTCTTTATAATAAGGTAGAGATATTTCATGGTATTTTGCTCGTTTGGTTTGGAATCTCTGGGGATATAATCCCATATAGCTCAATGAGAAGAATAATTAACTTTCACAACTAGGTCCAGGTCTCTTGGAAACGAAACAGAGACCAAGAGCGAAAAAGGAGGTTATTGTTTGGAGTCTGAAGCCCTTAAATAGCCAGTGCCCCCTTGACAGTTCACTTGGCCCTTTATTTTCCGTGTTCTTTCATGTACTCTTCAAATCAACCTTTTGAGGAAAGACCTACCATTGGTGAAACAACTTGAGTTCTGAGAGATGAAGCAACTTCTTTAAACTCAGAGGTCTGAGAAGTGCTCTGATGTCCTCTCACTCTTTTGACGTGATTGAAGAGGAGAGCCCTGCTCATCAGGGGAATTAACCCTTTCTTTGTAACCATGAATTTGTATTTATTTCATGTCCATGCTATAGAAAACTTTGGGATTTGACTTTATAGAAGAAAGTCCCCGAACTTCAAGAAATTTTGAACTTCAGATAATTGAGACTTGGAAATTTTAATTCCCTAAAATAACTTACTGGAGATGAACTGGAAAAAAAAGTGGGAGGAAACCAGTCCTGTCACTCAAGCATTCCAAAACAGCTCTGACATTTAATCATTTAGTGAGCATTTACTATGTGTCATGCACCATGAAATATATTATCTTGCTTCAGTTCAGTTCAGTCGCTCAGTTGTGTCCGACTCTTTGCGACCCCATGAATCGTAGCACGCCAGGCCTCCCTGTCCATCACCAACTCCCGGAGTTCACTCAGATTCACGTCCATCGAGTCGGTGATGCCATCTAGCCGTCTCATCCCCTGTCGTCCCCTTCTCCTCCTGCCCCCAATCCCTCCCAGCATCAGAGTCTTTTCCAATGAGTCAACTCTTCGCATGAGGTGGCCAAAGTACCTTTATTATCTTGCTTAATCCTTGGGAATTATTGTGAGACAAGCATCACTGTCTTGTTCAGTTTCTACACTAGGAAATTAATTCCTGTAGAGACTTGGGGGTGGTGGGGCGGGGAGTGGAGAGTGTACAAACAGAATGTGGTTAAGTACAAGGCTGTAGCCTGACTGTGCGCACACGAGTGTGTGCTTGGTCATGTCTGACTCTGATCCCATGGACTGTAGTCTGCCTGCCAGGCTCCTCTGTCCGTGGGATTTTCCAGGCAAGAATACTGGAGTGGGTTGCTATTTCTTCCTCCAGCGGATCTTCCTGATCCAGGGATTGAACTTGGGTCTCCTGCATTTCCTTCATTGGCAGGAGGATTCTTTGCCACTGTGCCACCTGGGAAGCCTGTAGCCTGTACAAACACCTTATATTGCCCTGGGACCTAAACTAGAAGAACTGGGATTTTGATTTCTTGTGCCTCCTTCCTGCCATCAATTCTAGCCAATCATTTGTCATCTCATTTATTCATTGGGAGGTAGTAGAAGCTACAGTACAACACAGACCCACCTCCTCCTTTAGAACGAGGCAGTGGCACTAATGGTAAAGAACCTGCCTGCTAATGCAGGAGACATAAGAGATGTGGGTTTGATTCCTGGGTTGGGAAGATCCCATGTCTGCAGGAGGACATGGCAACCCACTCCAGTATTCTTGCCTGGAGAATCCCCATGGACAGAGGAGCCTGGTGGGCTACAGTCCATGGGGTCGCAAAGAGTCAGACACAGTGGAAGCGACTGAGCACATGCAGTGTGTTTCTCTAGATGGGGAGGTTGGCTGCCAGCAACAGTTCAGAGCTGAATCCTTCTCTGGAAGTATAGCCAAGGAGGTGGTCTTTATCCAGTGACTAGTTGACATAGGGTTCAAAAGAGCAGGATAACTCTGGAGAGCCACGCAGCGCATCCTCTAGGGCTGGCTGAGGCTTCTCTGTGGTTTATCTTCCTCTACCCAGTCTTGCTTCTCTCGTTTCCTTACAAGTGTTGTTCCTGAGACTTCCTCCCCGAATACCATGCCCTCCAATCTCTGCTCAAAGTCTAGTTCCTAGGGAAACTGGTCTAGGTTAGGTGAAAAGTAAGATTTTGTTTCGTTCACACACTCATTCATTCATTCTCTACCCAGTATTAAATACCTGGGCAGTGTTCAGGGTCTTGAGAATATGTTGAGATTTTGGGGACTCCTAGAAGCAAAATCCCTGTGAAGTTCTTTACTGCTTTTGCTTGAAAAGAAAAGAGCTTTAGGCTAGGAGAAAGGGCTTAGCACTTTGTCATCAGTAAGTGTTCTTTATTTGTTTTATGACAAAATTATAAAAGTTACCCAAGTCAATATAAATTCCGTTTTGGGTTACAGCATCTCCCACCTCAAATTATTGAAATAAGTTCCTTCAAGTCTCTCTAACTAAAATCCCTTGTCTCACCTTGTCTTCAGTTTTCTTCTTGAAAAGCAGTTCTGATCACTTAAAGCACCGGATATGTTGTAACTTTCTCAGTGTGGCATGCAGGCTCTTCACAAACTGGCTCTATGAAGTAGTTTCAGCTTAGACTTCCATCACTACTCCCCTGTAACTTCTTTCTATCAGGCCTCATGGATACTTCTTTTCCTTTCTATGCAGAAATAATCACTGTGGTCACAGTCTTTCATATTCTTGAAATGTGGTACATCATTCCCTCCTCCTGAAAGGCCGCCTCATCTCCCATATCATCTGCAGCCCCCATCAACACTCCCATTTATTAATCTTCTGACTTGAAGGTAACCTCTTAAGTTTTTATGTTTAATTATCTTCCCTCCCCCGTGCGATATCAACCAAATACAGTAGGAGGGTTCCTTTCTTTTCCATCCTCCCATGACATTTTGTGTATCCATCCTTTGTGCACTTCCCCAAATTTGCATTGCAATGACTTATCTGTGTCCTTTGAAGAACGGTTACATCCTTGAAAGCAATGACTATGTCTTCTTTATATCTCCAGACTTTTTACAGTGAGTGTACTGCAGAAACTGGATGCAGTCAGTTGAATGCTTCTCTTATTTTCCTGTTGGAGAAACAGAATTAGCATTCCATTCCACTGGATTTCCTTTAAACCATGAAAGTCATATGTTCATATTAGTTCCTCCGGGATAAATTTCAGCTGAGAAGACATGGATACATGGTGGTGTTAACGCCTTTTCTTTATTTAAATAACCTATTTCTTTGTTTTTGCTGCTATTTACCATTGTCTTTTGCGCTGACTTAGTTCCTAATGCAAATCTCTTCAGTCAATAGATACGCTTGGAATAGTTAGTTCCTGTTATGCTGTTTGAATAGCTTTTCATCATTCAGCCTCCTGCATAACAAGTACTGTGGAAGCGACTTGGGGGCTTCTGTTGTGAGGGAGGAGCTGCAAGAAAGGTGAGGTATAATGGGAAACAGGAAAGGGAAAAGCAGAAAATCTTTTCCAGTTTCGAAGAGGCCAGTCATCTTAACCACAGATAGTAACAGTTTAATTTTAAGTATTATCTAACCTGATGAATAATTGTATATAGGTGCCAATATGCAGGGATAGGAATACTGTGAGCTCTGTCCCTTCACTCTGCTCTCCTTTTCACTTACAATTGGACAACAGGTGGATCTTTAACCCCCCTAGGATTTCCCCCCAACTCACGTTGCATTTCCTTCTTCCTTTTCTCCCCGATACAGGTACCTAAAATACTCCTATTCATCCTCAAATGCCACCTCTTCTGTTTTCCTGACTTCCCTCATGTCAGTTCTTTAATTTTTCTTCTATGATGTCAGATCCAGTTGTTTGCACCTATACTATTATTCTGGCAATGGAATATAACTCTTTGCTTATTTATCTCCAAATAAGAGGCTCCAGTAACTCCAAAAAGTGGGCCTCTTACACACCTGGGCATTCTCAGAGGTTGCCTGGTGGATGGTACAAAGCAGTCATTAGGAAAACTACGTACTGTATAAAGGACCAAATGATTCAGGAGAAATATTTATAGAAGATTTTTTTTTTGCATATTACTTAATACAACTCTTGTAAAATGTCCACCCATTTCAATAACTTGGTTTTACTTAAGAATATGATAAAAGGATTAGTACATGGCAAATAAGGATTAGAATTAAAAATATCACCAACATACTTCTTGTTTGTTTGTCTTTCTCTCAGACTTGAAAAGTTTTTATGATTTAAACCAGAAAACTGTTCCTGAGTCTAAGAGACTATTGTTAGATATGGCATAAATCTTTAGTATGTTGAGTATTTAGGAAACCAGAGTTAGCGTGTGATTACAAATGTCAGTATTGGAAACTTGACAGAATCTTATTCCTCATGGAAATAATTGGCCCGATTGTACACAACAGTTAGATGTTAAGACTGGTTCAGGTGGATGCATATTAATTATATTTTGTGCATATTTAATGAGTTTTGTGATTGATTGTTATTGTGCTACTATGTCCATTACTTTTTAAAAATATTGGCTACAAGC
This sequence comes from Oreotragus oreotragus, assembly GCA_006410675.1. Taxonomy (NCBI): domain Eukaryota; kingdom Metazoa; phylum Chordata; class Mammalia; order Artiodactyla; family Bovidae; genus Oreotragus; species Oreotragus oreotragus. Next base: position 5,209 of record SJYX01008901.1, read on the forward strand.
TAGCCTAATCAGGTATATACCTGCTCTTTAAAAAATTTCTCTCTCTATACTTTTCAGTATCATGGATTTGTTATTTTGAGGAGGGAAGAACATATTTGTTAAACCTTTAATCCCTTTGCCTTAACCATTTACTAAATGCAAAAATGGACACTAGTGGCCTGTATCAACTCTAAATGTTGGATGATGTGGGCAAATAAGCCTTCTTCCAAACAAAAGTTGAATACCCACCAATTATACTAATTAGAATCCAGCTTCTATACTTCTATAATGTCATAGAATTATTTATTAATAATTACATAAGTAATTAAAAGCTTAATTACTTAAGCTTCTTCTTAAGTGGAAAGCTATTTCTGTTTAATCTCTTCCACCAAGTTAAAAAACAATCAAATAGAACTTCCTGAATATTTGAAACAGTACGTTTAAAATACAGGTTTGAAACCTGGATGCCCTGGAACATACCAGAATATAAGGCATTGAAGCTAGGAAAAGTGTAATTCTGATGTGTGGTCCTTCTTGAGACAAGCTAAAACTCAAGAGGTGTTTAGGAAATTGTAAACAAAAATGTTCCATCTTTAGTACTCAGTGGGGGTTAATGGAAGGAAAGTGTTGTAGTTGCAGCTACAGTGGCTGGTCCCTGAGTTCCCCTCTAGGTTACCATGTCATCCACTCTGGTCTCCTAGGAGGTTTGCAATTGACAGAGGGCACCAACAAGCTGATCTGGCTCACAGGAGCAATATTCCATCCTGAAAATATCACAATTGTGACACTTATAACTGCTTATTTTGAGTGATTATTTGCTTACAACTTTGTTTCTCCAGTAATAGTGAATTCCTAGAGTATCAACTTTGTCTCTTCTGTGACAAGGACCCTGTTTAGAACACACACACACACACACACACACACACACACGTATAGGAAAATAATTTGTATCCTTTGACTCCTAGATTGATTTGATAGATGCTCAACTAATTATTGTAGAAGAGAGGCAAAAGAGGGAGGAAGGAAAGAAACTTTGTTTTTAATCTTGACTTTTCCTTTCATTTTGTCTTTTTTTTTTTTNCTGAGCACTTAACTTGTGGCGTGTGGGATATAGTTCCCTGACCAGGGATTGAATCTGAGACCCCTTCATTGGGAGCATGGAGCCTTAGCCTGTGACCACAAGGGAAGTCTCGGCTGCTTATATTGATAAGAGTTATCAAGTGTCAGGTATTACACTAAGTACTTTACATGCATTATCTTCATCATCCAGAATCTTATGTTAGATCTTCATGCATACTTTGCAAATTAAGTGGTAGAGTTGATAAATCTTAGTAAAGCTAGTAAAGTGGTGGAAATGGGGTTTGAATGTAGGTTACCTGATGCTTTGCCCTCAAGGGCTATACTCATATTAATATAACTGTATTGGTTCAGTTCAGTTCAGCTGAGTCACTCAGTCGTGTCCGACTCTTTGCGACCCCATGAATAGCAGTGTGCAAAGTTAGGGTCCAAGGAAGTTGACATGGCAAAACCAATAACCTGGCACATTATTTGAACTACAGATAAACAGAACATAATTATGTTCATACACTGTACACAATTTTTATATCCTTTTTTGTTGAATTCTCCTCTTTATTTCTGTCTTAATTCTGCCAACTTTATTTGCCAGCTGTCAGCCATTCAGGTTTCTAAACCAACAGACTTCTTTTCCTATTTATTTTTTATGATTAAAAATAGTTCAAATAAAAACAAAAGAAAAACAATATATTTGACATCCTTATACTCCCAACCCAGCTTTACCACTTTTAACTTTTGCCACAATTATTTCAGTTAAAAAGAAAAACCCCAAACCAAAAATCTCTTAAACTGTATTTCCCTCTCCCTCATAACCTTCCCAGAGGTTTTTTTTTTATCCTAAAATTTGTATATATCATGTCTATTAATATTTATGTACTTTTATTCATAGCTTATAAAAATCCCCCTCTTTATAATAAGGTAGAGATATTTCATGGTATTTTGCTCGTTTGGTTTGGAATCTCTGGGGATATAATCCCATATAGCTCAATGAGAAGAATAATTAACTTTCACAACTAGGTCCAGGTCTCTTGGAAACTAAACAGAGACCAAGAGCGAAAAAGGAGGTTATTGTTTGGAGTCTGAAGCCCTTAAATAGCCAGTGCCCCCTTGACAGTTCACTTGGCCCTTTATTTTGCGTGTTCTTTCATGTACTCTTCAAATCAACCTTTTGAGGAAAGACCTACCATTGGTGAAACAACTTGAGTTCTGAGAGATGAAGCAACTTCTTTAAACTCAGAGGTCTGAGAAGTGCTCTGATGTCCTCTCACTCTTTTGACGTGATTGAAGAGGAGAGCCCTGCTCATCAGGGGAATTAACCCTTTCTTTGTAACCATGAATTTGTATTTATTTCATGTCCATGCTATAGAAAACTTTGGGATTTGACTTTATAGAAGAAAGTCCCCGAACTTCAAGAAATTTTGAACTTCAGATAATTGAGACTTGGAAATTTTAATTCCCTAAAATAACTTACTGGAGATGAACTGGAAAAAAAAGTGGGAGGAAACCAGTCCTGTCACTCAAGCATTCCAAAACAGCTCTGACATTTAATCATTTAGTGAGCGTTTACTATGTGTCATGCACCATGAAATATATTATCTTGCTTCAGTTCAGTTCAGTCGCTCAGTTGTGTCCGACTCTTTGCGACCCCATGAATCGTAGCACGCCAGGCCTCCCTGTCCATCACCAACTCCCGGAGTTCACTCAGACTCATGTCCATCGAGTCGGTGATGCCATCTAGCCGTCTCATCCCCTGTCGTCCCCTTCTCCTCCTGCCCCCAATCCCTCCCAGCATCAGAGTCTTTTCCAATGAGTCAACTCTTCGCATGAGGTGGCCAAATTACCTTTATTATCTTGCTTAATCCTTGGGAATTATTGTGAGACAAGCATCACTGTCTTGTTCAGTTTCTACACTAGGAAATTAATTCCTGTAGAGACTTGGGGGTGGTGGGGCGGGGAGTGGAGAGTGTACAAACAGAATGTGGTTAAGTACAAGGCTGTAGCCTGACTGTGCGCACACGAGTGTGTGCTTGGTCATGTCTGACTCTGATCCCATGGACTGTAGTCTGCCTGCCAGGCTCCTCTGTCCGTGGGATTTTCCAGGCAAGAATACTGGAGTGGGTTGCTATTTCTTCCTCCAGCGGATCTTCCTGATCCAGGGATTGAACTTGGGTCTCCTGCATTTCCTTCATTGGCAGGAGGATTCTTTGCCACTGTGCCACCTGGGAAGCCTGTAGCCTGTACAAACACCTTATATTGCCCTGGGACCTAAACTAGAAGAACTGGGATTTTGATTTCTTGTGCCTCCTTCCTGCCATCAATTCTAGCCAATCATTTGTCATCTCATTTATTCATTGGGAGGTAGTAGAAGCTACAGTACAACACAGACCCACCTCCTCCTTTAGAACGAGGCAGTGGCACTAATGGTAAAGAACCTGCCTGCTAATGCAGGAGACATAAGAGATGTGGGTTTGATTCCTGGGTTGGGAAGATCCCATGTCTGCAGGAGGACATGGCAACCCACTCCAGTATTCTTGCCTGGAGAATCCCCATGGACAGAGGAGCCTGGTGGGCTACAGTCCATGGGGTCGCAAAGAGTCAGACACAGTGGAAGCGACTGAGCACATGCAGTGTGTTTCTCTAGATGGGGAGGTTGGCTGCCAGCAACAGTTCAGAGCTGAATCCTTCTCTGGAAGTATAGCCAAGGAGGTGGTCTTTATCCAGTGACTAGTTGACATAGGGTTCAAAAGAGCAGGATAACTCTGGAGAGCCACGCAGCGCATCCTCTAGGGCTGGCTGAGGCTTCTCTGTGGTTTATCTTCCTCTACCCAGTCTTGCTTCTCTCGTTTCCTTACAAGTGTTGTTCCTGAGACTTCCTCCCCGAATACCATGCCCTCCAATCTCTGCTCAAAGTCTAGTTCCTAGGGAAACTGGTCTAGGTTAGGTGAAAAGTAAGATTTTGTTTCGTTCACACACTCATTCATTCATTCTCTACCCAGTATTAAATACCTGGGCAGTGTTCAGGGTCTTGAGAATATGTTGAGATTTTGGGGACTCCTAGAAGCAAAATCCCTGTGAAGTTCTTTACTGCTTTTGCTTGAAAAGAAAAGAGCTTTAGGCTAGGAGAAAGGGCTTAGCACTTTGTCATCAGTAAGTGTTCTTTATTTGTTTTATGACAAAATTATAAAAGTTACCCAAGTCAATATAAATTCCGTTTTGGGTTACAGCATCTCCCACCTCAAATTATTGAAATAAGTTCCTTCAAGTCTCTCTAACTAAAATCCCTTGTCTCACCTTGTCTTCAGTTTTCTTCTTGAAAAGCAGTTCTGATCACTTAAAGCACCGGATATGTTGTAACTTTCTCAGTGTGGCATGCAGGCTCTTCACAAACTGGCTCTATGAAGTAGTTTCAGCTTAGACTTCCATCACTACTCCCCTGTAACTTCTTTCTATCAGGCCTCATGGATACTTCTTTTCCTTTCTATGCAGAAATAATCACTGTGGTCACAGTCTTTCATATTCTTGAAATGTGGTACATCATTCCCTCCTCCTGAAAGGCCGCCTCATCTCCCATATCATCTGCAGCCCCCATCAACACTCCCATTTATTAATCTTCTGACTTGAAGGTAACCTCTTAAGTTTTTATGTTTAATTATCTTCCCTCCCCCGTGCGATATCAACCAAATACAGTAGGAGGGTTCCTTTCTTTTCCATCCTCCCATGACATTTTGTGTATCCATCCTTTGTGCACTTCCCCAAATTTGCATTGCAATGACTTATCTGTGTCCTTTGAAGAACGGTTACATCCTTGAAAGCAATGACTATGTCTTCTTTATATCTCCAGACTTTTTACAGTGAGTGTACTGCAGAAACTGGATGCAGTCAGTTGAATGCTTCTCTTATTTTCCTGTTGGAGAAACAGAATTAGCATTCCATTCCACTGGATTTCCTTTAAACCATGAAAGTCATATGTTCATATTAGTTCCTCCGGGATAAATTTCAGCTGAGAAGACATGGATACATGGTGGTGTTAACGCCTTTTCTTTATTTAAATAAACTATTTCTTTGTTTTTGCTGCTATTTACCATTGTCTTTTGCGCTGACTTAGTTCCTAATGCAAATCTCTTCAGTCAATAGATACGCTTGGAATAGTTAGTTCCTGTTATGCTGTTTGAATAGCTTTTCATCATTCAGCCTCCTGCATAACAAGTACTGTGGAAGCGACTTGGGGGCTTCTGTTGTGAGGGAGGAGCTGCAAGAAAGGTGAGGTATAATGGGGAACAGGAAAGGGAAAAGCAGAAAATCTTTTCCAGTTTCGAAGAGGCCAGTCATCTTAACCACAGATAGTAACAGTTTAATTTTAAGTATTATCTAACCTGATGAATAATTGTATATAGGTGCCAGTATGCAGGGATAGGAATACTGTGAGCTCTGTCCCTTCACTCTGCTCTCCTTTTCACTTACAATTGGACAACAGGTGGATCTTTAACCCCCCTAGGATTTCCACCCCCACTCACGTTGCATTTCCTTCTTCCTTTTCTCCCCGATACAGGTACCTAAAATACTCCTATTCATCCTCAAATGCCACCTCTTCTGTTTTCCTGACTTCCCTCATGTCAGTTCTTTAATTTTTCTTCTATGATGTCAGATCCAGTTGTTTGCACCTATACTATTATTCTGGCAATGGAATATAACTCTTTGCTTATTTATCTCCAAATAAGAGGCTCCAGTAACTCCAAAAAGTGGGCCTCTTACACACCTGGGCATTCTCAGAGGTTGCCTGGTGGATGGTACAAAGCAGTCATTAGGAAAACTACGTACTGTATAAAGGACCAAATGATTCAGGAGAAATATTTATAGAAGATTTTTTTTTTGCATATTACTTAATACAACTCTTGTAAAATGTCCACCCATTTCAATAACTTGGTTTTACTTAAGAATATGATAAAAGGATTAGTACATGGCAAATAAGGATTAGAATTAAAAATATCACCAACATACTTTTTGTTTGTTTGTCTTTCTCTCAGACTTGAAAAGTTTTTATGATTTAAACCAGAAAACTGTTCCTGAGTCTAAGAGACTATTGTTAGATATGGCATAAATCTTTAGTATGTTGAGTATTTAGGAAACCAGAGTTAGCGTGTGATTACAAATGTCAGTATTGGAAACTTGACAGAATCTTATTCCTCATGGAAATAATTGGCCCGATTGTACACAACAGTTAGATGTTAAGACTGGTTCAGGTGGATGCATATTAATTATATTTTGTGCATATTTAATGAGTTTTGTGATTGATTGTTATTGTGCTACTATGTCCATTACTTTTTAAAAATATTGGCTACAAGCTAGCCTAATCAGGTATATACCTGCTCTTTAAAAAATTTCTCTCTCTATACTTTTCAGTATCATGGATTTGTTATTTTGAGGAGGGAAGAACATATTTGTTAAACCTTTAATCCCTTTGCCTTAACCATTTACTAAATGCAAAAATGGACACTAGTGGCCTGTATCAACTCTAAATGTTGGATGATGTGGGCAAATAAGCCTTCTTCCAAACAAAAGTTGAATACCCACCAATTATACTAATTAGAATCCAGCTTCTATACTTCTATAATGTCATAGAATTATTTATTAATAATTACATAAGTAATTAAAAGCTTAATTACTTAAGCTTCTTCTTAAGTGGAAAGCTATTTCTGTTTAATCTCTTCCACCAAGTTAAAAAACAATCAAATAGAACTTCCTGAATATTTGAAACAGTACGTTTAAAATACAGGTTTGAAACCTGGATGCCCTGGAACATACCAGAATATAAGGCATTGAAGCTAGGAAAAGTGTAATTCTGATGTGTGGTCCTTCTTGAGGCAAGCTAAAACTCAAGAGGTGTTTAGGAAATTGTAAACAAAAATGTTCCATCTTTAGTACTCAGTGGGGGTTAATGGAAGGAAAGTGTTGTAGTTGCAGCTACAGTGGCTGGTCCCTGAGTTCCCCTCTAGGTTACCATGTCATCCACTCTGGTCTCCTAGGAGGTTTGCAATTGACAGAGGGCACCAACAAGCTGATCTGGCTCACAGGAGCAATATTCCATCCTGAAAATATCACAATTGTGACACTTATAACTGCTTTTTTTGAGTGATTATTTGCTTACAACTTTGTTTCTCCAGTAATAGTGAATTCCTAGAGTATCAACTTTGTCTCTTCTGTGACAAGGACCCTGTTTAGAACACACACACACACACACACACACACACACACGTATAGGAAAATAATTTGTATCCTTTGACTCCTAGATTGATTTGATAGATGCTCAACTAATTATTGTAGAAGAGAGGCAAAAGAGGGAGGAAGGAAAGAAACTTTGTTTTTAATCTTGACTTTTCCTTTCATTTTGTCTTTTTTTTTTTTACTTTATTTTACTTTATAGTACTGTATTGGATTTGGCATACATTGACATGAATCCGCCACGGGTGTACATGAACTCCCAAATCATTTTGTCTTAATCTTGACTTTTCCTTGGAAAAGTCAGTTCTGTGTTTCAGACTCTTCATCTACAACATGGTGAGAAAAGACTACATATGTTTCCTAAACATTTTTCAGAATTAATGCTTTATGGTTCCTTTGAGATGTTTGTTGGTAACAAAAGACAATATAGAATACACTTGCTGGGGAAGCACTCTGTTCAATCAAATGTTGAGGAAGTAAACTCTACAGTATTTACGGCCATTTCCAGACTTATGGCCAGCCTTCAGTGCCAACACAAGATACTGTCTTGCTCACTTGTATCACTGGGCTGAGTGGAATGGAATAGAGGACAATTCAGAGAAAGTCCTTCCTTCAGTTTGTAAGAAAACTCTCAAGCAATTTGCAGCCAAGTTATCTCCCTCTTCAACACTGCTAGCACTTTATAGCGAATAAGAAATTATTTCATGGACGGGCTTCAGAACCACAAAGAAATCTGGCCCTATCATTTATAATCATGTGACACTGCACAAGTCAGTTGATATTTCTAAATTAAATGTGCAAAGTACTTGTAAACTTTAAGGAACTGTGTAAAAGTTGAAAGTCTTGATGATGTTGGAGGTTAGTTATTATAAGTACTTCATCTCTTAATTGGGGATGCTTAGTCAATTAGCATTATTTTCTGGGCAGAAAGTCATAAAGAATTTTACTAATGCACTATCTATCTTTTAATCTTGTGATTAACTCAGCCTCACGCAGGAGGAGAGGATGCTACAGTAGATGACACAGGAAATTTGGAGTTATCTAGCTCTGACATAAATGCCTACTCAGTCTCTTAATGTATGCATTGTTCATTGTTAAGTCACTAAGTTGTGTCTGACTCTTTGTGACCCCATGAACTGCAACATGCCATGTCCTTGTCCCTGTCCTTCACTATTGCCTGGATTTTCCTCAAACTCATGTTCATTGAGTCGGTGATGTCATCCAACCATCTCATCCTCTGTAGCCCCCTTCTCATCCTGTCCTCAATCTTTCCCAGCATCAGGGTCTTTTCCAGTGTAGGAGCTTCAGCTTCAGTGTTGAAGGGTTGATTCAGCTTCAGGGTTGATTTCCTTGGATGTAGGCAAATTAATAAACATTTCTGAACCTCAGTTTTCTCCATACAAACTAGTGTTTCTGTTTCATTATCAGGGTAATATGTAGGATTAACTAAGAAAGCATACAGTCAACTTCCTCTACTAGAGCATTGGGAACAAAGCAGATAAACATTCATGCAACAAGATTTATTGAAACACTTATTATATTTTAACAATAAAATGTTTAACAAAATATAATATTTATTCACACAAATGTTACTGTTTAGTTAGTTCCTTTAGTTCCCTGTTTCCTAACTAAGAAAGAACACATATTCAAGTGAATGTATATTAGGGTGAGTGAACTTGCCGAGGATGGCATGGATTTGTCAATCAAGGATAATGGCCTCTGTTTTGGATACTGACTGGGGCAAAAAAGAACCTAATGATGAAAGGGGCACATGTGGTTGAATAGCAGCCTAATTCAACCTTCACATTGTGATCTCAATAATGTTACTTGATAATAATANATTTGTCAATCAAGGATAATGGCCTCTGTTTTGGATACTGACTGGGGCAAAAAAGAACCTAATGATGAAAGGGGCAGATGTGGTTGAATAGCAGCCTAATTCAACCTTCACATTGTGATCTCAATAATGTTACTTGATAATAATAAAAATTAATTGGTTGAGTACAGTCTCTTACTAAACTCAGCTATTTAAAGGTAGTGACAATCCCTAAATATCTTTGTAGCTTTTCCACGCCTGGCACAAGATCTGAAGTGCAGGAGAGACTCATCACTTGCTGAGCATCTTTAATAGGTATTTGCTTATTTAGTTCTCTAGGCAAACTTCTTTGTAAGTCAACTTTGTAAGCATTCCCACTGTACAGATGCGGAAATTTGAGAAATTAAGCAGTTTGCTCAGGGTCAAACATTAAGTAACTAATATGGAGTTGAATGCTGGTCTCTGGCTTAAAAAGTTTAACTCAATGCACTTTGTCAAAAAATAACAATAAAGACCAGAAAAATAAAATGAATGAAGTATTAGTTTCCTTTTTTGCAGTGAAAAACAGAGAACTATCTTGTGCTTTTCAGATGATAATGTGCATTGTTTATCTTTTGAATATTTCTGTGAAACTATGGTGAACAGTTGTTTGTCAAGGAATAATGAACTTTACACAAATTCAGAATTTTCTATGAGTTACTGGGTAAAATTATCAGTTGGTCACTGGTTAAGTTGTTAAATGCTTGTTTACTTGAATCCATTTTCTGTCTAAATTATTTTCATAAGCTGGCATTCTATTATTTGCCCAAATTGTTTTAGTAGGAGATCGTTGGCATTTTCCTTATTGATGCTGACATTTTGCATAGAATCTGTGAAATTATAGGTAGGTGTCTCTGAAGGCTTTGAAAACTGATTTGTGTGACTAATTTAGCCACATGAGCAAAGGCTAAGGAAGTCTATGAGTTATGTTTGTATAACTGTGTTCTCGTGGTTGTTTTAATAATTTTGTCATGAACATAATGACCTTGCTTGGAGTCCCTTCCTTGTATCATCTATCAGAATATGAGATAAATAAAATGTAAAGAAGATAAGGAGTGCAACTCAAGCCTGTTCCCTTCATTCAGGAAAGGAATTCTAGGAAAATGCTCTAGGAATTCTCTCTTCATAGAGGTAGGAAACAGTCTTGACATATACTTGATAAGGCTGAAAGAAGAGAGTGAAAATACTGGCTTAAAACTCAACATTCAGAAAACGAAGATCATGGCATCCAGTCCCATCACTTCATGGCAAATAAAAGGGGTGAAAGCAGCAGCAAAAACAGACTATGTTTTCTTGGGTTCCAAAATCACTGCAGACAGTGACTGCAGCCATGGAATTAGAAGATACCTGCTCTTTGGAAGGAAAACTGTGGAAAACCTAGACAGAATATTAAGAAGCAGAGACATCATTTTGCCAACAAAGGTCAGTATAGTCAAAACTATGGTTTCTCCAGTAGTCGTGTACAGATCTGAGAGTCAGACCATGAAGAATGCTGAGTGCCAAAGAGTCAATGATTTCAGGCTGNAGACAGAATATTAAGAAGCAGAGACATCATTTTGCCAACAAAGGTCAGTATAGTCAAAACTATGGTTTCCCCAGTAGTCGTATACAGATCTGAGAGTCAGACCATGAAGAATGCTGAGTGCCAAAGAATCAATGATTTCAGGCTGTGGTGATAGAGAAGACGCTTGAGAGTCCTTTGAACAGCAAGGAGATCAAACCAGTCAATCCTAAAGGAAATCAATCCTGAATATCCACGGGAAGGAGTGGATGCTGAAGCTGAAGCTCCAGTACTTTGGCCACCTGATGCAAAGAGCCGACTCATTAGGAAAGACCCTGATGCTGGGAAAAATTGAAGGCAAAAGGAGAAGAGGGTGGCAAGGATGAGACGGTTAGATAGCATCACTGACTCAATGGATATGAGTTTGAGCAGACTCTGGGAGATAGTGAGGGACAGAGAAGCCTGGCGTGCTGCAGGCCACGGGGTTACGAGGAGTCGGACGCGACTTGGCCCCTGAACAGCAGCAACAATGCTCAGAGAGAGAGCAGCCTCTAGCAAACAGGTCTTAGAAATTCTTCCCCGTGAGTTTCTGGCACAGAAGTTGTAGAAATATGTTATTACCAGTTGGCAGTCTGGCTGGAACCACAAATTGTAGCTTTTCTTGGAGGACTCCTTTTACCTAGACAAGTCATACCTATGTCCTACTGCAGCGAGAACACGTACCTTAGCTCCTATCATTCAGGTCTGAGCACGGGCACCTGAAGAAAGCAGCTCAGACCTGAAGATAGCGTGGTGGTGGCTCTGGCTGCATGCCCTGGGTGGCCCCCGGTATTTCCAAGGCCCATGTCCACTCGCCACATGAGTGCGGCTGCCATAGTCAATGGGTATGCTTGGTCTCTCCTTTGAAATTCCCGGTCTCTAAATCTGTGCCGTGTTTTATCATCCTGGAGTCTGGCCAATCTATATCAGCATCCTTACAAAATGTAGGGAAAGAGAAAGGGGCCAGGAGGAGCCTAGAGTTTCATTTAGAAGTCTACAGATCTCACAAGGAACTTGTTTCTAACACGTGATAGGTGAACAAGTTCATATTAAACAGCCCACTGTGTGGCATAGTGAAGTACCTTACAGAATCAGTTACGACTGATTTCTATCCTTCCAGTTCTGCACCCCCATCCCTTCTTCAGGCCTCTCCTACTTGCAGCCTTTGGGGGTGCAGTAGGACTAAATGCCCAGCAGAAACCCTGGCCACAGAGCCCTGCCCCCTGGCACAGAGCTGTTCCCTTAGGGTCTGCCTGAGGCCTACCCTCTCCATCCTACCTGCAGCAGGCTCACTCACAAACCAACTCCTTCCCCAGAAAACAGACAGAGGTTGTCCCTCATGTCTTTCCACCCCTTGTCAACTGCAGGGGGAAAAGAAAATAAAATCAGTTATTATCAAGCATTACTGTCTGCTATTAGCCTAATTATAATTCTTTAAATTTGAGTTATAGGGAATTCTCTGGTAGTCCACTGGTAGGGACCTGGTACTTTCGCTACCATAGACTTGGATTCAATCCCTGATTTGGGGTCTAAGATTCCATAAGCCATGTATTATGGCTAATAGATAAATAAATTTGAATTATATGTTATGGGCCTACCAGAGTAAATCAGCCAGCCACAGCTTGGATTAGTTCTGTGGCCTAGCTATATTTTAGAGGAAAAAATATTGGACATATTATTATAAACAAGATATTAAAATATGTAAATGAAAACGCATGTGTGCGTGCTAAGTTCCTTCTCATATCCAACTCTTTGTGACCCCATGGACTGTAGCCCCCCAGGCTCTGCTGTCCGTGAGATTCTCTAGGCAAGAATACTGGAGTGGGTTGCTGGTGCTCTCCTCCAGGGAGTCTTCTGAACCCTGGGATCGAACCTGCGTCTCTTATGTCTCCTGCACTGGCAGGCGGTTTCTTTACCACCAGTGCCACCTGGAAGCCCTGTAAATGAGAATATACAACATTAATATTCTTTTTCACACTGAGAATCTCATTGTTATCGATTAGATACATCTTTTCTAGTAAAAACCCATGGGAGCCAGCTCTCCCTGAACACTGCCTGAATTAGAACATCAGCTGCCTCATTTTCATTCCTCATCAAAGCTGGATCCAGTTTAAATGCAATGTTTAGGTCACTGCTTCCTATTTTCAAATCTATAAATCTATCTTCCTGTCTTTATATACCATCTCCCGTGAAACTATGTTGAGAATAAATTGAATTATCAAAAGTAGTTTTTAATAAAATTTTCTCAGTTAGACATTTTCAGCAACAATGGAATTTTTTCATTCAGCCAAAAAATGCTCACATATTACTCAAACTCTATGTTTTAGAGTTTTTTGAATGGTGAAGGATAAATTTTTTGAATAGTGAAAGATTAATCCTTTCATTTTAGGGTTATAATAAATTCAGGACTGTTTATTCAATGAAAAAAAGTAAAAACTAAGTCAGACATTATTAACTAATGTGTTACTCATGCTGTGTGTGTATGAGCGCTCACTTGCTTAGTTGTGTCTGACTCTTTGTGACCCCAGAGACTGTAGCCTGCCAGACTCCTCTGTCCATGGGATTCTCCAGGCAAGAATACTGGAGTGGGTTGCCGTTTCCTCCTCCTCTTCCTGACTCAGGGATCGAGCCCACGTCTCCTGTGTCTTTTGCTTTGGCAGGTGGACTCTTCACCATTGTGCCACCTGGGAAGCCCATTATTCACGATACACAGGTCTTATCTTAAAAAATTTTTTTTTGGCTGTTTTGGATCTTCATTGCTGTGTGCAGACTTTCTCGAGCTGTGTTGAGTGGTGGCTATTCTCCAGTTGCAGCACACAGGCTCTAGGGCCTGGGCTCAGTACTTGTGGTACAAGGGCTTAGTTGCTCTGTGGCATGTGAAGTCTTCTTGGACTAGGGATCGAAGCCATGTCCCCTGCATTGGCAGGAGGATTCTTTACCACTGGGCCACCAGGGAAGTCCTAGGCCATATCTTTAAAAATATTTAAGTTGTGAGAATAATTCTTTTTGTCTTCATAGTCAGTTGATCCACATTTGACTGAACATTAATTACAAATACATCTAGTTTTTCCTGTGCCATCCTTCTCTTGCTTCATGTTAGCACAAGGGCTTAGTTGCTCTGTGGCATGTGAAGTCTTCTTGGACTAGGGATCGAAGCCATGTCCCCTGCATTGGCAGGAGGATTCTTTACCACTGGGCCACCAGGGAAGTCCTAGGCCATATCTTTAAAAATATTTAAGTTGTGAGAATAATTCTTTTTGTCTTCATAGTCAGTTGATCCACATTTGACTGAACATTAATTACAAATACATCTAGTTTTTCCTGTGCCATCCTTCTTTTGCTTCATGTTAGCATGAATTGTATTGAACTTATATATTTTATTTGCAGAATCCTGCAATTTTCCTTTTTATTTACTCACACTTCACTGTTGGCATAAGAGAAGATTTGACCCCATCAATTTTCCTTTTATGACTTGGTTTTGATAACTATATGCTTTAAAGAGTAAAACACTAAGAATTTAATGTTTTTCCTTCTGTTGCCTAAAAGCTGTCATTTAGATGGGAGAAAAACACCATGTTTTAAACAAATAAAAATGCTTAATGTGTAAATGATTGGTGTAGTGTGATGTGATATGACAGCTATACGTCAGTCAGAAACTTGATCCTACTCTCTATTATTATCCTAAAGGGGAAAAAATACTCTTTATTCCAAGGGTAACCATATGTAAAATGTTCATGTCAATATTGCAGGATCTTTGGGAGTTGGTTGAAAGCTTGACTCTCAGTTTAACACTTCTTCATACATCAGTTAAGATGGCAGGTGCATTGTCAAGTTCTAATGTGACAACTTCACCCTCAGTGTTGAAGAAAAATGTTTCAGATAGTTCGTCCTTTTGGAAATTGCAAGCCCAAAACCATGTGTGATTTTGTACTTGTTGAGGAGACATCCATTGTGTTCTGAGGCTCCTCTCCATCAAAACAAAGAAAACAATGCTTTTAAGACATCAGAAGCATTTATTTATGAGTAGCTTCCTGCAAATTTTCTAATAATTGGAAATCAGGATATATAAGAGGCCTTTTTCTAGGGCAAAATCCAGTGCCTTCAAGAACATCTCTCCAGGATATCTGGCAGGTGCATGACTGTGGTCCTCTCTGTTTCCTTGTGTCTCTTGCTTGCTTTTGTGAAGGATTTGCTACTAGTCGTCATATTCTTATCTTATTTGGTTTGGGTACATCCTATTATGATAGTTGAGCCTGATTTTTCTTCTGGTAAGTACATTAACTTTGATATCTGCCCACCTCAATGGCTCAACAGGTAAAGAATCTGCCTGCAATGCAGGAGATACAGGAGATGTGGGTTTAATACCTGAGTCAGGAAGATCTCCTGGAGGAGGAAATGACAACGCATGCCAGTATTCTTGCCTGAAAAATCCCATGGACAAAGGAGCCTGGTGGGCTACAGCCCTAAGAGCTGCAGAGTCAGACAAGACTGAGCATGCGTGC
>SJYX01008901.1:23514-36415 GCA_006410675.1 Oreotragus oreotragus
GCAAAGTAATCTCTCGGCTTTTGAATATGCTATCTAGGTTGGTCATAACTTTTCTTCCAAGGAGTAAGCATCTTTTAATTTCATGGCTGCAATCACCATCTGCAGTGATTTGGGAATCCCCCAAAATAAAGTCTGACACTGTTTCCACTGTTTCCCCATCTATTTCCCATGAAGTGATGGGACCGGATGCCATGATCTTTGTTTTCTGAATGTTGAGCTTTAAGCTAACTTTTTCACTCTGCTCTTTCACTTTCATCAAGAGGCTTTTTAGTTCCTCTTCACTTTCTGCCATCAGTGCAGTTCAATTCATGCTATCTAGGTTGGTCATAACTTTTCTTCCAAGGAGTAAGTGTCTTTGACTGCAGTGATTTTGGAGCTCAAAAAAATAAAGTCTGCCATAACGGGAAGTAAATATGCTTCTTATGTATTATAGAGTTAACATGTGAATGAGAGTTTGTTGAAAACAAAATAGAGGAGGGAGGATGGATTCAGATATTTAAAAATATTCATAATAGAAGCAGCATTTATTGTGTTAGTGTTCCAAGTGCTTTTCCTCTTGTATTTCAGTTACATCCAGAAACAAACACTAGTTAGGTAGGGAAAGTATCATTTCTCTGGAGCGGTTACTATTGCTAGCCCTATTTAACAGATGAGAAGGTGGAAGCAGAGATAAGTTAATATAATTTTCTGGAGCTTATGAAGCTAATGAGTTCATACCTGAACTGGCCTTGAAACAAGACTAACTGAGTTTAAGCTCTTAATTGCTAGCCTATATTCCTTTCTTGGGACAGGCAGTTGTAGGTAGAAGAAAGAATCTTGGGGAAAGCATGTTGAATTAATATAAAAAGACTCTAAATGACGCCAAGAACCACTTCCTCTAGTAGAGGAACAAGTAGAGAACTATGCTAAGCATTTTGGCAAGAATTATCCATTTTAACCTTAAAAATTATGTTGGAAATTAGATACCATTATATCCATTTTATAAATGAGAAATCTGAGCTGGGCTGCAATCTCTGTGCGGTGCTTTAAATACCATAATCCTAGATATATTTTATCTGTTGGGCTCCAGATGATTCCAGACTCCTGTTTATTATGCTGTGAGAGAAAAAACAAAAAACAAAAAAACCCCACCTATTTCCACTTGCTAGCTATAAGAGTGGTAGTCAGTTCTAGCATGATCAGTAAAAATGTATTTAATTGCACGGTGTTTGCCTAACTGTGCCAAGGAAGCCAGGTTTCCTCCTGTGCTGTAACAAAGAATAGATCCTACCCATCCCCAGAAATTCTCAGGGAAAAGTGGGGGCTATCGTCTCATAAATAGAGAGGCAGTTTTCTTCTTTAGTCCTATTACTGACAGCTTCTAAATTTAATAACTCAATGCTCACTTAACAATAAAAGCTTAACCTGCCATAAGGGAAAAATGCTACGATGTACCAGACCCAGGAATAAGTGATATTCCTGGGAAGGCCACTGCCCGAGGCTACTTGATAAACTCCAGGCCTTTCCTGTACCTACCGTTTGGATGCTGAGACTGGTTATAATAAACTGCCCAACAATTTCTCACTTAGAAATCTCAAGGTGAGAAAATAAAATCCATGTAAAAGCTGTCAAAAAAAGGGGCTCATCATTGAATTATATTTTGCTCAAGTAAGCCACCTGAAACTAAATGTGTCCTTTGTTCAACTCTTCTGAGAATTCAGCCAATGGTAACACCAAGGGGCTTTCCCATGACCATTTCCCACCCAGATCCCTTTAAAAAAAATGCAGGCAAATTCCTGACTCGACCTTGTTGTGATAAATCTCTTTGAAGCAAGGTCATCGTAATTCTCAACCACACTTTTCTGCTGTCTTGTCAGATGAATCCGTGAAATTCACAGATTAACCCAAGTCCCTCACTTAAACATTCTAAACGTGCCAAATGTTCAAGTGTAACAAAAAATTACACATCTGGTAATTCTGCATGTTATTTATAGCCTTTCTGATAGAAGCATAATTGATTCAGAAATGTAATTTACAGCTTGGCATCTCCATTTCAAAGCCTCAATTCTATGACATCTACCAAGAGAGTAATCTCACTTTTGTGGGGAAGCAGAGATAATAATTGTAAAGAATTTTTGTATGATAGACTCATGCTTCTGCATAAAGGTTTTCCTTCCTCCTTGTCTCTCATTTGCAAAGTGGGCAATATTCATGTCAACCACACACTTTTAATTCCACGGTATGATTTATGGGGACATAAATGGAGCATAAAGTTGATCAACAAACCCTGGGGTGATGGCAAATGGCTAAAGCAAATTTCTCTTGCCCTCTATTTTTAATTGCAACCCTCATAAGAAAACACTCTTTAAATTAACTAGGTAATTGTTCTTTACAAAGAGAACATTTATTATTTAGCTCCATTTTGAAAACTACTAAAGAATGCTGAGGCATTTTAAAAAAAATCTGAGAATAGTCATAAAATTGCTTTCTCTTTTTCTGCCTCTCACTTCTCCACTCTTCTCAAATATAAAAGTGATGCTTTCATTTACTACTGAATCCCCTGGATAGGCCTTATGCACATTTTAAGGAAGATAAGTTTATATGGGGTAATTAATTTCCATTAGCTAGTGGGATTCAATATGGGTTTTATTGAAATAAGTCTACATATCTTATGCCTACCTTCACGTCTCCAAATTATGATCACCCTAATTCTGACCATGCATATCTAATCTATGTAATACAAGTCTACTTCAGCTCCTAATTATAACTTGAATTTTTCTGTGCTTCCATAGTTTGAGATGTTGGTTCCATCCCTTTAGCTTTGCTGACCCACTCAGATCCATGGACTAGGTTGTTACTGGTTTCAGCTGGTCCCTGGCCGTTGCACCCTGCTTTCTGTACTTGCTTGTAGCTTTCTGGGTTTTGTTCCTGCTTTTGATGTGAGTGCCTGTATTGCCACCCATCTAACTTTTCAACATTAGCTCTGTCTTGAGAATCCAGCTGTGATGTTCAACATCTGCAAATATGCCTGGTTTGCTTGTAGATACCGGCCACGATAAAGTCAATATTCACGGTGGCCCATTTCTATTATGGTTTTACTTGACTCATCACAGGAAATCAGAAATATACTTCAAGGCATAATAAGCAAGCACATATTATGCATAAGCCAAATGTAAATCTCTTGTCAAATTTGTATATTTTCTTTCTTTCTCCATTCCTTCTTTTTTCTCCCCTCCCTCCCATCCTCATTTTTTTTTCTGTCACCTGTCTATTTTTCTATCTACCTACCTACCTATCTTTGTTATCTGTCTACCTATCATGTTGATATCTTATTATTAATGTAGATTTTATCTGTAATTTTCACTCAATATTCCATTATTTCTATGCTTCCACCTATGAAAACATTTAAAAACCTCTTTTACTTTGAGAAGGAAAAATACTATTTACTACCTTAAAGGTATGCCAAAATTTGTTATTCACTTGCATAGCTAGGCTTAGTTGTCAATTTTCTCTTTCTGTAATCAAACCTTGACAAATATCTTGATAGTCATTAAAAATTATTTATTGTGGACTTACTATGTGTAAGGCCATAGCATAATTGCTGAATTTAAGAATCTTAGAAAAGGAAAGGTCTAGAGAGGAATTTATAAAAAGGCAATTACATTATTCTGTGAAAAGTGCTGAGGGCATATGGTAAGCACTGTATACAATTGGAAGTCAGGAACTTTAAGGCAGTTAAACTAGATTAAAAACTGAAGGGTGAGTAAGAGTTAATGGCATAAATGAAAATATTGGGGAAGGATCACTTTTCTAAATATAGTGAACATCACATACAAAGACCTATGTGCAAGAAAAAGCATGACAGTCTGGAAAAACTATAAGCAATTTAGTACATCTGGGACATTGGTTTCTTGTGAAGAGAGGCTGGGGCCAGATCATGGAAAGACTTTTTGAAAATCTAAAGGAGTATGTTTGGAGCAGACAATGGCACCCCACTCCAGTACTCTTGCCTGGAAAATCCCATGAACAAAGGAGCCTGGTGGGCTGCAGTCCATGGGGTCACTGAGTCGGACACGACTGAGCGACTTCACTTTCACTTTTCACTTTCACTCATTGGAGAAGGAAATGGCAACCCACTCCAGTGTTCTTGCCTGGAGAATCCCAGGGATGGGGGAGCATGGTGGGCTGCCATCTATGGGGTCGATAGAGTCGGACACGACAGCAGCGACTTAGCAGCAGCAGCAGCAGCAGCAAGGAGTTTGTTCCTTATCCTGAAGGCAGTCTTTAGCATGTTTTAATTGAGAGCAACCTAATTAGAAATGCATTATGAAAGATGACTGGTGGCTTTGTGGAGACAGCATTGGTGGAACAAAGTAGACAGAGAAGCTAATTGAGAAATTATTTCCATGAGATGAAGTATAGATGATGATATAGTTGGACCTAGGTAGTAGGAGAGTGGAATTAGGATGTAGAAAATGAATTTTTAAGAAATTAATATTGAAAAGATGATGACTGTACTCAGCAACTAAGGGAGAAGCAGTCATGGATGGTGTTCATTGGAGAAATCATGCTGCCATGTACTTGAACAGGCAACATACAGGAAGCCAGCCTACAAAGGAGTAATGGTTTAAATGTGTGAGGCATTCCTGAAGAACAGGCAGGTGGCTATGGGAAGTTTAAAAGAGAGATTTGAATGGGGGTAAAACAGAGACTTGAGAGTGAGAGATATGTCAGCTCTCATTATGTGATTAGAAAAAGCCAGCCTACAAAGGAGTAATGGTTTAAATGTGTGAGGCATTCCTGAAGAACAGGCAGGTGGCTATGGGAAGTTTAAAAGAGAGATTTGAATGGGGGTAAAACAGAGACTTGAGAGTGAGAGATATGTCAGCTCTCATTATGTGATTAGAAGAGAATTCTGGAAGTGAAATGATTCATCAGTGTTTATTGGTGCATTTGACACAGTGATATTTGGAAAAGTCACAGATGTTGGCCTATTGGCACAATAACTTGGACTTTGGACCCGTCACTGTAGTTTGAGAAATCTTTTGTACTATGGGGTTTATTGTTGAGACCAGGATGTCTCTTTTACTACATTTTACTGTTGTAGCACCAGAATGTCTGCAGGAGGACCACTTTACATCATGACTCATTTCTCTGGTCCCCGTGGGGTTAGGAGGATGTTAAATGCATGACATCTTTGAAGTGTTGTTTTAGCATTCTGAGCCTCAGCTGGAATATTTTTACCAGCAGTAAATAACATAATGGAAGAGAGACCTTTTTCAGTATCTGGCTTCCATTCAAATTGTAGACTCAGCTGTGATCCCTAAATATTTTAATTAATGTCTCTCAAAGGGAGGTTTTACTGAAGCAAACTAGAGGCACCTTGGTACATATTCATCTATGTACTGAGGCTTATGAGCAGGGGACTCTGACATCCCCTAAAGATCATACCTCTTATCTTGGAATAGATAATGCTCACCACTCTGATGGTAGAACTGCAGTCCTTCTACTATATCACTCCATTCCAGAATAAAAGGAAAAGACTAAAGCCATTAATCAGGTGATGGAGCCACTGAGTGTTAGAGAATTGGCTTTGCATTAAGATCTATTTGGAATCTTTGAAACATATTCATATAATTGTGTAGTTTATTAATTTCCTGAGAGAACAGAGTGATGGGAAAAATATTGGATATGAGTCCACTGTAAATCCATTATAAGAAGATTCAATACCTAGAAAAGAATGCTTTGTTTTGCTTTAAGTCATAACTAACCTTGGCCTTCCCAGGTGGTGCTAGTGGTAAAAACCTGCCTGCCAATACAGGAGATAGACATGGGTTCAATCCCTGGAACAGGAAATCCCCTGGAGAAGGAAATGGCTACCCATTCCAGTATTCTTGCCTGGAGAATCCCATGGACAGAGGAGCATGGTGGGCTATAGTCCATGGGGTCACAAAGAGTTGGACATGACTGAAGTGACCTACTAATCTTACATATTGGATATTTATTAGGAACCTAAGAGTTAGGTTGAACACTTGACATGTATGATCCTACATCTAACTGAAAGTCTGCAGTATTTATATTAGCAAGCTCATCATGGTTTAGAAAAGGAAACTGACTTTACCAGATGAAATGTCTTGTTTAAGACCATATTGGTTGTAAGTAGAAACCATAGTCAAACTCAGAGAATCTAATTCCAGAACATGAACTGAAGATTATCTAAGATTCGGACTGAAATAGTTCATGAGTGTCCAGGACAGAAATCATTCTTTGTTCTTAACTCTGGGGCCCACAATAATAATCTCACAAAGGAAGGCACGTTTTAAAGAACAGGAACGGTGTCAGTGTGTATGGAAGACAAGACAAGAATTACTGTTTTGTAAAATGGAATTCAGAAGATATAAACCTCCTTATATGGTTTCTAGCAAGGACTAAGCCGATTGACCTTCTGGTTCTATCTCCTCTTACCCTTAATTAGCAAATATTTGTCTGATGTGAGCAGAAACTGAGCAGGGACTGGGGTTTAAACAAGTCATAATCCACATGAAAAGAAAACAGTAATTTCTTTTGAGGAACCAATGGGATTTCATTATTTGATTTGATTCTTAAGGTCTTGACCTAGGCAGTAGATAGCCATTGAATTCACAGTGGATCTCGGCTAAAGAGAAAGGCCAAACTCCCGTTCCTTGATTAGTACAGGGGTACTTCAGGGAGAGTCAGTGTGAATCCTGTGGGTGTTACAGGACTGCTGAAAAGGGCCACCGACAATCTCCTGTGCCACTGAACCCTTCATACTCAGCTTTCTGTTTGCTTTCTATCCTTGATCGACCTTTGAAAAGTTAGTCATTTTCACGTTCATATACATGTATATTTAAACCCAATCAGCACTTTTAAGAGGTCTTCTGTGGTGGTTGGTTCCATCTCCCATAGAATGAGCCAGCATTTAATCTCTTGATGTTTAATAATATCGATTAATTTCCCTGTAATATTTCAATATTCATCAGTAATGAATTTTTATAAGGGCTGATCTTTGATTCTCTCTTTGGGCACCTAGGATAAACCTGAGTTGACCTGATATGTCTGTATATGGAGGGTGATGTTTGACATTTAAGGATGCTGAAGGTCAAACAAAGGAGGTTACCAACTGTGTTATATGGATGCACTGCCAACACAGCACACCAAGACCACTTGCTATCCTAAGGAATAAAAACCAGAGGGGCTAGAAGTCTGGCTAATAAAAGGCAGTCCCCACATTACACTCAAGCGCTCCTTTGTCAGTCTATGCTGGGGAGTCATGTGCTTCTTTCAGTTTATCAGTGGCTCTAGCCTTCTTTGGTGGCTCAGATGGTAAATAATCCACCTGCAGTGCAGGAGACCTGAGTTCAATACCTGGGTCAGGAAGACCCCCTGAAGAAGGAAATGGCAACCCATTCCAGTATTCTTGCCTAGAAATTCCATAGAAATTTCTAGAAATTTCTGGTGGCTACAGTCCATGGGACACAGAGTTGGACACTGCTGAGCGACTAACACTTTCACTTTCACTAGGTTTAGTGGCACAATTACAGTTAAGCCAGGGTCGAGCTGCTGTGAATGCCAGTGCTATTTGTGATATTTTTTCAGCCTGCCTATTAAAGGCTAAGTAGCCCACCAGAGAATGAAATTGTTTAGATTGGCATGCCTATTTTCTTAGAACCAGTTCTGCAATTGGAATCTAATATTTTAAGCAGCATCAGGAAAATTATATAACATTTGCAGACATAGTCACATAGGAATTTTTTTTAAAATTTTTATTGTTATTTTTTTAGAGCTTCCATTTTACTTTATTTTACTTTACAGTACTCTATTGGTTTTGGCATACACTGACATGAATCTGCCACAGGTGTACACGAACTCCCAAACATGAACCCCCCTCCCACCTCCCACCCCACATCATCCCTCCGGATCATCCCCATACACCAGCCCCAAGCATCCTGCATCCTGCATCGAACATAGACTGGCAATTTGTTTCTTATATGATAGTATACATATTTCAATGCTATTCTCCCAAATCATCCCACCCTCTCCCTCTCCCTCTCCCTCAGAGTCCAAAAGTCCGCTCTACACATCTGTGTCTCTTTCGCTGTCCTGCATACAGGGTCCTCATTACCATCTTTCTAAATTCCATATATATGTGTTAGTATACTGTATTGGTGTTTTTCTTTCTGGCTTACTTCACTCTGTATAATTGGTTCCAGTTTCATCCATCTTATTAGAACTGATTCAAATGTATTCTTTTTAATGGCTGAGTAATACTCCATTGTGTATATATACCACAGCTTTCTTATCCATTCATCCGCTGATGGACATCTAGGTTGTTTCCATGTCCTGGCTATTATAAACAGTGCTGCAATGAACATTGGGGTACATGTGTCTCTTTCTATTCTGGTTTCCTCGGTGTGTATGCCCAGCAGTGGGATTGCTGGGTCATAAGGCAGTTCTATTTGCAATTTCTTAAGGAATCTCCACACTGTTCTCCATAGTGGCTGTACTAGTTTGCATTCCCACCAACAGTGTAAAAGGGTTCCCTTTTCTCCACACCCTCTCCAGCATTTATTGCTTGCAGACTTTTGGATCGCAGCCATTCTGACTGGTGTGAAGTGGTATCTCATTGTGGTCTTGATTTGCATTTCTCTGATAATGAGTGACGTTGAGCATCTTTTCATGTGTTTGTTAGCCATCCGTATGTCTTCTTTGGAGAAATGTCTATTTAGTTCTTTGGCCCATTTTTTGATTGGGTCGTTTATTTTTCTGGAATTGAGCTGTATAAGTTGCTTGTATATTTTTGAGATTAGTTGTTTGTCAGTTGCTTCATTTGCTATTATTTTCTCCCATTCAGAGGGTTGTCTTTTCACCTTGCTTATAGTTTCCTTTGTTGTGCAGAAGCTTTTAATTTTAATTAGATCCCATTTGTTTATATTTGCTTTTATTTCCAGTATTCTGGGAGGCGGATCATTGAGGATCCTGCTGTGATTTATGTCGGAGAGTGTTTTGCCTATGTTCTCCTCTAGGAGTTTTATAGTTTCTGGTCTTACATTTAGATCTTTAATCCATTTTGAGTTTATTTTTGTGTGTGGTGTTAGAAAGTGATCTAGTTTCATTCTTTTACAAGTGGTTGACCAGTTTTCCCAGCACCACTTGTTAAAGAGATTGTCTTTACTCCATTGTATATTCTTGCCTCCTTTGTCAAAGTAAGGTGTCCTTATGTGTGTGGATTTATCTCTGGGCTTTCTATTTTGTTCCATTGATCTATATTTCTGTCTTTGTGTGAGTACCATACTGTCTTGATGACTGTGGCTTTGTAGTAGAGCCTAAAGTCAGGTAAGTTTATTCCTCCAGTTCCATTCTTCTTTCTCAAAATTGCTTTGGCTATTCGAGGTTTTTTGTATTTCCATACAAATCTTGAAATTATTTGTTCTAGTTCTGTGAAAAATACTGCTGGTAGCTTGATAGGGATTGCATTGAATCTGTAGATTGCTTTGGATAATATATTCATTTTCACTATATTGATTCTTCCAATCCAGTCACATAGGAATTTAAAAGTGTGTGTGTGACTGGGGGCGGGGCACTTCCCTGGTGGCTCAGATGGTAAGGAATCTGCCCCCACATTCGATCCTTGGGTCAGGAAGATCCCCTGGAGAAGGACATGGCAACCCACTCCAGTATTCTTGCCTCTGAAATCCCATGGACAGAGGAGCCTGGCAGGCTATAGTCTGTGGGATCACAAAGAGTCAGACACAACCGAGTGATTACTGAGGAGGTGTTTTTATGTTATAATAAGAAAAAAGTTAAAAAAAATCCTTTGAAATCAGAAGAACTCAAAATGGAATTATATCACTACCATTTGCTAGTTGGGCAATTTAAGCAGGTTTCTTTTACCTGTGTTAAGTAATTATGTTTGCCTACCCAATATCCAGGTCCCATTTATTCATTCTTTCATTACTTAATTCCTTCATTTCTTCATATGTTAAGCACACGTCACTTACTAGGAGTCAGATCTCATTCTAAGCACTTTGCCCAAATATTAACTCGTTACTAATTCTGATTTTATTTAGGACTGCAGTGGAGTTTAGAATATTCTAAATATTCAATTCAGTGGTTTCTCTTACAGAGATAGGTGGTTAAGTAATGTAGTTCTGAGCAAGAAGATTAAGCTTTGGGTATGGCTTTCAGAAACTCTGTTATCCTTTTGATAAAAAGGGACAGCTTTGGTTGGCATGGTTCTTTTCTGTTCACCTTTTGCTCTTCTGTCTTTCTTTATCTCCCTCCCTGCAATGTATTTACAATGCTGAGTGGCCCAGCAGACATGCCGAAAGAATAGGGATAAAAGCCACATGCTGGGGATGGTGTACCAGAGCGGCAGAAGGAGCCTGAGTCCGTGCTGGCCGTGTGGACTCCTTGTATGAGCCTCTGCTGCCCACCCAGACTTCTGGTTTCATGAGAAACAATGCTTTACTTGCCCAAGCCACTGTGAGTCAGGTTTTCTGTAGCTTGTACCTGAACAATTGTCGTTGCTAAACTGTCTTTGGGCTTCAGTTTTTTCATCTGTAAAATGAGAACTGTATTCTCTGAATGAGGGGATTGTTAGGATTAAACAAGATATAACATCTAAAACATGAAGGACAAAACATTGTTTAATAAACTCTAGTTCTTGCCATATGGACATAAATTTTTCTCTGTTTCACCATACATGAGGGTAGGCATAAGGGTAGGACTTTAGATAATCTTGATTGCCACTAACCTTTTATACTCTTTCGGTTAGCTTTTAAACTGTAATTGTCTATTCTTTTCTTTTCTTTTTTTTTTGTCTTTATTGCCCCTATAGACATTGCTGTGATGCACAGCAACTGCACACTCACTGTGGAGTCCTGCCAAATTTGCCTCCTTTAATTTCTTATATTTAATAGCACCTATGATTTCTTATATTCAACAGTAAGGGAAGGGGAAGAGTCATGTTCTGGTGAGACTAGAGATTCGGCCCTGCTGTGTTTTTGAAAATGTGTGCTTTGATGATGGAATGATTTTTTTTTGAGTCCCATCTCTTCAATGTATAAACTGTATGACCATATTGGCAAGTTGCTTACTCTTTCTGAGCCTCAGTTCCCCACCTGCAGGCAGTAAGATTAAAACCCATCTATCGGGCTCCTTGTACAGGTTAAATAAGTTAATGCCCTTAGATGCCAAGTGCCTGGCCTTCAGAGGGGTTCCATAAGCATTCCTTTCTTTTTGCCTACTTCCCATCCACCACCCCCCGCCCCCCAGCCAATAGTTAGGCTCTTTTTGCTCCTGTCAATGTCTGTGGCACAGTTCCAAGAATTTTCTTAGCTCACACTTTGTCAAGTGGCCAGAGAAAACTAGAATGTCTCTGTGTTGGACATCTGCAGATGAAGCTCCATTATGATAAAGCTTAAATACTGCTATCACGTGTCTCCAAAGGGATTTACACCAAGTGATGTTTTGCACTGTGGGGCTGTGAATTTCATTTGTGAAAGAAATGATAAAAAGCTTTGAGCATCAAAATTTTCTTTTAGATGCAGGATCCTAATGAACACTCCATTCTGGAGAGATTGAAGTTTAGGAAACAAAATGGAAATGCAGGCAGAAAAAAAAAAAAATGACAGATTTGAACCTCTCTCCTTCTGTGTCACCCCTCACTGGCTTAAGTGGGGATTTGCCCTGTCCAAAATAACCACTGGCACTGCAACACTTGCAAGTAAGTAACCTAAATGGATATTGGAGAATGGCGTGTTTATCTTTAAGCTGTTTTCCTCATCTGTCATAGTGCATGGGGCATGGATTGAATGACAGAAAAAAGTGGTTGAAATCACATCAAACGATGAAATTTCCAGAAGCTCAAAAGATTACAGATTTCTGGTCACTTACTGAAATTCTGAGAGGCAGCAGATATCATCTGTGTTACCTTAAGAGGCAGTGGCCACATGCAGTTCCCAAAATACCCAGGGACAGAGAGAAATATTTAGAACTATCTCCAGATGGGAAAGCTGCTTCTGAAGAAAGTGGATTGTTTTGCATCAGAGGAATTGTAGAGGGTATCTTTGTCATATTGATTTAAAGGATTGCTTTTGATTTTCTTAGCCGATGAGGGTCTGTTCAGTGGGCGCCTTCTCTAGGGTTGAGACTCTGAGAGCCGCGTTCTGTTAGATAACCACCCCCCCTCCCTCACTGGGAAGAGATTTCTGAAGCAGAGTTACACATGCAATCCAAGCCAAGCGGAACCAATCATGTTCATTGTCTGATAATTTATAGTATGAAAAATAAAGACTAGAAAAATGGGCTCTGAGCCAGCGTAATGACAGATTTCTAGATGGAAGGTCTATTGACCTCTAAAGCTGAGGTCCTTGAAGGCTCTCGCCTTTTCTGAGACTTGTTATAAGAGATCTGCTTGACTCATTCTCCACTTGTGTGCCACACAGATATACTTTTCTGCAGAGGTTTTGGAAACAACTCCTTCATGGTTTCTGCAGCCTTTATTTAAAAAAAATACTTTTTATCGGAGTATCAGTTCAGTTCAGTCGCTCAGTCGTTTCTGACTCTTTGTGACCCCATGAATCGCAGCATGACAGGCCTCCCTGTCCATCACCATCTCCTGGAGTTCACTCCAACTCACGTCCATCGAGTTGATGATGCCATCAAGCCATCTCATCCTCTGTCGTCCCCTTCTCCTCCTGCCCCCAATCCCTGCCAGCATCAGAGTCTTTTCCAATGAGTCAACTCTTGGCATGAGGTGACCAAAGTACAGAGTTTCAGCTTTAGCATCATTCCTTCCAAAGAAAACGCAGGACTGATCTCCTTTAGAATGGACTGGTTGGATCTCCTTGCAGTCCAAGGGACTCTCAAGAGTCTTCTCCAACACCACAGTTCAAAAGCA